>CM074190.1:32433290-32952260 GCA_037179385.1 Holothuria scabra
AGAAGATGGTCTCCACTTTTTTGGCAGAGGTCAAAGGTCATCTTGGGTCATCGGGGGTCAAAGTCTTTAAATCTCATTAACATGATATATCAAGATAGGAAGCTTGGATAGATTTCATATTTGGGTGTATGGAATGCGTTATGGTCAGGAGGATGGTCCCTACTATTTGGCAAAGGTCAAAGGTCATCTGGGATCACCGGGTGTCAAATTTGGGGTAAAAATCTTGTGACCACGATATCTCAAGATAGGAAGGCTTGGAGAGATTTTTTATTTATGTGTGTGGATGCGTTGTGGTCAAGAGAGATTTCACAGTCTTCTCAGTCTGTTTTGTGCTGATACCACATACTTCACGGATTTGTATTCCAATGTCCCATTTGCAACCTCCAAGGGTCCATTTCATAATTGTTTGCAAAAATTTGTATCCTCCGAATTGTTGTTTAAGTATTAGCTACTCTAATGATACTCAATTAGTGGTACCAGGCGGTGTACAGAAAATTCTGGCCTTAAGGGGCCCCTGGAGAGCCTTATACCCTAAGTGTTCATTTTGTGAGACATTGCTAAATGGTTAGCACTTGTTTTTGTTATTTTTGAAGCAGTTCAATTTTGTCAACATGGTACTTCGTTCATGATCTATTTTATGGTTCTGCTATTAGTCCAAGGCTTAGGTGAACCTTATGAAATTCTGCAACTTTCACACCTGCATAAGATTCTTCTTTAACAATGTCAGAAGTTTGTCTACAGTGGACCCTCAATAAGTGGCTTCCGGGATGTTCAGGAATTTTGAGACTAACGGCTCAGATGGACCATATATCCATTTTATAAAAATAATGAAAAGAACATTTCTCAAGTGAAGCAAATGCCTTAAATTTCTAACCAAAGCTCTGGGCAAGTCAATAATTACCTTCCCAAAAGTGTAAAATTAAACAAATATGGTGCAATAGTGACAAATTCATCTTGGGATTTCATGTATACCGAGTGGCCAAAACCATTAAAACAGAAAAAGGTGACTTTTGAAAGCCGAAGCCGTTATGGCAATTTTAAACCATTGAGTTCCACTGATGGACATTGGGTAGAAGGTCACAACAGTGAGTTCTGCGTGAGAACGTTTTTCTCATTTTCAATTCAGGAGAGTAGTACGTAAAGCTAGTGAAGGTAGAATGTTCCTCCCCTCACACCCACGCGTTTTAGTATACAGAAAAGTCATATTAATGAGCGAGCTCTGACAACTCATCTGTACTCTGCTCCACTGATTACCTGAACGTGAAGAATCTGGTCTCCATACTGGAAAAATTGTAATTAATAGAAAATATAGAACTTTTCAAAACTAGTAGTTCCCGTAATTTTTTCAGGAATATTGCAAGGGAAACCGTCCACAGGTGAACCGTATCGTCCATTTTGTGAAACAGTGTTGGGGTAATAATTTCCTCCGATTTATTTCAGAAAGAAGACGATAACGATGCCTCGGTCAATGGTCCATCAGGGGTATTCTTGAATTTTGGGCCTGGGCCATGTTGGCCTGTGGACCATGTTATGAAAAATCTGCACAGTGATTTTAAAAATTTTTATTGTACCATATTAATGGAAAGTGATTGCTTGTGTAAATGGTTAGCATGGTGTCCAGGAATGTTGGGTTTAAGGTCCCGGTATGGGCCACATGGTCCAGTTTAATGTGAAACACATAAGCGGGGCTTTCTAAACATTGATGAGTTTAGGTCAAGTTAGTGATTTTTGATTTATTTGGAAATATTCTGGACCTGTGTTTTTGTCCATAGGTCCCCATGTGGAGCCCAATGAATGCCCTTTCAATGAATTCCTGCAAAACATCCCCTTCAAATTCCCTTAATTATTGTATTGTATAAATGATATGTAGTGAGAGCTTAGTAAGTAAGTGGTACTTTTGTGGTGTTAGAAATTTCCATTCATTTTGTATTTTACCGGTTGTTGAAAAACATTTGGTAGCAATGGATTCATGGAATAGCAAGGCGACATTGTAGGGCAAAGAAGTGTCACACTGCCAGACGTCCATTGCAAGTTAGAAACAGGCCGTTAGCCAGACAAGGTTCTGCAGGTCTGGAGGGGGAGCATTTTCGCATGAGAGATCAACTGCGTAAAATGATGATTTGAAGGCAGCTCAATTTTTTCACCCCAAACTACAATTTTTGTAGTAGCCTACAGGAATTCTTAATTGGCACACTTTATGGATAAACAGCAGTTTCTCTGAAAAAATGCAGAAGAAGTGTTCTGTTTATACTGTGGACCTTGTATACCCACTCTTAAGCAATAAACTGCGATGTGTCTTAATAAGAATGAGTTTAAACAGAGGAATTAAAGTTAGTAGGAAAAGGGAATTAAAAATGTCTGGGTGAGAAGATTTGGCCTATAAGTCAATGGCAAAGTTCAAACTCCCGGTTAGAGTACATTTTTGAAAAGAGGCTGCCTATCCCATGACGTTTCGCATCTAAAAAGGGAGAATGTACCCCGAGCCCCTCCACACACACCCGTTTTAGTATAATGTCAGTTTAATAAGCACCAATAATTTATCTGTACTTGCACACTGATCGTTGAACTTCATGCATATGGTTTTGATAAAAATTGTAATTTTTTAGAAAGAATACACTTTTAAAAAGAAGGTACTGTTGAGAAGATACCTTTTCCAAACGCTGAACCGGCTACATGACGTGTCATTGTCCTTTTCAACTAAACTGTTGCAACCCTGATCAGCAAGAACTAACTAATTTAGTTCAAACACCAGACGATTAAGTGTGCCATTGTGGTCTCATATGAGAGTATCATTGTGTAATTAAGGAACTTTACACTTTAAAAATAAAGAGTAAAATTTTGCCCGTTAGAAGAGAAAGTGGTTTAGTTCACCCGAAAAAAGCGGACATTTCAATAAAAAAGAGTGAAGTTCATTCCAAAAAAGCGAAGTTTCACTATTAATGGAGTGTAATCCTTGCAGGCACCTGCTAAGGATTGGATTTTCACACTTCTTTGAATCTTTGGGTGAATTCTTGGAATGAATAAACAATCTAACGGACTGAATTCCTACTTTTCTCATTATTAGAGCGACTAAGTTCAAACTTTCGTTTCTAAAGTGAAAGGTAAGGATAAAACACGCTTTGCTGACGTATAAGTCTATGTGTTTACTGTGATCAAGTGATTCCTGAAATTCCTCCAAAGGAAAGTAGAGGAATTAAGTTAGTTAAGACAATTGTTCTCATCCCGTCTGCTACATTGGAGTTAGTTACACTAACATATGTGATAGCGTATAGGTTAGGTTTTACTGCTGTGTGACCAACTAATGGGATTTGAGCCGGGTCGGACACGCCCTTTCTTTTCACTCTCCGTCCACTGACTTGTTGGTTTCGATGAAAGAGAAACCTATGCATTCACGATGGCGTGTGTGTGTATGTATGTGTGTATGTGCGTGTGTGTGTGTTTGTGACACTGCTCGTTAACACGGTATCTCCAGATAGGAATGCCTGACAGTTTTCAAACTTATTACATAGATGCGCCATATTGAGAGGAAGACCTCTATTGTTTTGGCAGAGGTCAAAGGTCATTTGGGGTCACCGGGGGTCAAAGTCTGAAAATCTCGTTAACCCTTTACCGTTGTTTGGGGCCTTTTGGGCCCATGCGGAGAAGCTCGGCTGTCACCTATCTTTACTGTTTCACACGGAGCTCGAAACTGCGAGTAGCTACCCGAAAATTCGGCCTCAGGAACGAGAGAGACACTAGTTTAAGGTCACGGGGTCAATGGCCTACGGAAGCCGATGCGGGGCGGGCTACGTCCGCTTTTCCGCCCACTCCCGAGGGGCGCAAATATGCCCCGATCGGAGCACAACGGTAAAGGGTTAATCTAAAATACCTGCACCACTCGGCTAAAGGGTTACGTGCACACACGCAGAGACAGTGGCATCAGCTTTGCAGTAAACACACTCCACAGGCTTATTTTAACCCTTTGCCGTTGTTTGGGTACTTTTGGACCCATCCGGAGAGCTCGGCTGTCACCTATCTTTACTGTTTCACGCGGAGCTTGAAACTGCGAGTAGCTACCCGAAAATTCGGCCTCAGGAACGAGAGAGACAATAGTTTAAGGTCACGGGGTCAATGGCCTACGGAAGCCGTTGCGGGGCGGGCTACGTCCGCTTTTCCGCCCACTCCCGAGGCGCGCAAATATGCCCCGATCGGAGCACAACGGTAAAGGGTTAACACGGTATCTCAAGATAGGAAGCTTGGGTAGATTTCATATTTGGTATGTTGATGCGTTATAGTCAGGAGATGGTCCCTATTGTTTTTGGCGGAGGTCAAAGGTCATCTGGGGTCACCAGGGATCAAAGTCTGAAAATCTTGTTAGCATGATATCTCAAGATCAGAAACTTCAATAGATTTCGTATTTAGTGTGTTGATGCGTCATGGTCAGGAGATGGTCCTTATTGTTTTTCGCGAAGGTCAATGGTTATCTCGGGTCACCAGGGGTCAGAGTCTGAAAATCTGGTTAACGTGATATCTCAAGATAGGAAACTGGATAGATTTTATATTTGGTGGGTGGATGGGTTGTAGTTAGCAGATAGTCCCTATTGTTTTTGGTGGAGGTCAAGGGTCACCTGGGGTCACTGGGGTCAAAGTCTGAAAAATTTGTTAACACGATATCTCAAGATAGGAAAATTAGATAGATTTCATATTTGATATGTAGATGCGTTATAGTCAGGAGATGGCCCCTATTGTTTTTGCGGAGGTCAAAGGTCATCTCGGGTCACGAGGGGTCAAAGTCTGAAAATCTGGTTAACGTGATATCTCAAAATAGGAAACTGGAATAGATTTTATATTTGGTGAGTGGATGGGTTGTAGTTAGGAGATAGTCCCTATTGTTTTTGGAGGAGGGCAACGGTCACCTGGGGTCACTGCGGATCAAAGTCTGAAAAATTTGTTAACACGATATCTCAAGATAGGATACTTGGATAGATTTCATATTTGGTATGTAGATGGGTTATGGTCAGGAGGTGGTTCCTGTAGTCTTGGGCTCAGGTCAACGGTCATCTGGGGTCCCCCGGGGTCAAAGCCTAAAAATCGTGTTAAAAGATGTCTACCTATCCATCTATGTATTGCTTTTGTTGAGGTCAAAAAGGCATCTGGAATAACAAAATTATCTTTTGAACATGCTAGTATAACATTTGAGTGAGAAGATAGTGGTGCATGATGGCATATTTGAAACAGTACATTTATGTATAATCGAAACCTCAATGCATTTTTGCATTCTGGTTTACTACTACATTACTTACTGCTGAGCACAAAGCCTTGGAAGTCGGTTCCTTTTATGAAGTCTCCGGTATGATCCATCATACATATGTGATAGCGTATAGGATGGGTTCCTCTCAGTATCAGGTTGCGAGCAAGGGAGCAAAGTTCAATTCAACCTTAGCCCCGGTATGCCCCCCACTCAGATCTCAAAGTACAGTGGCCTGACGAAAGTTTTCTATTCAAAGTAATTCACAAATACTCCTCAAAACAAATGAAGCCAACCTTTTTTTTACTCCTTGCCATAGGCAGGCAAGGAATCTATGCGGTGGTGATGTCGTGTGTGTGTGTATGTGTGTGTGTGTTTGTGACACTTGCTTGTAAACATGATATCTCCAGGTAGAAATGATTTTCATATTTAGTATATTGATTTGTCATGTTGAGAGGAAGAAGCCGATTGTTTTGGTAGAGGTCAAAGGTCATTTGAGGTCACCAGGGGTTGAATTGCGAAAATGTCGAAAAATAATTGTAAACACGATATCTCAAGATAGGAGGGACCGACACTTTTCATATTTGAGATAAAGATTTGTGATGTTTTGAGGAAGAAGCCGATTGTTTTTGGTATAGGTCAATGGTCATTTGAAGTCACAAGGGTAAAATTGCGAAAATGTCGAAAAATAATTGTAAACACGATATCTCAAGATAGGAGTGACCGCCCCTTTTATATTTGGGGTAAAGATTTGTGATGTTTAGAGGAAGAAGCCGATTGTTTTTGGCAGAGGTCAAAGGTCATTTGAGGTCACCTGCTGTAAAATTGCGAAAACATCCATAAAAGCTTGTAAACACAATATCTCAAGATAGGAGTGACCGACACTTCATATTTGGTTTAGAGATTTGTTATGTGGAGTGGAAGAGCCCTGTTGTTTTTTGGTAGAGGTGAAAGTTCATTTGAGATCACTGGTGGTTAAATTGAGAAAACGTCTAATATAGCTTGTAAACACAATAACTCTAGATAGGAGTGATCAACACTTTTTATATTTGGGATATAGACTTGCAATTTTGAGAGAGAGAGAACCTTGGCGTTTTTGGTGCAGTTCAAAGGTCATTTGAGATAACCAGAGGTTAAACTACAAAAACCTCGCAAATGGCTGGTTATCACCATGATTCTTGTTTCTGGTACAGACCAGAGTTCACGTCAGGCATTCAAAGCTCCTGAGACAATCGAAAAACCCTTTTGATTTTGGTTGAGGTAAAAGATCATCCCGGGTCACTGGGGGTCAGTGCTTGTTGGGATCTGTAGGTTATCAATATGATACAAGGTGTTTTGATCTTTGTTATATGAACCCTTGAAATTCTGTGCATAAATTGTAAAGACAAATCTGTCAAGCAGTGTCAATTTGAAAGAAAAAAGGTATTTCAGCTTCAAGGAATCACTAAGCCTTTTGGCTTTCTGGTTTCTCAAAGTAAAACTATGTAAGCCATATTCTTGTTGAACCATGGAGGTATCACATACTATCCCATAACTTTAGAACGCCCGGGATCTTTGCCCCCTGAACTTCACTAGGAGCCCTAAAGCTTGGCCGTTTAACCAACCTGCATTAACTCACAGTTCTTGCTCGATTTTGTGCTTCGCGCGAAATTGTTGTTTGCCGGTTCCAAACAATCTTCCCGTGGCCTTCATTTCCCCCCACTTTTGAAATCAGGGTAATGCCACTAGAGGCAAAGATGCATTTTTAGCTATATGAGGTATTTTGAAATTTTATCAACAAAATTTAAACTATCCTTGATTTTCTAATGGAGTTGAACAATTTAAAAAACTATGGAACAGCTGTTTAGATCAAAAGCAGTAAAAACATTTCATCCGTATGGAAAGCACAGATATCTTAGAGGAATCAATTATAGTGGTCTTTGTTCCATTATAACGGTACTTTCATAATCATTATGAGGAAAAGTAACAAAAGTGAAACTCAAAGAACAGAGTTTTAATTTCTGTACTTGAAAACATCATAGTTACTTTCAAGTTCATATTGTCTGACTAATTTGATCGATGATTCTCCTTCCCCTACCGCTCCCTACTATGGCAAGCGTGACTGACTTTTTACAATTTATATTTCAGGAAAAGTTTATTTATGACGGTTTAAGGCGACAATGCTTCGTTGACTTAATGTTATGAATATAGAAAACATAACAAATACGAGAGTCTCAGTCAAATACGGTGAAGTTTTAATCGAACTACCCGAAACCTATTCTTGGATTATCTTCCTGTCCATTCCATCTTATACGACCAGCCTAAGATGGTAGACCTTGCAGAAAAGAAAGCAAAACACTAAGGCTACTTCTTCAATTAAACTCTTGATGCAAACCGAGATTTTATCGAACATATAGGTTTTCATTGAGTTATACTAAAATGTATAGCCTACCCTTTTGTGTCATTCCAAGAAGTTATCGAGTTGTTAGCGTATTCATGCCATTGGTTGCCTGATAATGTTCTAAAATGACAAACAAATGAAATTGACAGGAAAACAACGTCTATATTTATATCAAAGCGAATCTTTACACAGTAATGCAATGACACATATAAACAGCATTAAACGAAGTAATTGAGTTGCCGTGGATGTTAAACTCAATCGCTATTATAAAATGTTCAATGGCTGAACATTTAATAAGTTTATAACCATATCCGCACAGCCACAAGAAGCAAGGGGGCCAACTTAATTTCAGCTCTCTTCTGTCAGACATATTGGTTACAGCTTGAAAAGAACGATGCAGCAGATATACACCTATATATTTAGAATCATACTCTGGCGGTTTTTCACATGAATCTAGTAAAAAAAGAAAAAAAAAATACAATACAATATTCCACACCATGTCCCTTAAACCCTGTCGAAATACCTTTTTCCAAATTCAAGATACCTAACTTTAAACATTGGCTATTTAAAATTACCTCTATTTTTCAAAAAAGCCACAAAAAGTTATGTAATGTGGGCACATTGACTAAGATTTTTTTGTTTTTCTTTATAATGGAACGGAATGGAATGGAATGGAATTATTCTGTTTTGGGTTGAAATTTGATATTGTTTTAATATTTGTACGTCTTATCTTGTTGATCTAGCATGTTTACTCCTAAACCTTATGTAAGACGCAACTAACAATGTTGCTTACTATTGCCTGCAGCGTCTTCAAAATTATTAATAAATAAATTGAATGCAAATTTAATTAATGTGTCACGACGATATAACAGATTCCCATAATGCACCAAATTTGAAGGAAACATTACATTACGTAAAACTTTTGCATCATGGGAACGATACATGTCATTGAGATGCAGTTTTACCTCATTAAAGAGAACATTTTTGTGCATATTTTGAAGTTAATGAATTTTGTATCCAGAATATGAATTTAAGAGTTACATACCTACTCGGCATCATCAGATCCTATTTGGTCTGATAATACATTTTATAATGCTGATTACACTATTGTCAGAGCTGAAGTCGGAGCAAAAGCGCTAGGGGTAGTCCGAACTCTGTCTACGTCAAGCAGCACCATCTTTACATCTTGTATATACACCATTTAAAAATCTTATGGGGCAAATTTCTTCGACCCTCCCCTGCAGGGGCGATGCGCATTTTTTAACACAAAAATGTCCTTACTGGCTAACGATAGCTCTAATCCTAACCTAATCCCTAACCCGAACAAAGAATAGAATCGATACAATACAATGGCAACAGCCAATCGAGAAACACCTTGCTAAACAGTGCGTAGCCGGGAAGGCTATACGATTGTTTTCAAGAGCAGCCCACGCAACCTTATTTTGAAGCAACAGCTTAATATCACAATTTTCCTCTTATTTCTTCAAAGTATCTTTTATGAGTCTACTACACTACTTGTGGTGGGGTGACTGCTCTTTCCCTTTAAGGTTCTATGTAGGCTATCATTCTCTTAAATCTTAAAATGTTAAATATAGAAATTTAAAAGAGTGGAATCAGTGACCAATCGGACGTTCAGTTGGTCACTTATTCCAAACAAATTGATTTATTTTAACTCTATTAGACTCATTTTAAATCATTCGAATTAAGAGAGCATGTTGATGACCATTCTTACAATTTTATTAACATGTGTTCAGCTTATGCCTCGACCAGTGAGGTTTCATTAAATGACACCATAATACTGAAACAAAATGAAGGAATTGTGCCAACCACATGTTATGTTTCAATATAGATCTAAACAAGTCAAATCATGAAATTCGATGGTCATTGAACATACTTTAAGAAAATGTATACTCAGCGTATTTTTATAATAAGCAAATTAAGCAAAATAACTTAAGCAATATTGTTTTACTTACACCTTTGTAATCGATATAGATTGAAATATCTGCTCTAATTGTCCCAATTCTTTGGGGATGAATACGTCATTGTAGGTCCGACAGTACAGGGTGCCATTGTTGCAAACTTCGCACCCACCTGGACAATCACCTGTAGTAAGAAAGATACACTGCAGAGAATTTGTTTCCGGTTTTACCTTTGCACAAAAACCGTCTATGAAGTATTTTCCCTTGTCGGGGATTCCGGTCGTGATTCCAAGATTCCAATCGAAGATCTTACTGGAAGGAAGAACTACCGAGTTCCCATCGAAGGAATACGAATGAAAAGCGATCAAGTTAGGCTACTAAGTGTACACTAAACAAACGAGAATCCAAGGTGGATTTTAAGGCCTCAGTCTCCCCCCCCCCCTTTGCCCGATCAACAGTAAGACGTATGGGGGGGGGGGGGGGGGGATTAGCAGGGCAGCTCTCTCACGCTTTCTTTTAAGTAAAGCTCACCTTTTTGGAATTTCTGTATCCGCACCTGCTAAATATTGTCTTACAATATTTTTTCGATATCTCGCACAGCCGTATGAAAAGAATCAAAAGTGGCTTTGAATACGCTTTTGCTTGAAAACAAATATTGGAATATACAATATAAAACTCAAAAACTTTTCTGATCAATAATTATGAGTTTGCATTTCAACAAAGTTGATTCATAAGCTCTACAATGGGGTATTGCAACCCTAGTCACATTATTCATAAGAAAATCCTCAAGACCCATGGACAGAACAGCGACCAGCTTGAGTGTTGCGCAATACCTCTTAGTTAGCCGTTTAACTTTGTGCTACATGCCATTGTTCGTTATGCTATCATTATTCGTATATTATTGTCTTTGAGTAACACTGACCTCAAAAAGAAAAAGAAAAGAAAAAAGAAAAAGGTTGGTTCTAATTCTGTAGCCTTCTAGTGGCAACTCCCCGGTGGCAGTGACAGGTGCCGTAGAAGCCCGCGACGCCATTGGCATGGCCGTTGAGTTAAGCAGGGCGGTGCCACGAATAACGCCATGTGATTTTTCATATGGGAACGTGTATTATCCATTCATTCGTTTTAATTACACCTCCCATTATATAGTTCCTCTGCGGACCACCATTCGTCAGTGAGACATACCAGGCACCATAAATACCGCCACTTCACAACTCACTTAGTCTACACGGTTCCTCAAACCAGATATTTACAGTTTACGGACAGATGAGCAGGCAAAATTTTTAGATGTACAACGTGTGATTTTACATGTACATCGTAACATTTAACATAATGAACTTATGGTTTTACTACGTGATGGTGTAAATTTTCATCATAATCGTATGAAGTTAGTACATCATCGTATATTTTTGGTACATTAACGTATTATTTTAGTACATCATCATATAAGGTGAGCCTTTTGGCCTGCAATAGTCAGCTGCTTCTCAGCTAGCTACACTAAATGCGTATGCCCGTTGAAAGGGACGGGGCTTGTGATCATATGTAGGTGAAATCACTCTATAGGAATTGGCTGAAGACTATCTAAGAGGAGCGCCAATATCATACAAATTTCTTTAAATGTAGCGAGTGGGTGAGCGGAAGTCCTATCAATGTGATAGGTTTCTGTTGGCTTTGTGTAGATTTTGGTATTCAGCCGCCCTTGGGTTTCAAAGTTCTCGAATTCCAATATTAATACAGTGAGGTCTAAATATGTAGCCGATTTGTAAGACGCCTCCATGTAAATTAAATTGAGGCATGCATTTTATTAACTTTATTTACTAGACTAGTGCAGAGAGTTCCGAGATGTTACAAAACGAAAGAATGCCGTCTCAATAGCAAAACCAGCGAATGTTTCTAGGATCAGTCAGTATTTTGTTTTTCAAGTTAGGACATGAAAATGTTTCATATTTCCGTCGAGGCTTGCCTCCCCCATGGTGCACCCAATTTTGCAGATGAAATTTACCTTTACAAACCAATTTCTTGTTAGGATGAGTATAAAGAGGTTGCCGGGGGATGCATGCAGTGAAAATTATGGTATCTCGTAGAGGCAATGTCTTGCATGCTTTATACGTGCTTCCCTGCACCTCGGCGGTTGGCCCATGCCAACTAACATATTGTGACAATCATCTCCCCTTGGGCTATAATGAACCTAATGAAGTAATAAAGAATAAGTTAATCTCATTCAATAGTGACAGCTTAGTAAGTTTCAAGATGTGAGTTAAGCCTTTCGGTTGTTGATATTATGTCACCTAGTGCTACTGTATCAGTCTTGCTGATCAAATATTGTCCAATGTACTGTATCTGAAGGGCGTTATTAACTAGTCAAGGTATGCAATGAGCCTATTTATCATTTGCTATGGCCTGAAAATAACAAATCAAAGTTGGTTTAACAGCATTTTGCATAAAGAGGCTGTATCGGAGCATCTGGTTCTGGCTAATTGCATCCAATTTGCTGATGTCTTTAAACTGACAGCGTCTTTAAACTGACAGTTCATAGTAAATAACGCAGTGCTGCTTCTTCTTGAAACTCACTCGAGCAAGTTGATCATCTGAGACGTAGTAGAAATTTGACACTGTTAAGTGTGGAGTTCAACCAGCAGACTGAAGCTATATAGACACCACACTTTATTTTTTCAAAATGGCGGATAGTTGCTATCTTAGATTTAGGGGGTCAAATGATCGATACCAAAGCTACATCAGGTTTACTCCAGTGAATTTGACATATTAGATGTAGTCAAAATCGACACTTTATTCATCCTCCAACTCATCAAGTGCCAGTTTCATAACATTTTATCATTTTCAAAATGGCGGATAGCCGTCATCTTGGATCTAGGTGTTGAAATGATGCCAAAGGTACATCAAGTTTCCTCCAGTCCATTTATCGTGTTAGATATAGTTGGACACGACATTGTTACATCACTCCAGTCCATCTGGTGCCAGTTACATAACATTTCATCATTTTCAAAATGGTGGACAGTTGCATGTTTCTTGGATTAAAGGGTTGGAATGATACCAAAGCTACATCAGGCTCACTCCAGTGAATTTTTCATGTAAGAAATAGTCAGAATCGGCACTTTATTCATCACTCTAACTCATCTGGTGCCAGTTATATCAAATTTTATCATTTTCAAAATGGCAGCAGTCACCATCTTGGATTTAGGTGTTGAAATGATGCCAAAGGTATATCAGGTTTACTCCAGTGCATTTATCATGTTAGAAATTCAGTTGGAATCGATAGTTTCGGTTTCACTCCAGTTCATCTGGAGACAGTTATTTAACCTTTTCTCATTTTCAAAATGGCGACCGACGGCCGTTTTGAATTTTCTATTTAAACCACCTTTTCCGTGCTCCGAATTTGATAGATTTTTTTCCCTCTTATTAACTACATTCAATAGCATAGAAAACCATTGAAAGACCTTTTGTTGCATTTGGGGGGGGGGGGGGGGTCAGACTATAAATGGACCAGTCTTATGGGAGATTGTTATTTGGTTGATATCAAATTCATAATGAACCGCAAAGCAAAAAGTCAAACTACTGTCTGAATGTACCTGTTACATACGTCAACAATATTGACTAAGTCTTTGACTAACATTTACTTTTAACACGGAGAGAACTTTTCGTATGTTTTTCTCTGGTCACCTTGATACAGACCAGTAGCAGGCCTGAAAAGTCTCTGACACCGAAGTGAGGCGTAGTGGCCTCTGAGGAAGATTTTTCAAGGGAGCAAAATGTGTAAAAATGTTTAGTTCATTGATGGCAAACTTCAAACGTTCAAGTAGCAGCAGAAAATTTCTAGGAGGTTTGTTCCTTTTTCCCTTGCTTATATATGCCCTAGAAGAATTCTCTAAGTTTTTGTCTGCACAAGAAGGGTAAAGACAGTTTGTATAAGAGGAATCAGAAATAAAATGAACTCAGAGGATCGGAACTGGTTGTGATGAAATGTGCCCCTCCCTTTCCATTTAAATAAATGAATGAAGATTGCTATTCAAAGTAAGATGGACATTCAAGTTTTAGTGTGCTTTCATTTCAAGGGATAATCGCACATGTTCTCGTTACAGCCAGCAAAAAACCTGGAAATGATTAAGAAATCTCTACAAAACTTTGTCCATATCAACTCAAGTTGTGCCATGTATACGAGGAATATAATTTTACCCTAAGCTACAGTACTCACCTGCATAAACATATTTATTTTCGCCCCACAAAATAAGAAAGTAATACAACACTTTTAGCCACTTCATTTTCTTGTTTGTCGGACTCTTTCCCAAAATCACTCTTTGACTTAACACCTGTGCTTGATTTGCTTCTGGGCTTATTCCAAAAATGTTATCTTTGACAGTGTCGTTAGCATTTAACAACATCAAAATGCAATGACAGTATCTGCTTTGTTTTGAAAAACGTGTTTGATTTATCGAGCAGAACATTCACATGTTTTCCGATATGATCCACTGCTTGTCAAGTTTGAAGCTTTCTCCATCAACATTCATACCAATTCCGTTAGTATTCACCTGCATAAAATTTAACCAAGTCTTTTCTACCAATAACTTATTATTTTCAATATTTTCTAAGTAAACCGAAGATTTCTAAGCCACTTCATATTTTATTTCTCAGTGGTTCGTGCTATGATCAACATTTTGCTTAAAATGTTTGTTCCACTGGCTGTCTCGGTTTTTATTCTATCCTAGCTGAGCAATTTCAAAATTTATGATGATTCAAATTAATTTTTTTATTCTTTGTTAATTAAATAGAGCCTCCGTTTAAGTTAATGGCTCCATGAATTCTTTTTTGTCATTTTGCATTTGAAACGTTGAAAATTGCTTTCAAAAGCAAAACAGAAGAAAAGCAAGACAAACACTTTTTTCCTTCCATGTGTTATCAATGCATGAAACACGGGGAGTACACCACGTGATTCAGTCTATTTATCATTTAGTCCATCTCTGTTAAAACACATTATCCTCAATAGCCTTTGCCTTCATGTTACCATGCAAGTGCTTACTTCATTTGCTACGAGTATCTGGTGAAAGGCTAAGTGTCTTACATATAAAAAGGTTCTCAGTAATTACTAGCTGTAGGTAATAAACTGCGCCATCTCATCTCTTTCACATTGTTCGCATGCAGTTCTGATGATATGTAATTTACATAAGATTTCTCTCTTCGTGTCCTGGATTCCTTTGGATTCCTTATTCATTTCTCAAGAACAGTTGCCATCCTGGATAGTGTAACATCACTTACTTAACACAGTTTTTAATGGGATGTTTTCCTAACCGAAGTACCTCACATAGAAATAAATTTTAGTTTTCGGTAAAGTTTGAAAAAGAAACTTCGTTTCAAACATAGTTTCTTCCCTATATTTGTCTTAGACCTGCACACAGTGTGTCAAACAACATCTTTTTTGTAAGGAAAACCATGGAATTTTCAGAGCTTTCCAGACGGCCCAGATGGGACCAAAATGGGAAACAAAAACTGAGTGCTATCAGCTGGTTCAGGTTCATCATCTTAATTCATTTTTGCATGACAAACTTTTTCTAAACCAACACCTTTAGTCTAGTTCTTAAAATAAACATATTTGTAGGGCCTGAAATTTTAAAATATTCAGTTCTGGTCATTTCTTCATTAAGGACCCCACCCCCGCTTTAGTATTATCCTTAACCCCTAGTTTGCCCCCCAAATTTTGTCACTCTGGCGCCTCCATTGCCTCTTAGAAAGCAACAAAGGCATGCCCACCGAAAGCATGATTATTAAAGAATAACATTTCTTAACGAAAAAATTCGTTAAAATTTCACCGTATTTGTTTCAGGTCAAGCTTTGCAGACTATGAGGTGGTCAAGTATAAACAACACCCTACGATGGCTGTCGCATTATTACCTTTACTAAAACCATTAAAATGTTCAAACTAAAGTGAATGTTAATACACATTTTAATTTTGTTTTAAAAACTCAATAATTCACCCTTGGTATGTTGGTTCAAAGTTCTAAGTTGTCACGCTCTGGTGGCACTTTTTTGTATTTGTACAGTTGGGTCTGCATGCTCACCTATTGTTTAATTAAACGCAAGCTAGTGTAAATAGAATCAGCTCCTGTCGGGGAATTTGAATTGCCATTGTAAGAGCAACATGCTTTTGTCTCGCTTTGCCCAGGTTTGTTGGTGAAGATGCTCATAGGAAACTTAATAGAACCAAGTTCCATGACAGACATTGGCATTAGAGAGTATAGTTGTGTTGAAAATCAGCATTGTCTTTCGTATTGGATAACTTGGACTTCCGACCGACGGAAATCGAATCATCAAGAATTTTGGTTGTACGAACTGCAAGGAAAGCTGATTTGCGCAACACATATCAGCCTGGGCCTATCACAACTATAAAGAACGACCAGTTATTTACCTTGTATTATCAGTCATCGAACACTTGGATTTGCACATCGTATTTGTATGAGCCAGACATCCAGTTTGATATGGTTAGATGATATATATGTGGATGGATTGATCTAAGCTTTTGAGGGATTACAACAACCAGATCCACATCAGCGCTAGGACGGAATTTAAAACGGTTTCGCTGGGTGAGTCTTTATATTAACTTATTTGATTATTAATCCACATGAAACACAAAAATTTTTCAGCATATCAATACTAGTGTAATGATATATGGATGTAGAGAAGAAGTAATATCCCCATTCATCGATCTGGAGCATCTAACGGCAGGGATCGCGCTTGGATTTGTCAGACAGACAAGCTCCGCAACGACAGGTATTTCAAAGGCCCGACAAAGGCAATGAGTTCCCGTTGGGACCTTTCTTGAAGAATTTGAAATTTTTTACCTTTTTAACGAAAATGCAAAAAGTTTATAGATTTAGGAAAAAGTGGAAATTAGTTTCTGAAGAAACTTGGCATTTTGTAGGGACTATTAAATGTCGCGGTATTGATCATCTTAGGGTTACACGTTTTATTTTAGGCTATCAGAAGAATCTGGAAGCTTTCCTAAACACTTTTTACCTTTTTGAACGAAGATTTTTAAATTAAGGATTTATTTTGAACAGATTGAAAGGAAGAAAGAGGATTTTGCGAGAATATGCTCTCGTCGTTAGCAGAATCAAAATGATGGTCGGGGGGAGTGGGGACTGAAGTACATCGGGCTTATATCTTTTATTGTATGGAGAAGTCTCACCGACGAAGCTGGATCTCCTCGACGGGGAATGCCCCCGCTGGCGCCACACTTGTCTAACGGTAGACCTCTTCCACACGCCATCTTTATACTGCCATATATTAATCATTTGAAAAAATATCTTACGGCGAACCTTGTCAAGGACTGTTACCAGTACAAATAACATGCCCATCCAATCTCTCAAATCTTTTCGACGTAATATTGAAAGGGGGAACGAGGGTTTCATTTAAGACTACAACCTTACAATATTATGCAGTCGAGTTCGGACCAGGCGTTGTGATTTCAGAATTTGAAGGACCCTGTCACAGAGGTTGGTTTTCCCACATTGCGAAGGAAAGGGACTCGAGTCCTTGAAAGTCGAAAATCGCTGGACAGGTGACTCGGACTCTCCGGACTCGACTGCAGCACTAATTCAGACTCATAGTCCCAACACTCTTGTCCATGATTGTAGCCACTCATTTCTCCCTTAATTAGTATATCGTTTCCCTTTTGCAAGCACGTACCTCAAAATTTGTTCTAAGTTGTCATTTTAAACCCATAGGACCTGAGTTTTGGGGGGTTTATCGTACAGAGTGGTAATCCAAACTTCTGCTCAATAGCTACTTTAAGTAATGAGCCAGTGATCGGGTACTATTATTGAGAAACGCACTTTTCGCTTTAAACTACTGTAACTAAACAACGGAACTGGGTCCTTAAAGGCAAATATTGCGACATGTGTATAAAATGTATGTGTAGGACAGGTCATTCTTTTTATTTAAACTTAATTTATGAATGTTGTGTAGAATTTAATTCAAGAGACACTTGTCAAAAACAAACTCTTCGTTGGCCCTTTAAGAGAAACATTACAATGAAGCTGCCCATTTCCTATCTTATAGTTAATTTGCACGCATTATATACGTGTTTTATCACCTGTCACTAAGTCGTACTTGTTTTACTAATGAATTTCATCACTTGTAACAGAAATTCAGTTAAATCTATGTGTACTAAAGTCGTTGACGTTTGGCAGTTGACCATTTACACTTTCAGAGAAAATCAATTGCTTCGTATGAAATATCAAGTAGTTGTGCGGGTGATTCAAATATAACTTATATCCAGGGACGTGTGATCTAGTTACACCTCCCTGTTTTATCTAAACAAGAAATCTGCCTTAGAAAAAAATAAACTGGTCTCCTAATATAAAATACTCGATATTTGAAATAAAATTCGAAGTAATACTGCAGTCTCGAAACAAATGTTCAATGGTTCTTTGTTCTCATAACAGAAGGGGTTATCTTTTATATGCATTTAAAAAAAATTATAATTCTGTGAATTAACGCTGATAAGAAACGACCATTCTTGAGCCTGTTTTAAATCATGTGCAGCATAATGGCTACAAGGTTAATTATTTGTATACTTTCAAATCTTTGCAAGAAACAAAAAACGGTAGGCCTATTTAAAGATATTTTTTATGGAAAATAAAAATAAAGATTTGCGGCACATGTGGGTAGCCCCTTAAAAAGATCTTCCCAGTCCCACTTTGTACTGTACATTGTAAAAGTGTTGGTCTATTTTAAAAAAAAATAAATAAAGAAAAATGAAAGAATACATAAAAAGTACTGTCAACTTATTGACAGCACTTTTATGTTTTCTTTTTGTATTTCTTTATTTGTTTTATAATTGTACAAACAATTTGTTATATTGCAGACTTTTTTTACAGCGTAGATTTGCAAAACCTTTCCTGGAATGGTAAAATATTCGGGCGAAGGTTCAAAATGCTGGAATGTTTTCAGTTGCCACATTAATATAAAAGACAGACAGGTGGGGTCCAACAGTTTGCCATCTATCCTGCCTCTAGAGGCAAATTCTGGCAATGCGAGTAATAAAAATGGGGTGATTTGTTTTACAATACTATGATGATGGAGTGTGAGAATGTCTTCCCATAAGTCTGTCTGGAGAATCATGTAAAACCACCGCTCAACGTGACATTTTCTAAAAGGTGTTCCTAATAGATGAAAATCATTTACATTCGAGAGTTTGGTAGCGTAAATAAAATTAGCACATGGTTTCAATTCCGTTTTATAGTTTCTCCCGAAAGAAACAAGAGCATTTCATTTAATAGTAGCGGAAAATAAATCTGTTTATTTTCTGAATAAATAGCGACTGCTTATATCTTCCTGGCCCTGGAAATGCCACTTACGACTGTTTGAGGGGTTTCTGTTTTTCAAAAAATTCTGTAAGCTCCGAACCAACCAATGTTGGGGTTCCGCTTAGATAGTCGTCCTGGTAGAATATTAGTTTCGAGTAAACACGTTTTGCAAACGAAACTTCATTTCAAAGTAGCGACACCTTAGATACCCCTTATAAGCCTCGGAAATGTCATTTTCGACTGCCTTTTTCACAACCAATGTTATCGCTCCGCTTAGATGGTCTTTTTGACAAAATTATTATTCTTTCGGGCAGAAAACCTTCTGTTCCCAAACTGCAATGCTCCCGTACACTTTTTTTCGTTCAGGAGGCTAATGGAAACATTTTCCGCAGCCAAATTTCTTAGTGTTGTCTTGCATAAACTTTGCCCAAAATGATAAAATATTCAAGCGAAGGTTGAACAAGTTCTGGTTGTTTTTCAACTGCGACATTACACGGATATGACGAACGGACGAGGGGGTGCATAGGTACTTTTCGTGCCGAATAGTTTAGTATCTGTTTTGTCCCAACACAGTAGGGCAACTGTAATGAAAATTGGGTAAGCTGCTTTTCAATTAGCTACTTCGGTAATTCGTTGGCACATGGAATCGTGAGGCACAGCAGGGATACACAAACTGAGCTCATCACATAGTGAAAGGTGTTCCCGACAGTTTTCTTGCAGTAGGTGCATTTAACGGTAAGCACTGAAGTGGGCAGACGGGAGGGGAGGGGAGGGGACTGTAGCCTCTATATAAGTCAAAATTTTGCAGAATCCGGCAGACTTTGGTGCCTCAGTCGGGCAGAAATTATGAACTGGTTGGGTATCTGGAGTCGGGTAAAAAGTCCACCACCCCTCCCCCGAGAGAAAGCGTCCCGCCAGGTCGTTAGCATAAATCTAAACAGCCAACGCAAACGAAAATATGGACTCAGCCCTACTTTACAGTAAATTGAAAATCTATATTTTACACCAAACAGCAGTTTAGAAAACCTCCACTGCACAAAACCGCACTTATGATTCCTCTGCATGTTATAGTTCGATTGAGAAAGAATAGTATTTTTTCATGTAAACTCAAAATTTCGGTACTCCTGATGTAGAAGCGGGATTTGCTTTGTTTATGATGTCGAAGATTCGGAGGATGTGCGCAAGTGCACAGTCGTTAAAACGAATTACCAAACTCGCTTACGACACACTGTGACATACAGTAGAGTGATTCTTCCCATTTAACTGTCTCCCTGAAAAATCGCCCAATTGCACCTTTAAACGTGACATATTTTCCAAGGGCGCTGGGAGTAAAGTCATTCATTGTTGGGTGTTTGGGAGTTATATAGAAAATTTCATCAATCCCGTGGAATTCATCCAAGAGTGGCAATAATACGGTGTCCAAGAGGAGAAAAAACGTGGATTTTTAAGAGAGGTCGTATCATCTAACTATTTAGGAATTCTTACTTCGCAACTCAGAATTCCCAGATAGTATCTCTGAATTTAGATATATTTACTCAGGATTCTGAGATAATTAGTATGCGAATAAAAAAAAAAGAAAAAAACATCAGTTCTCGGCCACTGCACATTAGAGACAGAAACGTAAGCACGTTTTTAATTCCATTGTATAGTTCTTTTGCCGAAAGGATTAAAGACCATTTCTTCTTTGGTAATGGTACATTTTATTTGATTCAGAGGCGTTGCCACGGGGGGGGGGGTCACAGCCCCCCCTCCAAATTTTCTCCAGCACCGCACCGCCCCCCCCCCCAGATTTTTTGCGTTTTGATAAAGTGATTGGGAAAAAATAAAATGAACGGAAATAAACTTTGAAGTATTTCCTTCAAAAACTCAGTAAATAATGTAAATGTGTAACAATTAAGAAAACATGCATGAATGTTTGTAAAACACATTGTGTGTGTAACAATATAATGGAAGGTAAGGTCAAAACCACTGGTATTGCAGGGATATGATATTGTTTTCAATTCAAGTTGAAATTGCGGTGAAAATGTTACGGATCCTCCGTCAAATCATAGCTTCTCGACGGCCATCTTGGTACATCTTGTTACATATTTAGTGTATAAATTTGTCATGCTGAGAAGAAGAACCAATCAAAAGAACTAACTTAGTCACTCTATAATAAAGTGAAAAGTTTGAATTTACTCCACTAGAGCGTTAGTTCACTCCAAGAACAGTGAAATTTAGTGAAAACTCACTCTTTCACGAGCGCATGTAATGATCACTGCTGCTGCCCTCTCAATGTTGGCAAGAGATTAAGTGAAAAGTGGTCACGTTTAACTTGGAATTTTATCATGGGGCAAAGATTAATTTTAGTGTTACAAATGGAAGGTGGGAAGGAGCATATTTATGCAGGATAATAAGCCCTGTTTCCACATGTCGAGTGGCCACATGCACTGAATTTGAACATATATACGTCACGTCAAAATTGCAACTCAAACCCTTCATCTTTTTGCAGTTCAAGTTGAGAGCAAATATGCGCCACGGTTCATGGATAAATACCCCGGCGCAAAAGTTCTGTTTACCCTCTCAGTGAAGCAGTGACTTGCTTTGTGGTACATCAAAATGGCGTTTAAGGGCATCGTTAGTGGACATTGATAACTTAATGAGAGTGTAAAAGAGTCACTAGCACATGTTAGTGCTTATAGGTAATATAATGACTGAATGAGTCAATTTTCATATCAAATAGTTACGCAAAAAGGTTACAATTTGTAATTTTGTGGTGAGCTGACATGTAACGGTTTTGTATATAACTTGAAAAAGCGTCTGGTCGTGTTTTATTAAATACCGAAGTACTCACCCATATAATAGTTTTCTATGTTTAGGATATAGGGATTTTCAAAGTTTGACCATTTGTGGTTGTTATGTGAAGAAATCTTAACAGGTTTGGAAAAATTTGTTCAATTCAATGATGAAATCCAGCCCGATGCTCCTTATATAGCACCTTCACGGTTGCTTAAGTGAAGTGCAAATAATGCTCTCAGCTCCCACTGACCACTCTGCTCATTGACTGACTACACTGAAATAACAGCACAAAGCTCCCTTATGTAGTCACACTATGTCTTTGTGTCTTTATTTAAAAGAGTCTTCTGGCGCCCTATCTGCAATTTCATGGGCCAGGGAGTTTTTATCTTAATGCTCAATTAATGAAGTGGAAAAACCCTGAAAAAGGCCTCAAAATCCGGGTTTTTGGAGCATCGGAGGAGTTACCCCAACTCAATGGACCGCCATAAAAAGAGCCAATAATCGCTGTCAATACAAAAAACTTCTCCAAACCCCTGTAGCAATATCCCTTTCCTAACTCAATATATCTCACTTAAAAGATATATATTTTTGCTGCTAAAAAATACCTCCACTTTTCAACAAAGCCATGAAAAGTATGAAATGTGGGCACAATGTGCCAGATGCCTTTTGTTTTTGTAAATAAATAAATGTCCTCTTTGTCCTTGAATTTTGAAACAGCTGGTATGTTTGAATACCTTTTCCTGTAGATCTAGCATTACCCTAGGCTAGGGTTGTCCAACCTTTCGCAGCGGTGGGCCACATGTAATGGTTATAATGGACGAGGGGCCGCATTCTATACTCGTTTTTTTTTTCAATTTTTCCCGACGCCCAAGACAACAAAATGCAATCATTGCGAGTAGGGAACACTGGTCCATTTTCGTTTTTGATTGAACAAATAAATAAATTTTAGCAAAAATTGATGGTGTTTGGAAGAATATTCGGACAAAGTTTTTTTTTTTTCATATTCCTCCTGAATTATTCTCAACCCGCCCCTGTGGACAACACTCCAATGTAGCTACATGTAGCAGACATTTGAAATGAATTATTTCATTCAAAGTAAGCATGCCATAGCGGACAGCGAAGCCTAAAGTTGTCATCAATTAATCTGCTTATTGAATAGTTTTGCAATATAGATTATTTCTGACGGGCTGGACGCAACCTCTTCGCGGGCTGGACCGTGGCCCGCGGGCCGTAGGTTGGACAACCCTGCCCTAGGCTATATGTGGGGTATAGTAAACAACGTTGCTCATTTCCTGTGGTGTCATCGAAATTATAATTAAATTGAATGCAATGTTAAATTAATTTGCCACGATGACATGACCAATTTCTCAAAATGCACCAAAGCCAATGAAAAACTACATTTCTTTTAAAAAATTAGTACCTTCCGAATGCAAAAAGCTATTGAGATGCAGTTTTCACCTCCTGAATGAGCAAATTCTTCTGCATATTTTGAAGTCAATGAATTTTGTCTCTGGAAAATGCCTTCTAAGTTTTGCGAAATTTGTGAGGATATCAATGAAGATTTTTGGTGACAATTCGAGAAATTCATGTTGATTTATTTGCTGAAAAGTGTTATTTTGTGTGCAGACACTCCTTTAATCCATAAATCCGAAAATTGAAGGGGCATATACCATCCGGCTGTACTCCTCCTGCAGACGTTCGTTCCACGAACGACGGTCTGCAGGAGGAGCAAAGCTTGCGATTTTTGCAATAACAATTTTTGGATGACCTCAGCTCGATGTGAAGGGATATTTATGCGAGCAGTGTAAAAGTATCGCCTGCCGAGCTCGGTGGCATGCATCATCGGTGGAGGGGCGGGGGGTATGCGCGAGTTTGTCAGAGTACTTGTTTTCTTAAACAGAAACGTCAAAATGCAGGTTCTTAATACCTAGTGCAGCTTGCCAGGGCTGTAGTTTAGTCCGGGATCGTACTCGTGATTCCAGAATTTGATGGATTTGGCCAGAAAAGGTTGGTTTTTCCCCATTGAGAAAGTACAGGGACTCGAGTTCGAGTGCGGACTCGAGTCCTTGAAAGTTGAAAATTGCCGGACTAGTGACTTGGACTCTCCGGACTAGACTACAGCACTGCATCTTACAAGACCTGTAGGGTGCAGTTTCATGCATCCTAGAGGTATTATCGCTGCACACAAATATGACACGCTACGACCAACTTTTGATAGCGCTCGACTTTTCTGGTAAAACCTCGAACATATCTTGTAAATAAACGGTATCTTAAGATAGTTATTACTGACTGAACATTTTCAATATTTGTTTTATAGAATTGCTACAATGAGAGCTGTAATGAGAGGCAGAACCTCATTGTTTGATGGAGGACAAAGGTCATTTGAGGTCACCAGTGGTTGAAATATTAAAAACTGGTCACTGGCTTCAAATTGCAATTTTTATTCTCCTAGAAGGTTTGACTTTGCTTGTAACACTTGCCTCTGAAAATCTGTTATTACCCTACCCCATAAAAATTCCATCTCCTTTCCTGACTACATGCATGACAGCCTGAATAGCTTTTATCGCTAAATTTCAAGATAGAATGACACACACCCTTGATTTGAAGTATACTGAAGTTCACTGTCACCAACGGTAAAGCCGCCAAAACCTGGAAATGACTTGTTCATTCGATATCTCTAGATAGCAGTGACCGATAAAGTTCATATTTGGTGATAAGAATTGCCGTGTTAACTGGAAGATCACTACTGGTTTCGGTGGAGGCCTAAGATCATATGAGGTCACAGACCGTACATGAACTGCCACAGCCATTGCTTTCAACTTTCAATTTTGGCCCCAAGGAAATTTGCAACTGGCTTTTGACGCTTTAAAACTATTTTTTTGATGGAGGTCAAAGGTCATTTGAAGTCATCAGAGTCAAAACATCAAAATCTTTGAAAATGTCTCGTAAACACGATAGGAATAACCAACACTTTTAAAATTTGGTATATAGACTCGTCATGCTGATAGGAAACCCCTTATTGTTTTTGGTTGGTGTCAAAAGTTCATTTGAGGTTCTCAAGAGGTTAATCAACAAAACGGTGTAATTTGCTCAATTTTTATTTTTTCCCTACCTTAAGTGTTACGTTTGTTTTTTACATTTTTTTTCTCATTTACCCCCTGAAAAGACTTTTGCCCCATCCAGAAAAGCTTGCATTTTTCAGTACATTGCTAGGCTTACACACCTGAATGGTTTGTTACACAATATTTTAAGGTATCAATGATGTACACTCTTCATATTTGGTAAATAGATTTCCAATGTTAGGACGAACCTCTTGTTTTTTTCTTGGGGGGGTGGAGGTCAAAGGTCATTTGAGGTCACCTAAAGTAACACTGCGAAAGCCTCGTTACACACTATGAGAGGAAAAACCTTGTTTGTGGTGGAGATCAGAGGTCATGTCATGTCATCAGACAGACAGAGATACCAGGGGGTTTAAAACAATTTTAACAATATACCTTCAAATAGAAAAGTTGGAGGAATTTAAGCATACATTGGTGTCCTGGTGCTTGATTTTACGTACCCTGTCTTCACATTACACTTTTGTGCGTTAGCGAGTTGGCAGCTAAACTAGTTGGTGAAATAAGAGACCGTACGATTTTCCTGTCTGTTTCTCTTTCATCACCAAAAGGGGCAAATATTTCTGTTCACATAAATTCGAATAAAATGATTTCTGAATCTGGCTTTGATGTCCGGCCCCTGCAGAAAGCATGTGGTGATAACCCGAAACCTCTCAAGTCCTGCAGTTCGCAGATTTTTCCAAATTTGTCCATACTATTCGCTTGCAGATAAACGCGTTATTATAACAATGAAAAGGTTTACCACAAATATTTGCGTTCCAAAACGCTAAGATTGGAATACAACTGGGGCTTGCCCTTCGGCAAGATCGCTCCCGTGGTACCGTTTTATCTCAGACTGTTTATCTGTTCATCTCATGTATTCGAGAAATCGCTCATTGACTCTGATTTTACACACAGTATTTTTTTTTGAAATGAGGTAATGTCTCCCCCCCCCCCCGTCCAATACTGAGAACTCCGCACGGTTAGCCCTTGTACACAGCCCGAAAAGCTGGGGATGGGAACTGGGTAAACCTAACCTTAGAGGAAGTGTCTCCCTGTTGGCGATCCGCAATCCTTCACACAAAATTTGATGTTTATCTTATCTTCCTTAAACTTGTTTGTCATGTATGTTGTTCTCCGCTACTGCACCATAAATGTGAAATCCAATACAGGGAAGGAGGGTTGAGTGTGCATTTGAACTTTTTGAGGTTAGAAAAACTGTTTTTACCAATTTAACTAAAACTACATTTCAAAATGAAAAACGATTGAATGCAAGCTGGTATTTTGACACATTTATTACACTGAAATAATATTTAGTTTCACATACACATACACAATTGGTAAGCCACGCCCACTGCCGGAAAAATCAACAGTGTTTAAGAGTAACATTCACATGTGGGTCGTCAGATGTCTCTCAGTTAGCTTCAATCATTGAATGGGTACTTCACTTGATGTTGTAATGTCAAATGGGCGGGGCTTGTGACATTAGGAAAGCACTCTACATGCCATTATTTGATGTTCTGTAGTTTATTAAAATTAAATTAAAACAGTGTTTTTATGAATGGACTAATGACTCTGAAGGGCTTTGCTCTTCGTTCTCATCAGGTAATTATGTTGAAACTTTCTTTTCTTTTTTCACGAAATCTTTCAGTTTCCATTCACATTTGTTTTTTAACATTGCTTTAATTTTGTACAAACCTATTTTAGTGTAACATTTTACTTTATTGATTTGTGTTATATACAAAAAAATTATTATATGCAAACGCCTGTATATACGGACAACATTTTCCAAAACATTCGCTTCAACAAACCCAAACGGCAAAAACACGCTTGTTTTCAATTTGTTGCACAGTACAGACAGAGTGTACAACAATCTCAAAAGATGTTTAAAGGTGTTTTCAGAGAATGACATGTTAAGTCTTTGAAAACAAGTTGTTAGAATGTTTTCGTTGCAGAAATGTTGCTCTTGTATACAACCCTTAGGACAACGAATCATACAAAATATCTACTGTTTGCAAATTAAAATATAACGATATTAACACCTTACACATTGAACTCTCATTACAAATTCTCACGGCCATAAAATAAACGAGTTACATAAAAACATAATTTAAAAAAAAAAGGTTACCTTAATTTCATTATTAGTGCGTTTGATGAGTAAAATCTAGACAGCTGATGAAATATTGTTCATGCAATATTCTAACAACATCGTATCCTAATAAGTAAGTTTGTAAAGCTTTTTACAAAGCAGGAAAACATCAAACCATCACACAACCGCTATCCATAAAAAGAGTTAAACTTCAAACTTTTCCGTAACTTAGAAACGGATGAACAATGACTTGCAAATCTAAAGCAAAGTTATAGGATAGCCAATTGTGGTTGACAGATATTCAAATGAAGACTATAACATATAATGTTTAAATGGAAATAGACACTTTTATGATGTAAGACGTTTTGTACAATTTTGTTTTTGCTTTTTTTCTTCCCATTTGATCAAGCCTTTTAGACAGATGGAGAGCGTCGCTAAGAAGGTGGAAAAAGAATAAAGCGTACCCATACTGAAGGGACTTATGATGCATTCTTCTACCAAACATGAACCCTTTCGTCAAAGGAACGATATTAATATTATAACTATTATGAATAATGATTGCATGTTAAACTGTAAAAATGGCTCAGATTCGTTGTAAATTTACAGAATGAAAAATAAAGAGAAAGTTAAAGATTACAGAAAGTTCTGGTAGGAAGTTTCCAGAACTTTTCTGTTATCCTTATTTATTTCTTTATTTTGCCGTTCTGTACGTAACTACAGTAATTTTTTACATTGCAATATATTGTTTTTATGATGGATTTTTTGTACAATTTTGTTCGATTAAGCTACATATGCCTATCAGGAGTTGATATTAAAGAGGAGAAAGAATGTAAAGCCTAATGAATGCACTTCTGATGCATTTTTTACCAAACATTCACAGTTCAATTCAAGATAGGAGGTAGAGTGTAGAAGAAAGAGAAAATGAATACTGAACAAGATTAAAGGGACAATCAGAGTTTGACAGGGAATATGTAGCTTTTGCACCAGAACCTCGTTTTTACCTTCTGAACTGATTGTTTAGCAGAAATTCCAGAATACAGAAATATTTTGCGTTGATTACTTTTAAGTAAAGATTTCTGAATATTAATCGGGTTAACAAATTGCATACAGATGAAGATAAGACAGTCGTATTTATATTGTGATCTATCACGACGTTCGAATGTGATATCGGATCATATTTTCGTTAGTTTTCAATCAATCTACAAACGTGGTGCAAAATTCAGTTTGAAAAAGTAAAGAAATCTCTGATTGCCGCTTTAATTAGGGTGAAATCTCTCAAAGGAAATCGGCGTCAACCGACTGTGATTTTGTATAATCCTTCAAACCTAAAAGCATTTTATTTGCTACCAAAAACAAAGGAAATGTTTCATTAAGGTCAATATTATCAACAAATTCTGCTCAATAAATCATAAAAAAAAACTTTTTAAAAGCTTACAAGTCTAAACCTCTCACCACAAACAGTACCAATTCTCCCGATCGGTTTACTTAAGCTCCTCCAAAAACTGCCTAAACCGCTAAAGCTACCCCACGTCCAGACACAGTCTTTGCTGCAGGGCTCGTATACAAGACCTCAGTGAGTAGTCAAAACACTCTCAGCCGCACAATGCATGCTGTATGATATGAACCACAGTTTTCTGCATTTTTTAGACTTGCTGTAAATCAAACAGCTGTGCTAATTGAGAAATTCTGTGGACTAGTACAAAAATTGTAGTTTTAGATGAGAGTTGACTGCTTTTAAAGCTCGTATGCAAGCTCGGTGTTGCTTCAATTTCGAGAAGTGCGAGTTGAAGGAATAGAAAGAAAGATGCGGCAAAATAAAATACGACGTTAGCTGTTAACAATAAACATGTAAGGTGATTATATACAATACGGTTTCTTCTAACCATTCAAATGTATAACAAGACGTCCAAAATAAAAAACACATAAAAAATATCTAACGTTAGCAATTATCAACCAGGCACGACAACAAGAATATTAATACCTTCCATAAAATAAACATTCACTAGGCTATTCTATTTTACATTCAAGTTGTTTTTATCCTACACTAAAGGAAAGTTAGAAAGGCTTGCGACATTAAATGTTTGACGAAAATCTCTCCAGTGCGATTTAACTAGTATATCTCCGATTGCCTGTTGTACTTGTCAAACTTTTGCTTATGACATTTTGCCATGCAATCATGAATAAGACAACACATGACCCCCTTTTTAAGACATAGAATGAAAGTTTACATGGAAGGGTATGTGTGTGTACATGGTCGATGGAAGTGGTGACAGTTTATGTCCCTTGAGTAACTTTAAGACTTGCCAGCCCTATTTAAACTCCTATTTAACCTAAATTACTTCTTATACTGTGTCATGAAAAGTATTTTTAAGTTTCCAGAAATAAATGAATAGTCTTTGGTCACATCTTCATACTAGAGCCGATTTTACAACAGGGACAATAAAAGGTATCCCATACTTTTTCAGCGGACTGACTTTCTCATAGCAATGTATTAAATAGCCATTACTTTACTAAAGATGTAGCAGACGACAAGGAACATTCTTACCCAGCTTGTTTCTAGTAGAAATCTTCAGGGGACCATGATCGAAAGATCACTTGATGAGCTTGTAAGGGCAGTCTCAAGTTAAAAACACTTTCTTGCACTTATCACTTGCAGGACGCACACACAGACCCCGGGCTATGGCGGTCAAGGTTTGTTAGTGACAAACGTGTTTGCCCATTGACGCATTACTTCGTCAATACTATTGACATAACATTCAAATACATGTCACCTACCGCAATTTTTACGCTGATCTGACGCCACGTTTGGATAACTTTGACACACACCCGTGCCACTTTAACCCCCACAGTGTCACTTCGACACACACCCGTGTCATTTTGACACACACCCGTGTCACTTTGATACACACCCGTGTCCAACTCTAAAGAACATAACACACAATTGACTGTCAGGGAGGGGTGGCGCCAGGATTTGCCCGAGAGGGGGGGGGGGGGCAAGGGGGGCCAGGATTCCAAGGCCCCGACAAAGGCGATATTATGTCCCGGTTGAACGTGACTTTGCAGAATATGAGGGGCGTGCTTTGCGCCGAAATTTTGGGCTTTCTTTTTAACAAATACTTAAAAATCTGGAGTTTATTTGAAGTAAAAATTAAAACTTATGAAAGAAATTTGTCTTTAATTGGTACTTTAAAAAAATTTGATTCTTCATTGAAGAATATGTCCTTTATTAGGGAAAAATCAAAAACATTATATGGGTGAAAGCTAAAATTCTTTTGGGGTTAGGCATTGAATCTTACAAGACCTACTTACTAACTGATTAAGGCTTTGAGACGAGACTAGAAGTTTGCCTGGAAAGTTTTTCCCTTTTTTTTGAACGAATCTTTCAAAATTAAGAGCTTATCATGATGGAAAATGTTTGGATTTTAATGAAAGGAAATTTGTTTTTTTGGTAAGGTTATAATGAAAAATTTCGATTCTTTTATTAAGTGATATGCCTTTCAGGAGCAAAATTAGGTAGTATGCTGGGTGATTAATAGAGTTGGCTTTGGTTATTTATTGTACGTAGTATCCATCGAAATTGGAAAATTTTGCCATTTTTAACAATCTTAAGCTAATATTGGAGCAAAATTGTAATTTTATGACTGTTTCGAGGTTTTATGGAGGAACCTGATGTTCTCATGAGAAAAATCAAGTAGAGGGTGATCTGTAGTTTTGTTGAGGTTACTGAATATCATCATGCAGATTTAAGCCCTCTGACCATATTGGAGCATTCTCCCGAGGAAAAAATTTGGCTTCGCATATATTTGAAGTTTTATATTTTATTTATTGTCATAGGCGTACGGGAGCGTGTCAGTTGAGTTTGGGAGGGGCAGAATTGTTCTTTTGTCCGAAAATGTAATCCTGCCCGAAAGATTATCTAAATCGAGCGCACAGAATTTTTTGACCCCTGTCAACAGGAAATGGCATTTCCTGGGCTCGTAACTAGAATTAAAGATGTCCTTACTTTCAGATTTCTTTCGCAATAAAATTATTTTCACTTCATAATACTGCCCAAAACGAAGAATAATTTACAAACACGCAATGTTCTGTTCAGTTATCTGTTCGAATAAAACACTATCTATGCGGAGCGCCAACATCAGTTAGCACGGAGCGTACAGAAAATTCTTAGGAAACTTAACCCCTAAGATAGCCGGAATGGTATTTCCCAGACTCGTAACTAAAAATGATTGGGTGCTTCTTACAATTGATAAGTGCATTAGTCAGTCAACTGTTGTCCAATGCGATGACAACTTCTTCGTTTTACCTACCCGTCCTTGTGCAGAGGTTTCCCTTTTTACTCTACGTCCGTTTGTGGAATTTTCCTTGACATCGTGTTAATTTTACATCTAAGTCATTAAAAATGAAGTACCCACAGGATGAAATGTCTCCACCAATACAGAGGGAGTGGTAAACTTTCTACAATTTAATTTGTCAAATCCTTAATACGATGGGGTTTAACTAGTGGCGTTACTAGGATTTTTTCGTTGAGGGAGGACTATGGGGGGCTAGATACTTTTGTAGGGGATGGGGTTTAACCGATGTCCCCGGGGTTAAATGTACCCAAGGGGCAATGTTTCCTGTATTCGTTTATCTCGATGATTTGGCAGTGATTACAAGTTTCGTTATTCCCGGGGTTCGAGGTTCCCAGAAGTATGGGTGTTCGTAAGATTTGGTAACATTGAACCTCGTGAACATTGAACCGTGGGAACATTAACATAGCCCCAGCACGATGAACGTAAGGTTTTTTCCGTTGCTCACTCAACGTGCAGGGAAAGTAAGTTCTAAGCATTTTCTTCTTTGATTTACGGGACACCTCATCGGTGTTATTCGCGGGCTCGAAATACACCCACTCCTTTTGATCTTACTGTGGGCCAATGTGACTGGGTACATTCCTTTCCTTTCCACTCAGAATTCCGTATGAGTAGATAAAAGGATTCATTGCAGAGTTTATTGGAATGACAAATACAACCAGCCAAGGGTTAACTTTAGTAGTTATTTCTATACCACACTGAGTTAACACACTTAGTATGATAATTGGAAGCCAACAAAGCATGTCTGTGCCGACAATTACCGATATTGTTCTTGCTAGCTTCACTTCATCATTGCCCTGACTAGTTCGGCCACTACCTCGTCTTGTTTTTATGAATGAAATAAACATACATATGTAACATATGGTGACAATAAAAAGACAGAAAGAACCAAAGTAAGTGTAAAGAATCAATGAATACAACCAACTATCCATTTCTTTCGATTCGGTGTACTGATCGACGAGGAAATAATAATAGTCGTTGTAAGATTTGCTTGTGTTTTTAGGAATGCTGACTATAGGAAGACCTAAACAAATATCAGTGTAACCGTAGAAATTGTTAACTATTTCTTCCATGAAATTTGGTAAAAAAGTTAAAGCAAGACCAGCAGCCCAAATAACTCTACAAATAATCTTACCCCATTTTTGATTAAAGCGAATTCTGCCGAACGGAAATACAATGCAGAAGAACCGGTCAATAGTCATCAGAGTGAGTACGGACAGGGAAACAATACTAGACAACACTCCAATCGCACCAATGAGACCACATGTTGTACTTCTTCGCCACATCCTAGAATAATGGAAATAATTAGGACGGTACCAAGCATCAGCTATCGCAATAGCAATTAAATAAGCACCCATCAGAAAATCAGCAACTGCGAGATTTGCTGCAAAAATATTCTCTGTAGGTTTCGAACTTGAAATACTCAGCTTTTTCTTGATACGCCATATGAGCACAATGAGATTCATTGCTAAGGCCACAATGGCAACGATCCATGCACCTACTCTTACCAACCAATGGTGAAAGATACCGTCACATGTGGAAAATGGCCATGGTGGAGCAATGCACTTTGTGATGCTTCGGTCGACATAGCAGCAGATGTAAGAATCGTCACACCACCTTATCAAGAAATTAAACAAAACTTTTTAAGTAAATCGAAGGTATGAACCACTTTTGGACAGACGTAGAAGGAATAGCAAATAGTTTTCTCCAACAAAAAAGAACACTAGTAACATCGTTTTCAAATTCCTCTGTGACAATTAACTATGTGATCATCTATAGCGGCGGCTTATACCGTATCATTACTAAGGGTTACGATGACTCTCTATAACCCTATTTGGTGTTTAACTGTTAAATGTGTGTATAATTGTCACTCATTTGTAAGTCATCCTTAATCAGGTGTAAACCAACATTTCTAGTGTTTTTCTTTGACTGAGAGTACCAGCAACGTGTTGTTTTAATTTCTCCGTTGCTTCCATTATTGAATTGGCCTTTTGTAGCTAAAGGTTCACCGCTCCGTAGAGAAATATTAGAAGGCTTAGTTCACCTATCGATAGTGTTCAAGGGTAATACTGAGGATATGAGATTAAATAAGCCAGTTTAGGGTTATCCATAGGCGTACGGGAGCATTTCAGTTCGGGGGGTGGGGCAGAGAGTTCTCTGCCCGAAAAATGTAATTCTGCCCGAAAGACTATCTAAGCGGAGCGCCGCCATCAGTTGGCGCGGAGCGTACAGAAAATTTTGAAAAATCGCAACCCCTCAGACAGCCGGAAATGACCTTTCCCAGGCTTATCAGCAGAATCAAAGCCGTCGATATTTTGAACTTTCGTTGGCAATAAAATTTTCACCAAAAATGAGCAAATCTACACAAAGGTCAGAAAACTCCCAGATGAAATGTACCACTACCGTTGGATGACTACATTAAGCTATGATAAGTAATTAGTGCTTAGTAAAGAACAGTTTACTTTGACCTAACGTTACTGCTAGGGAGGACCAGCCGTATGTTAGGCTATACGTACACCAGCACAGCGGTATATTGCGCAATAAGGGAGTTTTGTAATCATTCTCTTAACATTTCTTTTTACACTTGGGCGAATTGATTCGTATAACAGAATAACAATTCAAATATACCACATAAGCCAACCTACTTATAAAAAACAAGGGGAAAGAGGGTTGACAAGGCACTTCTCATATATTCTTCCCCTATCCAGCAATCGGTAACTGAGGTTCGTCCTGAAAAACATTTGAGATGTGAAAAAACATAATATAATGATATACCGCACCTTTGAATGTATAAAACATTACCTGGTCTTGTATCTTTCCGGGGAAAACTAAGAACGGAATTAAAAACATGAGCACGGGGGGGGGATTTGTTCTCTGAAAGTGGGGGAGCAAATTCGGGCAGACTAGCAAACGGCGCCGAATGCGCCGCGGGCAAAGCCCCGGTGGGGCGCCAGGGGGCAAAGCCCCCGGAAGCTCCTGGGTATTTACGAAATTGCAGGCATTAAAATGATGCATTTTATCTTCAACTTTAAAATACATAAGATGGGCACTTAACAAGAACACAAATATCACAATTTGACTTTCTTCAATTATATCCTTACTCCGTATGATTAAAGTCGACAGGAATCGACAATGTAGAGGGTGCGGGGAGGGAGAATGGATTAATTAAAATTGATGTTTTTCTGGGGCTCCCTCCTTAGTGCCCCAGATCTTCTTTTCAGAAAGTAAGGGGGCTTTTCATGTGATGTGAATTCAGCCGTTGTCTATGATAGGGCGCTCGAAGCGCGCCGAAAAATTTACCGCTTAAGATATCTCAATAATGAAACTGAATGAAAATTAAAAATTAGAGAAAGGATGGGCCACTTTTAACCTTAGCTGAATAACGATGCCTTCCTAAAACATTCTTACTGAAGCACAGACATACTCTAGTTTCCTATATAGTCTTTTCAGGTGACTTTCACAGAGCCGTTACCTGTAAAGGGGAGCGCGCCGAAAATTGAATTTTTACTTCATCTCAATAGTGAAATTGAAATAAAATTAGACAAAGAGTGGTCCCTTTTCACTACAGCTGAATAAGGGTGTCCCCTGAGGATATTTGTACTAAGCAAAAACGTACCGTTGGTTTCCTATAGAGTCCTTTTCGTTAGATTTTTATAGAGTCCTTATCTGTGATGGGATGCGCAGAAAACTCCAAAAAAGGACTAGATTTGAGACATCTCAAAAGAGAAATAAGGGGAAATTAGAGAAAGGGTGGCCCTCTTTACCTCAGCCGAAAAAGGGTGGAACTCCAGATTAGGGCCAAATAAGATCATCGTCCTTTCAGAAAGCTTGGGGGTACTTGGTCAGATATAGGGACCAGAAGATGACCACCGCCTGCTCCCCTTTTCACTAGTTACGGTAGAAATTCAGCTACGGCCCGGGCACTGGTGATAAGTCTCAGTGACAATGGAAGAGTTGTTCTACAACTTTCAATCCTGAAATATTTTAAACGGGTGCACACGAAGCGTGTCGAAAAAGGAGCGTTGAGACATTTATTGAAAGGATATTGTTTTCGTTTAGTTTTCAATGCAGTAAATGACACGTTCAAACATTATATTACTTAATTAAGTATCACTCGCGTAGCTCTGTCAGTTCCAGTTTGTATTTTTGTAGCAAAAGCAACCAAAGACGTAAAAAAAAAAGTTCTGGAAAAAAGTGGGGAAGAGAGGGGGGTAAGTTCCCCCCTTGCCCCCCCCTCCCCCGTAATCCCGCCTGTGCATGAGTACCGTATGTCTGTGACTCTGTAACGACTCTTGCCCGAATTCCAGTTCCACTGAATTGATACAACTGTCTATATGACTCACCCGAACTCCGGACTATCTATAAATGATTTTTCTACTTACGCCGTTTGAGAAAAACTCGGCTTGTCACGTTGCTAGAAGTTTTACATGAATTTGTGGGCAGACTTACTTGCAGATTTGTTCACACTAAATTCGTATGAGTGAGCAAACAAGCTACGCTAATTTGTTTACCATTGCCCGAAGTTCGGTTCAACAGTACTGCAGGTTAAAATGTTTCAAACAATTTAAAGAGGATCATTTTGAAAAGTGCAAAATCGTCATCTCATCCATATGCTGCCCAAATACCTCTCGACCAAGTACGTTTCATCCTTCTGGTGACTATTGGTGATTGTCATTTAGTAATAAGGTGCGTCACAGGATAGCTTTTGATTGATTTGTTCGGGCAAAATTTTGGGGACTGAATACATTCTATCTCCCCTTGTAATCTGGCAATTAAATATATCCCAGAGCTTTTTTGCAACTTTTGCCCCAATATTGTGTCATTTCGGACAAAGGTTTGCGCAAGAGTTTAAAGTGACACTGACGATAAATTGTTTTTTCATAAGCTGCCCGAATGTGTCGCGAATTTTGGTATCTTTTAGAGTTTTCATGAAAATTGTACCGTGGCTATGATGCTTTTTTATTATTTTTTCGGACAAGTGTTTGAAGGAATTCGGGAGCGCCTAGGAGTTTTCTGTGTAAGTAGAAACAAACCAGGTTTTAAGACTCAAACGGCTGCCCGAATTTTTCCAGATCCCTGCCCTAATTTAAGGTCTTGAGAAAATTTGGGGGGCAGTCTGTCCCCTCTGCCCCTCCCCCGCCTCGTACGCCTATGTGGTTATCAATGCGCCTCTGCACATTAACTCCAGGTTTTGAGTCATAAGAGTAGGCATATACACATTGCAAGTTTCTTGATTCTTAAAGGTTCTCAATAGAACTTTTCATGTTAGCTATCTTAGGTTTAGTTAAGAGCATACGTAGACAGTTAGAACCCTCACTTTTACTTTTACAGCAAGTGGACACCATGGAAAACGGCAAGACTCTATTGGGCAGGAAAATTGCCGGCTCAAAGCAAGTTTCTCACGGGGGTATGAGCGACCATTAACCGTTATAGATCAATCAGCTCCTTGGAAATAAGCCAAATCCAACCAGCTTTCTAATCTTTGTTTTATATTTCTGACACCGTATTATGAAATAGCACACAAAATATCTCCAGTGTACTTAACCCTTAGGCTTAAAAATAACCCTAACCATGATTTTAAAACATCTTTCAAAATTCATTAAAATAAAAATGCCCATAACCTCGAAGGAATACAAACGCGTACGACAATATTATCTGAGCAGAGTGCCTGCACTAGTTGGTCCAGGGTGTTCAGAAAATTTGGAAATTCGCGGCATTTTAGGGGGCCGGAAATAGCCTTACAGTTTTTAGCCGGGAGCCTACAAAGAGACATGCAATGTAAATTATGCACGACTAAACTTGTATTTACTGTACCCGACCAGGTTGTAACACCTTAAAGGAAAGGGGGGGGGGGTCTGATCTCGTGACCGCTTAGTTAAGATGATAGGATTCCCACTAGGACTGTGAACGTTTAGCAAAATAACTAAACGTTTAACCTCAAAAATTTGCGATCGTTTAGCGATTAATCGCGATTACCTTATCACAAAAAAAAAAAAAAATCAGTAGGCCTATGTAGTGACTGATACTGAATGTAATGCAGATATAATAAATAGTTGTTATCTTGCATGGTAAAATCAAATTATTCTGAAACTTTGAAGCCTACAAGGTCCAAATATGCCCAGGATGTTCCATCTAACTAAAACCAGGGATCATCCGAGAATACAAATGGATAAAAAACTCTCAAAAGCAAGCTTTGTGATTAATCGCTTGTAGCTTTGTACTAAACGTTTATTCCACATGTGATCGTTTAGCGATTAATCGCTACACGTTCACAGCCCTAATTCCCACATCTCATTCAGTTGCAACTAATCGCAGTGGAAAACAGGCAAAATTCACTGGCAAAAAGTCTGAAATTTCGGCGATTATCCGATAGTAGTTGTTTACCAACAGCCGGCAGAGGAAAAATGTACCGACAGAGGAAATGTGCTAGTTCGAATTTTGCAAGGTCCGACTTTGCCAGGCTTCGGCCTAAAAAATTAGGCCAAATTTAGCCAAAGAGATAGCGATGTGTTATTATTGACCACGATTGTAGCCCTCTGCAATTCTTAACCTAAATGTTGCCTTACTTTGCTGGCGCAATCGTTGGCTAAAGCCTTTTCACACTGCTGCTTCGCCAATGAAGCCGCCAGAGAAATCCTAATTGTTTTACCTGCAAGGAGCGTCCATAGAGCAGGATATGTTCCTATAGCCTGCTCCATCGGAGCGTCACACAGTAACAAAACGGATGACGCACAAGGGTCACATGCCGCCGGAATGAAGACGTGTGGTTCCAGTTAAAGTCTTGAACAACCTTATTGCTGTGTGGGTTAATCAACAGTGTCAGGCGATCCACAGCGAGATTAATTGAGCAAATTACTATTAGGGGATTGAACAGCCGTAATGGGAAATATACAGTTCCAAAGCACACCGTCAATTATAGACCCTCTTTGAGTGTGAACTGCTCATGTTAGAACAATCAGTTGCTGTTTATTTTTCGTGGATATGAAAGACAGGAAGGACATTTATGTGTGAGTGCTGCCTAATTGGGATGCATTGAAGGTGATTTATATAAGCTACTTCAGTAATTCGCGTTAAAACTTAATAGGCGTGGCTAGTTGGCGATACGTTCTCCTCACGTCAAGGCTAAGTTCTTTTTATGTCAGTACGTGAAGGCCACACTGTGCACTGTATGCAAGTTCATGACAAGTTCCTACTACGGCGATAAAGTTCGGTCGGTTGCGGTCGCCGCGCAGAGGCTGATCATCTTTCCCTTCAGAATAGCCAGCTTTGTTCCGCCAGTCTTTTCCTTGTCACGACTAGGCTTTCTTAACGAGTTGCTTCTCACATTACCCGACTTATGCGTGTGAAAAGGAAGTTAGAGTGGTGTTGATGGTTGAATTATGGCTGTGACACCGTAACTAGAAGTGGCCGAAATTCCGAGAGTTTTTCAGACACTTCCGTTCTTCCACGGGCTTTGTCGGCCCTGTCTGAGAATTTGGGACAGTTCTCTTTCAAGGAACATGATGCTTTAAATACTCCACGATTAGACAAATTAGACTGGAGGTGGGACGTTCATTAACGCTTAAACTTGCCCGAAAATCATGACGCAATTTCTACACAGTGATTGTGTATAACATTAAGAAAAGCGGGTAGTTACGTTTCCATATTTCCTTACAGTTTTGGGGGAATGTGAGTTATGACATGCACATTATGGCGAGCAATTGGTTTCATATCATGGGAACTCAACACATACTTATTTAATTCGTCACATATCGGATTTAAACTGACATAGGCCAATGCCAATATCAATCGATCTGAACCAATTTAATTGGAAATATAACGATTTAAATTGACATATACAAATTTCAATTAACATTTATCAGTTTAAATCAACATAAACCAATGTTCATATTTCGTTGTTGTTCGGCTGATAATTTACAATAATCAAATGCATAGTTTAAGGTGGGGCAACAAAGTTTTATGGGCCCCAAAAAATTTGCAAACTTCTAGAGAAAACATATCAATCAAAGGTTGAATACGATCGGTCGTTGTTGAAAACGGAAAGGTGCACTATTAGTCACATGACAACAACGAGTCTCTAATGGTGATAATGTGGTGGAGACGCAACTAGAACCATAGAGACGTCACACGCGCCGCATCCTCCGCATAAATGGAAACCCAGTGGCACCCCCATGTGACGCAGGGAAAATTAAGACCTTGTCACGAACGCATGGACGCATCGTTTTTGATTTCGATGAAAAGAGAAACCTATGCATTCATGATGGCCTGCGTGTGTGTTTATATCAAAGTTATTATAAACGTAGACACCCAACTTCTATCCGTACACTGTTAGACGCGCTGACTCCTCACGGAGACTCAATCGGAGGGGCGGAAGTGTTCATTTGACATGCGCACAGTTCTATTCGGTTATCTGCGTTCACAATTACGCATGCGTAACAAAAAATTCCATTGTGACGACATGTCAGCGTGCGTGCATTTTCAAAGCAAGTTCAGTACGCGCACAATGCATTTCTCCGTGGGGTAGTCCGGGGTAATTGATGCGTACTTCCGCGAGCTTGTAAAAAGAACGCAGTAGTTGATTTTGTGTTGTAAGCGCGTGAGAATTGAAACGCGTGCAAAGATGTGCGTTTGTGAAGATACCATAGAAACTGACCAATCAGTAAGTCAATGAACTTCAAAGCAGTCGTTGTGCGTTAATGTTCAAATGTTCTAAAGTAGAAAGTCTCGAAGAAGCTTCAAACTGTTTTATGTAAGTGAATTTATTGAACAACGGTGTTTGCAGGAATTGCGTTTTAAATTCACACGTATCTATACTACTGAAAGATATCAGTTAACTGTAAGCTTACAAAACGACTGATCAGTGATCAGCACTTCCGCCCCTCCGTTTTTTGGCCTCCATGAGGAGTCACCATGGGCGTCCGCAGAAATTTTTACAAGGGGGGGGGGGGCAAGGTCATTCATGGATGATTGAATTATGTACACTATCTAAGCGGAGCGTCACCATAGGTTGGCGCGGAGCGTACAAGAAAATTTTGGGGGTTACAAACCCTCCAGATGGCCGGAAACGACACTTGGCGATTGTTTTAAGCTGCATGTACCCAGCCCTGAAACAGGAATTTCATGTCTGTAATTTTTAGATTTTTCGAATTTTCAATGAAAAATTGTTGAAGGGAAATCTGCCTCTCGGTCACGGCCTCGCACGCCTATGCACGATAAAACTTACAACTGTCAAACAGCTTATATAGGCCTATATCCGTTACCCAGTTATGAATCATAACCCCCCCCCCCCCCATATTCACCTTGTATATCCCAGTTACATCCGCGCGTCGCCACTTGAGATCAGCACGGGGCCAAATCAAGACCAACGCATTCATCAGTAGTCGGATGCCATGTGCACACTACATACCTGACAACTAGTACAATTTTGGCATAGTTTTTACAATTTTTCACAACTTTGATTTTCGGGGGAGGGGGGCAAGTGCCCCCCTTCCCCCCCCCCCCTTCCAGACGCCCATGGGAGTCACCGTGCCATTTTAAGTTTGGTATCTATGTTTGTAATATCTTTGGTTTATATGTGTACTTGTATTGTAGTTCAAACAGAGGACCCGAACAATGGATTTTAGGTCCTGTGGTGGAAATTCAATACATTTTTGGAGTCCTCTCTTGTCCAAACAATAGACAGTTTATTGTGAAGCAGAGGGGTGAAGGGAGCAGGAACAAAGGAAAACACAATGAGGTCCTCAGGTTATGTTCGAAAACAACATTTGTGTGTGTGCGTGTGTGTGTGTGACACTTTTCTTGTTTACACGATATCTTAAGAAGGGAAGATCTGAAAGTTCTCAAACTTGGTGCACAGATACCCAATACTGAGAGGAAGAATCACATCCATTTTGGGGAAGGAGGTCAAAGGTCATTTGGGGCCACATTTGTTCAAACCCCGAAAACATTTTTTTAAACGATATCTCAAGGTAGGAAGCTTGGATTGATTTCAAACTTGATATGTTGATACATTTCGATTAGGAGGAGAAACCTATTAAAGGGAAGCAATTGTACAGCCTTCTAGACAGCACAGAAATTCAATATAATTATTCCAAGCAATATGGCATCATTAAAGACCAATTTTATCCCAAGTCAAGCGTAGTATGAGTTTTTCCGAGGCAAGTCTGGAAGGCAGTTGGGCAAAGCAGTGCAAAGCACCATATTTCTCCGAAATTACCCATAGTGCAACAGAACAGTGACGTAAAACCTGCACCTAATGTACACTTTTGTTTGCTATTGCGGAATATCATACATACTATACTGCACAAACGTTCGTAACACTACTGAAGACAAGCACAACTGCCCATCGTTTCATTCATTTTACAAATGTTTCAACGGTTGAGTTTGAGATAAAGGTTCAGAAATCAAAAGATTAACTCCTTAAAAGCATATGGCTGCCTCTTCCGGGCCAAGTGCATATGATTTTGAGCCAGTTCGACCAAGGAAAACTCGAGCACCTGCGAGCGATGTAACCAGCACCCGCAGCGAACCAGCCGTACAGTCTATACAAGCTAACGTTAGACCAAGGGTCAGTACGTTACGTATAGGCTTATACTAGTATAGCAATACGTAGCCTATGCCGTATAACAATAACACCGATTGATGTGTATGGCGTCTTAGCCGATTTCTCTTCGCGATTGCCTTCTTTTAACGTTTAAGTGTCCACAAATATCCTACATTACTTACGAGAATTACAAAAGGTTCGACTAAATCGAATCTTTGCGAAAATGAGTGAAAACGAACCTAACTGTTGCACCGAAAAGCATGCTAAAATACGGTCTCGCTAGTCCCAGCTTGTTGTTGTTACCGCTTGTAGTTTCAGGGTCTACCGGAAGTAACTTATCTTGGTTTGTACGAAAGCAGTCAGAAATAACGAGTATTTTTTATTTGAGGGATGAAACAAAAAGAAGAACAAAAAATTATTGGGTTATCAAAAATTTTTATCAGTAAAGCAAAAGCAACTATGAAGTTTTTTAAGCTTCGTAAAGGGTAATCATAAATTCAGCTGTAAGTGTACGTAAATTGGTAACCATTTTTGTGAAATCTGATCAGGTGCAGGTTTTACGTCATCAATCAGCTGATCCATGGTCGTGTTTCTTCGAGTATGGCGATACTCATGTCTTGAAGAGCGTGAGATTTGAAACTTTTTTTCGGTATGAGTTTTTTGTGGAAAAACAACACAGTAGTGTTAATATCTAATGTTTATATATGTACTACACATATGTGGGGAGTCAAATGGCCACTATTGCTCCCCTTTAATTCTAGTAGAGGTCAAGGGTCATTTGGGGTCACATGGGGTAATACCCGAAACCTTGTTTTCACGATATCTCAAGGTAGGAAACTTGGATTAATCGCAAACTTGATGTGTTGATGCGTTATGATGTATGAAATCCCACTTATTTTGGTAGAGGTGAGGAGTCATCTTGCCGGATCACAAGGGGTCAAACTCCAAAACCTTGTTTGCATGATATCCCAAGCTAGGAACATAGGATCAGTTTCAAACTACTTGGTATGCAAATGAATTTTAATGGGAGAACGCTATTAATTTTCACAAGGGGTTCAAACTCCGAAAACCATGTTTGCATGACAGGGGCGTAGCTACTAGGGTTTGTGGCGCCCGGGACATCTTCGGGGGTAGGGGCGCCTCTGTCTGAGGCTCTCCTAAAATTTGCTGAATTACAAAAATTGGCTGCGCTATGTCAGAATTAGCCTTATAATTTCCTGTGTAGAAATTCTCTGGCTTTCCAATAAAATACGCAGGAAGTCTGTAGGGTGTATAGTTAGCCAGCGAGAATTCTCGCAAAACTTGATGGATTGTTGCCGATTTATGCCCCTTCTCTAGTTTAGATTGACATTTTAATTGTGTCAATATTACTAAATAATTTTATTAAAAGATGAAATTGCTATATCAACGCAAATGGTAGGTCCAACATATTTTTTTAATTGATCTCGATATGGCGCCCCCTACTGGTGGCGCCCGGGGCAACCCCCCTTGTCCCCTTTGCTACGCCACTCTTGCATGATATCTCAAGGTAGAAGCTTGGATTGTTTTCAAACTTGGTTTGTTGATGAATTATGATGATGGGAAGGGTGGACCCTATTAATTTTGGTAGAGGTCAAAGTTCACCTGGGGTTATCCAAGGTCAAACGTGGAACACCTTTTCTATACTTGTATTTCAAGGTAGGAAAGTGAGTTAGAATTCAACGTTAGAAGTGTGGATGTGTGATTGTAGGAGAAAGGCATCTGTAGTCCTTGGTGGAGGTCGAAGGTCATCTGGTGTCATCATAGGTCGAATTATGAAAACCTTGCTAATAGGATAGCGCAAGGTACGAAACTTGGATGGATTTTATAATTAGCATGTGGATGCGTTACGGTGAGTTGAACGTCCCTGTTGTTTTATGGTGGAGGTCAATGGTTTTCTGGTATCATCTGGCACCAAACACTGAAAACCTTGTTTGCAGAATATCTTAAGGCACAGCATGAAATTTGGGTCACTGGGTGTTACAATAAATGTAGCAGTTTTTGAAAAGAACATGTACTGTATATATCTTCTATACCTTACTGCATTTTTGTATTCTGGTTACAATTTGCTTCTGAAATCCTGAGGATACGTTCTACCAATGTTTTTTTTTCCAAAAATCGAAGTGTAGTGTCAACTTCCTCCAGGTTTAAGGGTGTATAAGACGCGTAGTCATAGATCAAATTTCAAACCAACAAGACCCGCAAAAGTCGAGTCACATTTTGATCCCTTTAGCCAGCTATCGCATAAAAACACAGGATAGTTATTGTCCTGCTCAATGCCCTCGAAATAAACGACTGAGTGGATCAGACCATGGACATCATTGTTCTATTATCAAAATTATAACACGTCAACGTTGTTTAGCTGTGATAAGTCTCAGCCTTTTGTTAATTTTGTGCTTGCACAAGTCGTTTTTAAGTTTTGTCTGCAATGGTGCCGATGCAAACCAGCGTTGTTATACCGAAAGGCTTTGCCATCACCCAAATCGGAAGTTTTTTTCTTTGACATAAATTTTATCGGAAGTCGGATGAGTGCCGATCCAGATCTAGATTGAGAAGATGTATAATTTTTTATCAGCCAGAAACTGCATATAATATTTCACGTTTCATTGTTCAGAACTTTCCGTGAGTATTCCTTTTATTCCAGTAAATAACGTATGCAATATTAAAATTTGAAGTAATTCAGCTCCAATTGAGTCGTGTTTGTGAAACTAAGCCGATAATGGCCGAAGTCTTGAATTCCATTACTCGAGATTTTTACCCGAAAAGTAAAAATGCAAGACTTGCGATGATAACGTTGCATGCCACAGTGCTACAAACCTCGCTCCCCGCATCAATGTTGAAGTTTTAGGACGCCCTAGACTGCCGCAACATTGGGTGGAGAAGGGGGACGGTCAGACCCTCTCATTGTTTGTTTTGTTTGCTTTGATCCATCATTTTTGTCGAGGATTAAACTATTCAGAAGACCTATTGCGGCTTAAGGTACCGAAGGGGGAGGAATAGCTTCCAAGCGAGAATTATTTCTTAGGGAGGCTAACAAATCACAAGCCTTCAGGTGAGGCGGCGAACAGATATCCCAAACCAATTAAAGACCAAGAGCGGCTGATTAAATTTCTGAAGCCAAACCGGGAGAGAAAGCCTCAAACGTGGGCTTTAAAATGTTCATTTTACTCATTATGTATATTTTTAACTCGTCACTGATTTCTATTTTTCAGACAACTATAAACTCAGTACGGTTTACTGTTAACATCAGGGAAAACAAGCCAGTGAGTCACAGCTGGAAAAAAGCCGTGTGGCCGGTGTAACCCAAACCAATTGGTTGGAAACTGAGACGTAAAACTCCATCTAGCTTACTGATGACTAACATACTGGAGAGTCATGTACACCCAGCTGCATAGAAGCTGAAGAGGCGGGGAACGTACATGCATGGTCACACTGAGGCAGGGCTAATAGTGGGTAAAAAGTAAGGTTACCGTTAATTCGGAAAGGCATCACTGACAGTGGCCCTGAAAATTATTCATTTCTGACGGTGTTACTAAGAGGTTCTGGAGTTTTCAAAAAAAATATTGCTTATGAGTGCTATAAGGTGGGGATGGGCTGAAAAGGTATTAAATATAACAAAAGTTGTCACATTTATGGAACATTTTTAAGTAAACAAATGAACAACCGATACTTATTAGAAAAATGTCAATTCAATGGATTGTGTGGATCATTTGAGCGGTGATATCAAGGTTGATGGGTTCTGGATAACCAAGCTATAATTTTCTAAGAAATGGTCAAGTTTTTCCGTGAGACAAGCGCAACCACAGCTTGATTAAACCTTTTCTTTAAAAAAAACTTTCTTATAGTCGGACGTCCCCGGCATTTTACACGCGCCTGCATAGCACCGTCACCATTGTCATCAATATTATTTCGGCGAATGAGTTTCGTTTGAATGACATTAACTCACACATTTTTAAACACTAATAATACAACTAGTATTAGAAAATCAGAAATTTCTGAAGGGTTATGATTGGCTGATTCTTGCATAGGCCTAAGTTTGTGATACCTACTGTACCACAAAAATGAAACAGGAAAGAAGTTATATTTCATACATTGCGTCTTTAAGGTTGTAGGTTAAACAGCCCACAAAGTCAGTCAACCAGGCTTCTGTCGTATGTTAACTGCAAACAAAACGACAAAGGGCAGTGCAGGGAACTTCATGAAATGTTGACAGAAATTTAAGTTCTTACACTGCTGATAGATTTGGTGGAAGGGCATCTTCATCAATATGTTGAATGTTGTTGTATGTTAAATCTCTGGAAAAACAAAACCGAGTTAAATTACAAGGCATACACACAACATGATAAATCGAAATATTTATTACTGTTTGGCATTACATATGTAAATTCCAAAATTCTTACTTTTACTTAATGTCCCTTAGATTGAACTCTAACGTTTTCTGGTTAACTTTCAAATTTAAAATGCTTTCTGTGTAAATCAGTGTAGCAGTATTCCTCACTATTTGGCACTACGTTATTTCTTCCCATGACACACCGTTCCAGGAATGACATTACTGGGAAGGTAACTAAGCTAAGCATACATTGCAACTATTCTTTCTAACTTCTCAAGCTGCCCACCCCATGCATCCCGCCGTCACCCTTCACAGTTTCCAAGGTTTTATCGATGTTAACTAATGTTGATACGGAGACACCAACTTGTATTTAACACATCAGATCATATAATGTATGTTCAATACCCATTTCGCTGCCCTCTGGTTCCATGATTTCTGTGTACGTAGCTTCCGATAGCATTATCAAATGTCACGGGTTTGAGAAATAATATATCATGAATAACCTCATTTTTCTCGAAAATTAACAATACGTAGAATACCTGTATCAATTTATTGAACGAATTTGATATGAATGCTTCAGGATACATTTGAAAGGACGAATTGTGGGGTTGTCGCCAAAATCATATTATCCCTACGATATCAAGCAAAGTGCTCTCTGTACGAATCTCGAAAACAAGGGGTGGCAGAATTTGATCAAATGATGTAACAATTTCAAGGGTCTTACAGTTTGGATAGGCTTTGTGGAAGAACACCTTTACCAATATGTTGAATGTCGTTGTACTTTAAGTATCTGAAAATCAAAATAAAAATCTTTATTAAACTTATCTTGGTTAATTTTGAAGTGATACTATTGACAAAGACTGCACGAACTCTTTGTGAACTTAAGTGACTTCGCTGTATTCTTTTCTTATATAATGAATTTTGGTTTTGAATGTTTTTCTACTTGAAGTATCAAATTTGCATTTGCTATGGCGAATCTTAAATATTGATTAAGGAAAATTCATTTTCTATTGTCAGTATATCTAATCGTTTAATACACCCTACTTTTCATAGCCCTTAGGGTAAATTGAGGCGTACAATTATTTTTGAAATAAGAGTATGAACAGAAAATAAAGAAAAGGATTCACGTTCAACCCTCCCCATCTTGTATACGCCCCTATCCCTATCTGTCGTGAATAATTCTTTCAGCGACTGATCACTTTTCAGGTTACATGATAGAGGTAAAAAGTCATTCCAACATTGCGCCTAACAGTTTTCAGGTTAACTCCCCTCACGCTACAAAGCCAACCAGGCTTCTCCAGTATGTTATCCGTAAACAAAGGGGGGACACAATAGCATTGAAAACTGAAGGAGACTTATCAGTGAAGTGAATGCCATGAAATTTCGACAGAAATTAAGGTTCATACAGTTCTGATAGATGTAGTGGAAGTACACCTTCATCAATTTGTTGAATGTTGTTTTGTGATAAATCTCTGAAAACAAAATTGAGTTCAAGGCATGTCCTTGGCAATCAAAACATAGACAGTGTACACCGCAGTGAAACGTGATCTGGTTAGTTTTGAAATTCAAATTCTCTTCTTCGATCATTCCCTTCCAACTTTGTTAAACAAAAAGAACAAAAATGTTGTCATAATAATATGGGAACAATAAGCCTTTTGCTGCAGGAAGGTATAAAATGATGACAGAATTTGAAGAGTCTTACAGTTCTGATAGATTTGGTGGAAGAACACCTTTATCAATATGTTGAATGCTGTTGTTCAAAAAAAATCTGAAAGACAAAATAAAAATCTTTATCAAACTTTTCATTATAAATGTAAAGTGATGCAATACTGACAATGACTGCATGAACACTTTGTGGAACTTGGGTGAATTCGTTGTATTCTTTCTTTCGTTTATCATGAATTCTTACTCTGATTGCTTTCTACTTGAAGTTTCAAAAAAAAAAAAAATTGTTACGAAGAATCTTAAGTACCACTTGAGTAAAGTTCATTTTCTATAAGACAGTATATCTGATTGGTTAATAGACGTCACTTTCCAAGCATTAGGGTAAAGTGAAACTTATAAACATAAGAGTATGAATAAAAAAAAAAAACAGTAAAGATCCACGTTCAACCCTTCCCATCTTGTTTACGTCCCTAACCCGATCTGTCGTAAATAGTACTTTCAGCGACTTATTAAGGTAGTTTCATTTAAATACCATTTTTCTTTGTTTTTAATTACTCCCAGATTTTCAGAGAACGATGTCATAAAACATTTTCTTCAAATATTTTCATGAGTCGTTACGGTATGGCTCTTGCACAGGCTTCTTAGTCACTACATAAAAAGGTTACAAGGTAGAAGTTAGAGGACATTCACGCATTGACCTAATAAGCTTCGGGTTAACACCCATGAACCAACCAGTCTGCCATCATATGTTATCCGCAAAGGAAGCCGAGGACACGATATTGTAGAAACTAGAAGAGAATTTTGAGTGTAGGAAACGTCATGGAATGTTGAAAGAAATTAAGACTCTTACAGTTTTGATAAATGTGGTGGAAGTACACCTTCGTCAATTTGTTGAATGTTGTTGTGTGATAAATCTCTGAAAAACAAAATTGGGTTCCAGAAAATCAAGACATAGACAGTGTAGACTGCAGGGAAACGTTATCTGGCTAGTTTTTAAATTAAAATTCTCTTCTTTAACCATCCCCTCTCAAGGAAATCTACCAGACTTAACTTTGTTAAACAAAAAGAACGAAAAGGTTGTCATAATAATATAGGAACAATAAGCCTTTTGCTGCAGGAAGTTATAAAATGATGAGAGAATTTGAAGAGCCTTACAGTAATGATAGATTTGGTGGAAGTACACCTTCATTAATTTGTTGAATGTTGTTGTATGATAAATCTCTGAAAAACAAAATTGGGTTCCAGAAAATCAAGACATAGACAGTGTAGACTGCAGGGAAACGTTATCTGGCTAGTTTTTAAATTAAAATTCTCTTCTTTAACCATCCCCTCTCAAGGAAATCTACCAGACTTAACTTTGTTAAACAAAAAGAAGAAAAAGGTTGTCATAATAATATAGGAACAATAAGCCTTTTGCTGCAGGAAGCTATAAAATGATGAGAGAATTTGAAGAGCCTTACAGTAATGATAGATTTGGTGGAAGTACACCTTCATTAATTTGTTGAATGTTGTTGTATGATAAATATCTGAAAAACAAAATTGGGTTCAAGACAATCAAGACATAGACAGTGTAGACTGCAGGGAAACGTTATCTGGCTAGTTTTTAAATTAAAATTCTCTTCTTCAATCATCCCCTCCCAAGGAAATCTACCAGACTTAACTTTGTTAAACAAAAAGAACAAAAAGGTTGTCATAATAATATAGGAACAATAAGCCTTTTGCTGGAGGAAGCTATAAAATGATGAGAGAATTTGAAGAGCCTTACAGTAATGATAGATTTGGTGGAAGTACACCTTCATTAATTTGTTGAATGTTGTTGTTGTATAAATATCTGAAAGACAAAATTGGGTTCAAGACAATCAAGACATAGACAGAGTAGACTGCAGTGAAACGTTATCTGGCTAGTTTTTAAATTAAAATTCTCTTCTTCAATCATCCCCTCCCAAGGAAATCTACCAGACTTAATTTTGTTAAACAGAAAGAACAAAAAGGTTGTCAAAATAATATGGGGACAATAAGCCTTTTGCTGCAGGAAGTTATAAAATGATGAAAGAATTTGAAGAGCCTTACAGTTCTGATAGATTTGGTGGAAGTACACCTTCATTAATTTGTTGAATGTTGTTGTTGTATAAATATCTGAAAAACAAAATTGGGTTCCAGAAAATCAAGACATAGACAGTGTATACTGCAGTACAACGTTATCTGGCTAGTTTTTAAATTAAAATTCTCTTCTTCAATCATCCCCTCCCAAGGAAATCTACCAGACTTAATTTTGTTAAACAGAAAGAACAAAAAGGTTGTCAAAATAATATGGGGACAATAAGCCTTTTGCTGCAGGAAGTTTTAAAATGATGAAAGAATTTGAAGAGCCTTACAGTTCTGATAAATTTGGTGGAAGAGCACCTTCATTAATTTGTTGAATGTTGTTGTGTGATAAATCTCTGAAAAACAAAATTGGGTTCCAGAAAATCAAGACATAGACAGTGTAGACTGCAGGGAAACGTTATCTGGCTAGTTTTTCAATTAAAATTCTCTTCTTTAATCATCCCCTCTCAAGAAAATCTACCAGATTTAACTTTGTTAAACAAAAAGAAGAAAAAGGTTGTCATTACAATATGGGAACAATAAGCCTTTTGCTGGAGGAAGCTATAAAATGATGAGAGAATTTGAAGAGCCTTACAGTTCTGATAGATTTGGTGGAAGTACACCTTCATTAATTTGTTGAATGTTGTTGTATGATAAATCTCTGAAAAACAAAATTGGGTTCCAGAAAATCAAGACATAGACAGTGTATACTGCAGGGAAACGTTATCTGGCTAGTTTTTAAATTAAAATTCTCTTCTTTAATCATCCCCTCCCAAGGAAATCTACCAGACTTAATTTTGTTAAACAGAAAGAACAAAAAGGTTGTCAAAATAATATGGGGACAATAAGCCTTTTGCTGCAGGAAGTTATAAAATGATGAAAGAATTTGAAGAGCCTTACAGTTCTGATAGATTTGGTGGAAGTACACCTTCATTAATTTGTTGAATGTTGTTGTTGTATAAATATCTGAAAGACAAAATTGGGTTCAAGACAATCAAGACATAGACAGTGTAGACTGCAGGGAAACGTTATCTGGCTAGTTTTTAAATTAAAATTCTCTTCTTCAATCATCCCCTCCCAAGGAAATCTACCAGACTTAATTTTGTTAAACAGAAAGAACAAAAAGGTTGTCAAAATAATATGGGGACAATAAGCCTTTTGCTGCAGGGAGTTATAAAATGATGAAAGAATTTGAAGAGCCTTACAGTTCTGATAAATTTGGTGGAAGTGCACCTTCATTAATTTGTTGAATGCTGTTGTGTGATAAATCTCTGAAAAACAAAATTGGGTTCCAGAAAATCAAGACATAGACAGTGTAGACTGCAGTGAAACGTTATCTGGCTAGTTTTTAAATTAAAATTCTCTTCTTTAATCATCCCCTCTCAAGGAAATCTACCAGACTTAACTTTGTTAAACAACAAGAAGAAAAAGGTTGTCATAACAATATGGGAACAATAAGCCTTTTGCTGGAGGAAGCTATAAAATGATGAAAGAATTTGAAGAGCCTTACAGTTCTGATAGATTTGGTGGAAGTACACCTTCATTAATTTGTTGAATGTTGTTGTATGATAAATCTCTGAAAAACAAAATTGGGTTCCAGAAAATCAAGACATAGACAGTGTATACTGCAGTACAACGTTATCTGGCTAGTTTTTAAATTAAAATTCTCTTCTTCAATCATCCCCTCCCAAGGAAATCTACCAGACTTAATTTTGTTAAACAGAAAGAACAAAAAGGTTGTCAAAATAATATGGGGACAATAAGCCTTTTGCTGCAGGAAGTTATTAAATGATGAAAGAATTTGAAGAGCCTTACAGTTCTGATAGATTTGGTGGAAGTACACCTTCATTAATTTGTTGAATGTTGTTGTATGATAAATCTCTGAAAAACAAAATTGGGTTCCAGAAAATCAAGACATAGACAGTGTATACTGCAGTACAACGTTATCTGGCTAGTTTTTAAATTAAAATTCTCTTCTTCCAACATCCCCTCCCAAGGAAATCTACCAGACTTAATTTTGTTAAACAGAAAGAACAAAAAGGTTGTCAAAATAATATGGGGACAATAAGCCTTTTGCTGCAGGAAGTTATAAAATGATGAAAGAATTTGAAGAGCCTTACAGTTCTGATAAATTTGGTGGAAGTGCACCTTCATTAATTTGTTGAATGCTGTTGTGTGATAAATCTCTGAAAAACAAAATTGGGTTCCAGAAAATCAAGACATAGACAGTGTAGACTGCAGTGAAACGTTATCTGGCTAGTTTTTAAATTAAAATTCTCTTCTTTAATCATCCCCTCTCAAGGAAATCTACCAGACCTAACTTTGTTAAACAACAAGAAGAAAAAGGTTGTCATAACAATATGGGAACAATAAGCCTTTTGCTGGAGGAAGCTATAAAATGATGAGAGAATTTGAAGAGCCTTACAGTTCTGATAGATTTGGTGGAAGTACACCTTCATTAATTTGTTGAATGTTGTTGTTGTATAAATATCTGAAAGACAAAATTGGGTTCAAGACAATCAAGACATAGACAGTGTAGACTGCAGGGAAACGTTATCTGGCTAGTTTTTAAATTAAAATTCTCTTCTTCAATCATCCCCTCCCAAGGAAATCTACCAGACTTAATTTTGTTAAACAGAAAGAACAAAAAGGTTGTCAAAATAATATGGGGACAATAAGCCTTTTGCTGCAGGAAGTTATAAAATGATGAAAGAATTTGAAGAGCCTTACAGTTCTGATAAATTTGGTGGAAGTGCACCTTCATTAATTTGTTGAATGCTGTTGTGTGATAAATCTCTGAAAAACAAAATTGGGTTCCAGAAAATCAAGACATAGACAGTGTAGACTGCAGTGAAACGTTATCTGGCTAGTTTTTAAATTAAAATTCTCTTCTTTAATCATCCCCTCTCAAGGAAATCTACCAGACTTAACTTTGTTAAACAAAAAGAAGAAAAAGGTTGTCATAACAATATGGGAACAATAAGCCTTTTGCTAGAGGAAGCTATAAAATGATGAAAGAATTTGAAGAGCCTTACAGTTCTGATAGATTTGGTGGAAGTACACCTTCATTAATTTGTTGAATGTTGTTGTATGATAAATATCTGAAAAACAAAATTGGGTTCCAGAAAATCAAGACATAGACAGTGTAGACTGCAGGGAAACGTTATCTGGCTAGTTTTTAAATTAAAATTCTCTTCTTCAATCATCCCCTCCCAAGAAAATCTACCAGACCTAACTTTGTTAAACAAAAAGAACAAAAAGGTTGTCATAATAATATAGGAACAATAAGCCTTTTGCTGCAGGAAGTTATAAAATGATGAGAGAATTTGAAGAGCCTAACAGTTCTGATAGATTTGGTGGAAGTACACCTTCATTAATTTGTTGAATGTTGTTGTTGTATAAATATCTGAAAGACAAAATTGGGTTCAAGACAATCAAGACATAGACAGAGTAGACTGCAGTGAAACGTTATCTGGCTAGTTTTTAAATTAAAATTCTCTGCTTCAATTATCCCCTTCCGAGGAAATCAATCAGACTGCCCTCTGTTAAAAAACTCGAAAACGAAAAGGTGGTCATGATATGGGAAGGAAGAAACCTTTTTGTTACAGAAAGCTGATAAAATGATGAAAGAATTTGAAAAGTCTTACCTCAAGTAGACTCAGTGGAAAAACACCTTTATCAATATGTATAATGCTGTTGTTCCGTAAATATGTTAAAATCAAAATAAAAATCTTTATGAAACTTTCCTTTGTTAAATTTGAAGTCACTGTGATGTAATATTGACACTGACTGCACGAATACGTCGTGGAACTTAAGTGACTTCGTTGTGTTCTCGTTTTCCTTTGTCATAAATTTTTATTTTGTTTGTTTTCCAAGTTGGGGTTTTCAAAAAAATCACTTTTTAAGATGAATCTTATTATCTGAAGTATTAACTAATTAAAGTTCATTCTCTATAAGGCAGTAAATCTGATCGGTTAATAGACGTCACTTTCCCAGCCATTTGGATAAAGTGAGACTTACAAATATTTTTCAGATAAGAGTATGAGAGAAAAAAAACAGCAAAGGATCCATCTTCAACCCTTCCCATCTTGTATTCGTCTAAATCCCGATTTATCGTGAATAGTACTTTCAGCGATTTATTCAGGTAGTTTCATTATAACATTGTTGTGTTTTTAATTACTCCCAAATTTTCAGAGATCAATGGTATAACACCTGTTCTTCAAAAATTTGACAAGGATGGTTATGGAATGACTTTTGCGCAAGTTTCTTAGTCACTATACGGTAGAAGTTAAAGAACACCTTTATCAATATGTATAATGCTGTTGTTCCGTAAATATGTTAAAATCAAAATAAAAATCTTTATCAAACTTTCCTTTATTAAATTTGAAGTCACTGTGATGTAATATTGACAATGACTGCACGAATACGTCGTGGAACTAAAGTGACTTCGTTGTGTTCTTGTTTTCCTTTGTCATAAATTTTTATTTTGATTTTTTTCCTACTTGGGGTTTCCGAAAAAATCATTTGTTAAGATGAATCCTAAGTGTTGATTCAGCAAACTTCATTCTCTATATGACAGTTTATCTGATCGGTTAATAGACGTCACTTTGTGAGACTTACAAATATTTTTGAGGTAAGATTATGATAAGAAAAAACAGCAAAGGATCCATCTTCAACCCTTCCCATCTTGTATTCTTCTAAATCCCGATTTATCGTGAATAGTACTTTTAGCGACATATTTAGGTAGTTTCATTATGATAACAATATTATGTTTTTAATTACGCCCACATTGTCGGAGATCGATGTTAAAACACCTCTCCTTCAAAAATTGGACAAGGATCGTTACGGTATGACTTTTTCGCAAGTTTCTTAGTCACTATACGAGAAAAGGTTACACGGTATAAGTAAAAAGGCCATTCAAACATTGCAGCTAATAAGTTTCAGTTAACACCCATGAACCAACCAGGCTGCTTTCATATGTTATAGGTAAACGAAGACGAGGACACAATCGTGTAGAAACTAGAAGAGACCTTTGAGTGTAGGAAATGTCATGGGATGTTGAAATGAATTAAGCTCCTTACAGTGTTGAAAGATTGGGTGGAAGTACACCATCAATATATTGAATGTTGTTGAGTGATAAGCCTCTGAAAAACAAAATTAAGTGCAAGGCATGTCATTGACAATCAAGCCATAGGCAGTGTAGACTGCAGTGAAACAATATTTGGTTAGTTTTTAAATTAAAATTCTCTGCTTCAATTATTCCCTTCCTAGGAAATCAATCAGACTGCCCTCTGTTAAAAAAACTCGAAAACGAAAAGGTGGTCATAATATGTGTAGCGAGAAATCTTTTGCTGCAGAAAGCTGATAAAATGATAAAAGAATTTAAAGAGTCTTACAGCAAATAGACTCAGTGGAAAAACACCTTTATCAATATGTTGAATGCTGTTGTTCAATATATATGTTAAAATAAAAATAAAAATCTTTATCAAACTTTCCTTTGTTAAATTTGAAGTCACTGTGATGTAACATTGACAATGACTGCACGAATACGTCATGGAACTTAAGTGACTTCGTTGTGTTCTTGTTTTCCTTTGTCATAAATTTTTATTTTGTTTGTTTTCCCAATTGGGGTTTTCAAAAAAAGTCATTTTTTAAGATGAATCTTATTATCTGAAGTATTAATTAAGTAAAGTTAGTTCTCTATAAGGCAATATATCTGATCGGTTAATAGACGTCACTTTCCCAGCCATTTGGATAAAGTGAGACCTACAAATATTTTTCAGATAAGAGTATGATAGAAAAGAAAAACAGCAAAGGATCCATCTTCAACCCTTCCCATCTTGTATTCGTCTAAATCCCGATTTATCTTGAATAGTACTTTCAGCTACATATTTAGGTAGTTTCGTTATGATAACAATATTGTTTTTTTAATTACTCCAACATTTTCGGAGATCGATGTTATAACACCTCCCCTTCAAAAATTGGACAAGGATCGTTACGGTATGACTTTTGCGCAAGTTACTTAGTCACTATACGAGAAAAGGTTACACGGTAGAAGTTAAAAGGCCATTCAAACATTGCAGCTTATAAGTTTCAGGTTAACACCCATGAACCAACCAGGCTGCTTTCATATGATATAGGTAAACAGTTCGGGAGATAACCGCTTTCGGGAGAAAATGAGTATTACCCCGATTGGGGGAAATTTTGCCTGTCTCAACGGTATGAATATTTATGAGTATTAGTGTCTACCTCTTCACAGTCGTCGAATTTTTTAAAAATGTGTGTATTTCAATTGTGAGGGAATAGTTTAGACATAAAAAACGAAATTACCATGGACCTTCAACTACGTATTTACAAACATATGTGCTAGCAAGACCCACTTGCACACCTTTCAGTGAAAAATGGTGTACAAAACTTGCGGCTGCATGGAGTCTGTAAATTAAGCTTAGGACAAAGAACGTAGTAAAATTGCTCGATTTCTCAAAATCGACGTGGTGAACAACCAAACATGACGAAGCTTTTTTATTCCCCTATCAACAGAGTTTTTAAAATGCCCGAATTTCTCTTTCCTAAAATCGATAAAAATTGCAAGGCTGTTTTGAACGTTATCTCCTTTGGATTTGCGCGGTAGGATCGCAATGCATCGTGGGAGATATTTGAAAATGGCGCCACCCATGGCAAAATAATCCCCCGATCGGGTGAAAATTGATTTCCCCCGAAAGAGGTTATCTCCCGAACTGGTAAACGAAGCCGAGGACACAATAGTGTAGAAGAAGAGACATTTGAGTGTAGGAAACGTCATGGAATGTTGAAAGAAATTAAGCTCCTAACAGTATTGATAGATTGGGTGGAAGTACACCTTCATCAATATATTGAATGTTGTTGTGTGATAAGTCTCTGAAAAACAAATTTAAGTTCAAGGCATGTCATTTACAATCAAGACAAAGGCAGTGTATACTGCAGTGAAACAATATTTGGTTAGTTTTTAAATTTAAATTCTCTGCTTCAATTAAACCCTTCCTAGGAAATCAATCAGACTGCCCTCTGTTAAAAAAAACTCGAAAACGAAAAGGTGGTCATAATATGGGTAGCAAGAAACCTTTTGCTGCAGAAAGCTGATAAAATGATGAAAGAATCTGAAGAGTCTTACAGCAGACAGATTTAGTGGAATAACACCTTTATCAATATGTTGAATGCTGTTGTTCCATTAATATGTTAAAATCAAATCTATATCAAACTTTCCTTTGTTAAATTTGAAGTCACTGTGATGTAATATTGAGAATTAATGTTCGAACACGTCGTGGAACTTAAGTGACTCCGTTGTATTTTTGTTTTCTTTGTCATAGTATTTTATTTTTATAGTTTTCCTTCTTGGGGTTTTCAAAAAAAAATCATTTGTTAAGATGAATCCGAAGTATTAATTAAGTAAAGTGTATTCTCTATATGACAGTACATCTGATCGGTTAATAGACGTCACTTTCCCAGCCATTTGGATAAAGTGAGACTAACAAATATTTTTGAGATACGAGTACGACAGAAAAAAAGCAAAGGATCCATCTTCAACCTTTCTCATCTTGTATTCGTCTACATCCAGATTTGTTGTGAATAGTACTTTCAGCGACTTATTTAGGTAGTTTCATTATGCTAACATCATTGTGTTTTTTAATTACTCCCAAATTTTCAAAGATCGATGTCATAACACCTCTCCTTCAAAAAATGAACAAGGATCGTTACGGAATGGCTTTTGCGCAAGTTTCTTTGCCACTAAGAGAAACAAAGGTTACAAGGTAGAAGTTAAAAGGCCATTCACACATTGAACCTAATAAGTTTCAGGTAACCCCTCATGAACCAACCAGGCTGCTATCATTATGTTATCCGCAAACGAAGCCGAGGACACAAAAGTAGCCCATAGAAAACTAGAAGAGACCTTTGAGTGTACGAAACGTCATGAAATGTTGAAAGAAATTAAGACTTTTACAGTTTTGAAAGATGTGGTGGAAGTACACCTTCATCAATTTGTTTAATTTTGTTGTATGATAAATCTCTGGAAATCAAAATTGGGTTCAATTCATTTCATTGAAAATCAAGACATATGCAGTGTAGACTGCAGTAAAACGTATTCTGATTAGATTTTATATTTAAATTCTCTTCTTGAATCATCCCCTCCCAAGGAAATCAATCAGACTGCCCTCTGTTAAAAAACTCGAGAAAGAAAGGTTTTTCATAATGTGGGAAGCAAGAAACCTTTTGCTGCAGAAAGCTGATAAAATGATGAAAGAATTTGAAGAGTCTTACAGTATTGATAGATTTGGCGAAAGAACACCTTTATCAATATGTTTAATACTGTTGTTCCATAAATGTCCGAAAACAATAAAATCTTTATCAAGCTTGTCATTGTTAAATTTTAATGATGCAATATTGACAATGACCTCACGAACATTAAAGGACAAATTCCAAGCTCTCTGGAAGTTTTCATTAATTTTGCTTGTTCGGGTCTTGAGATACTAAAATTGAATGTAGCACATTTTCTACATAGAATGATCATGAAGCAAGCAGTCGAGATGTCACTTATTAACATAATTGGCTAATGTATTTTGTTTTTACTTATAATTTACGACCAAGTTTATAAAAGTAAACTCTAATATATTGACACCATAGTTGCATCCTGAGCATGGAATTTTAAAAACTTTAATGCGTTGGGGCAAGATAACATCACTAACAAATTCAAGGTCAAAATAAAAAGATGAAAAATAACGAAAAACAAAACATTGACCAACACTGTGAATCCATGCCATTTCGACTTGCTTGCTTGGAGTTCTCTGTCCATAGCAAATGTACCAACTTCAGTAGCGAATATCTTGAGAATAGAACATGGTAACGTCATGAAACTTTCGCAAAGATGTTTAGAATGTGTTCTTCTTTAACATATAAAATATGCATTTGGTTGTAGATCATCTTTTAAATTTGGAGGCTTACTTCGGCAAAACATTGAACTACATATAGATATCAAAATTCCCATTACAACTAATGTACCTTATTATTTAGCAAAATGGCTCAATATATTTGGTTCCCTTTCCAGGGGCGGATCTATGATCTTTTTGAGAGAGGGTCCAACATAAAAAAGGGCACATTCATTTTAAATTTTTGCTTCTACAGACGTCAACGATTATGCAATTTTCTTAGGCGCGGTCGAACGAAAAATATTGGAGGGGGACTGAATGCCAGCAAGAAATATCTAAGACGAGCGCCACCATTGGTAGGCGCGGAGCGTACAAGAACATTTTTTGCTTTGCAAACTCTCCATATGGCCGGAAACTGCACTTTCGAATCTCCTGAGGTGAGTGTGCATTTGACCGATAAAGAATATATTCAGCACGGTCCACTTCGAGAGCCCCACTTTTTGGAGTAGGGCGGGGTGGCGTCGCTAGTTGTTACAGGGGCTAAGCTTTAATTAAAGCTAAGTATTCCAAAGATATTGTAATATCTTTAAAACATTCCACTCTTTGTGACGTGTCTGAATAGTCTCGTCGCAAGGAGTTGCGTCGCAGGGAGTGGCATAGTGGGTGGCTTTGGATAACACGACGTGGCCGGAAAGACGCGGCGTCTTAAGGCCGGGTCACACTACAGCAATATCGAATTGGATTTCGCTCCGATTTTTGTGAGTTTGAATTCATATTTCCTCCATCTTTGGTAGAAAAGAAACAACAATTTGTCAACCTATGAATTGTATCGCAGGACTAGGCAATTCTCAGTTATATCAATTATTCCGTGACTTAATATCCGCAGACAGCTTTAATCGGACTACGCGTAGTCCGACAGAAGCCTTTTTGTCAATGTAACGTCAAGAAATAGTTAAAAATTCTCTTCCGTGGTCCTCTCATATCGATCATTTATTTACACAAGATGGCAAATTTTGGGCTCTTTCCGACAATGGAAGGCGGATTTTTTAACTAAAACTCACAAAAATTGGACAGTAATCCTATCCGATATCGCTGTAGTGTGACCTGGGCTTTAACCCACAGTTCACGTCGTCGAGCTGACATCCTCGACCTGAAATTCTGGCACCTTAGGTTTCCACTAGGCGGAATAAAAGTCGCGTGATAATATTCGAACTTCATTTGAGTAGCGGACGTGCAAACTTAGTTTTTGATGGTAAGAGTATTTAGCAGTCAAACTTAATAAGCTGCTTTCACACCAAAAGCGTTTCAAGCGTTGGCGTTCGGAGCGTCCAAGGTTTGAACGTTTGGACATTTGGGCGCTCGGTAGCGCTCATTTTACCAGCTATTACAAACAAGCGAATGGAGCGTTTCACTTTACTTTTTCGAACTGAACGCGTCCGGTTGAATATTTCTAAAAAAAAAACTATATCATCATGGACAGAGTCAGGAACAACGGTGTTGCTGCTTTACGTTTACGTGGATCTTGTTTGCCTGGCGTTTTGAGCACAATAAATGGGTCGACATTAGTGACTTTTCGATTCAGGACGGCAGAGCAATTAGGACGGAGAGTTAAACGCACGCGCACGCGGCGTTCCGTCCTGACATTAAAGGCGTTTCGGTTTTGTAGACGACGGTGCGGCGGTAGAATGACATCAAAACAAGAATGACGCGCGCAAAGCTGCAATGCTTTTGCAGCGCTGCATCTACACGCATCGCTAATTTGTAGTCAAGATCTACAAAATGTGAAAATTTTAACCTCAAGGAAGCTTCCTCCTTTATCTTAGCATGGAATCATTCGTTAACATGGCTGACCAGATCATTCAGTGTTGTTTGTCAATTTTGTCAGCAGCATGCATGCATGCTACTACACAAATGACGTACGTTTGCATGCAGCCAACTTGCAAATTTAACGTCAAAGAAACACGTTCGTAATGGACGAGGGGAATTGCCATGGTAACCCCTGTACCGTCCTGTTTCTAGACCGAACGTTAAAGTGATACTTTGTGTTCGACAAAAGGGAAATACGTTAAAATATTCTGACCAAACTTTTCACAGAACATTTAAATAGTACATACGAACAATGAGGAAGAATAAGCAATCCTTTACGTCAAAATTCTGCCAAATTTTTCCCGTAAAAATAACGACAAAAAATACAAAAATTGACAAAATGAACCATCAAAGTTTATCCCACTTCATCTTTACCAGTCAGTAATCCAAGCAATACGAATGCACTTATATATGAATATTCAATACAACAAAACAACAAAAACACAGAACGAGTACTTTACCAGAGGTGGTAATGCTAATACCACCATAACACTCGGCTTGTTACGCAAACGCCTATGCTCGATTCTACTACCTGACCTTCATCAGGTTAGAGTGATTAAGGCGATTTCACACCGCGAGCAAAGCAAAGCGCATTAAATACCTCAGGGGCATCGATTTGACTTTCAAAGTGGAGGGGGAGAAATTTTTCTCCTGTCTTGGTAAGGTGTCCACAGCGGCGTAGCTCCACACTTTTGCATGAAGGGGGGTGTGTAAGCATCCAAATTTTACGATTTTTAAGTGTGAAAACCACTGTTCTAGGGACGTAATTTACGGCTCGCGCAGTGCGCTGAAATTTTTGTCGAATATTTTCGAATATTTAAAGAATTTGAAAAAAAAAAAAAGAAATTTGAAACGTTGGGGATTACTGAAGAATTTGCGTCATCCTGTTGGCAAATCCGTGATTGAGCGGCGACCAAAGATTGTTGTTGCTACATAATCTTAGCCAACGTCTACGAAATGAAGCTCTCCGACGAAAATTTTTGAGTTTAGAGCTTATATTGGAGAAAATTTGGAATTTTATGAAAGAAAACTTTTAAAAATAGAACTGTAGTTACCGTTGTCACTTGATGATCTGGTGTTACATGTAGCAAATTTTACGATTTTGTCATCTCCAGAGCTCGGAAAAGTTTACCAAATTGAAGTTATGAGCGAGCACCTCTGCCTAGGAATTGCAATTTGCAACGCGCGAAGCGCGTGGAAAATTTTGCATTTTTTGAAACATATAATGACAAATATGGAGTGTTTATTGGAGTGAATTTCGGAATTTCATGAGTTGTCAAAACCACAAAGTAGACTGGTTTCACAAATGGCAAATATCCGAATTCTTCATTTTCAGAGCCGCATGCCCCTCTAGCTACGCCACTGGGTGTCTGAGAAAAGGGGACTCAGATACAAAATGGTGTTAAATGTTTCAATTTTTTTTAAAGTCTGGGTCTTGAAAGTGTGGGTAATTACTTCAACGGACTATACGGTCAATGTGAATTTAAATACCGGGTATACTCTATAGAGAAATAGAATCACAACAAAAATTGTTATAGTTTGCGAAGGATTTGTACAAAAGTTCTAATAGTAATGAACCATATGTGATGAAAGAAGGTTAAATAAATCCACAAACTGCTCAAAGTACACTTTAATCTTCTGCAGGAAAATCACAGATCGAGGGGGGATGGTACCCACTGGTGCTACTGGGACGCCGTTGCATAGGCCTACCGGTGTAAGATTGTTGATACAAAAACACTAAAATATGTCTTTCGAAGTTTCGAACGACAGATCATCATACACTATCTGCAGACAGAGGATCGAGGTGTACCTCTAAATCCATATTGAAGTCTCTAATTTAGCATTCAGTGTTATTTTAGTTCTCTAATAATGGTCTCAATACGAAATTGTCGAATCGCTATACGAATGTGTGATGTGCTCGTGTCGAAATTTTGTATAGAAATCATTTTTTTTCCTGAAAAAGTTGCATCCAGACTGTGCACTGAGACATTTTCCTAAAAATGTGTAACGCCTGCCAGGCCAGTTATTCACTAAAGATTACAAATTTCATTAAACATAGAAGGAGACGATTCCTCTTCAAATTTCTGAATGTTGTGCTCCTTCAAAACCACACCTGCTGCCCTATGCACACAAACAATAATCATAGAGACCGATAAATAATGTATGTTTGATATGCAAGTGAAAAGGGAACATCAATGAGACTGCAAGCGCACGAAAACTTTGGGGTTTTGCAATTTGTATAAAAGTGTAATTATTGATACAGAAGTCCATCGTAATCGGTAGAGCACACTTCTCATAACCTACATGTATAGTCTTTATGGTAGTACCTAACTTTTAAGTTTTAGGTCACAAAAAATGAGGGGGGCGTTTACATTAGTTTCCCCTCAACTCAAAAAAGTGGGGGACATGTCCCCCTGTCCCCCCAAATCGACGCCCATGAAATACCTTATGGACGACAATAGCCAATCGCGCGCACCTTTCACACCACGAGCGAGCAAAGCAAAGCGTCTCGATCGGTTTTCGAGCGTCCCGCTCGGTATAACAAGACTTTTCGATTTCAACACGGTAGGCAAACAGGACAGGACGCGCAGCAAAAGATTGGAATGCGCACGAGCAGAATGTAACGATCGGCATGGCAACAAAGTCAAATGACGTCATATGCTGCCTCACGTTGTCGTTTTAGCTACAACAGGGAACTTTGATTAACTTTAGATTTTTTTGTTGTTGTATTTTTTAATAAGAAAAAACAAAACAAAATTTAAAAAAGGGCAAATTGGGAAATTTGAGGGGTCCGGACGTCGGCGACCAACCCCCGATCCGCCACTGCTCTCTATCCCCTTGAAAAACAATTGTATGGGTACATGGGCCTAAACTGAAATATGAGCCACAACCGTACCAAGCACAGACAGATTTTACATAAGAAAATATCATTTTCTTGTCATTTTCCTTTGTATCTTTGTTTGCCACGGTAAATGTTGACGGAGAAGTAATTAAAAGCCAATCATACATTCAGTGGCAGCGCTACTGGGGGAAAAAGGAGGCATTTGCTCCCCCAAATTTTGGGCTAGCCCCATTAGGTCAGTAATTAGGGGTTGGGTTAAGCGAGAAAAAAAAGAAAGAAATAATATACCTCTACAGGGACTTATTTTCACCCACAGGTAGGCCTATGCTAAGACCTCCGACCTTTGAGGGCTTTGCCCCCTTAACTCCACACCGATTAAAGGGTGATTTAGGCTCGGTTTCGATTTGCGCCAAAAATTTATTACACCCAACATTATCCTTTTTTACTTAGTTTGCCCCTCAATTTTGACATTCTGGCGGGGCCATTGCAGACAGTTACCCCTCTTTGAGCCCCGAAGCTTTCCCCACCCTATTATCCAACCGTTCTTGTTATCAAAGTATTTTCTTTGTTATTTGATGATCATATCGGCACGGACAACTTGTTCCAAGAACACTTTGCGAATTTGACTGGCCACGTTGTATTTTTTTGTTTTGGCAGACACAAATCCAAACAGCTAGTGTATTTATGGAATCAATAGGTGTTTTAATGTAAACTTATTCATAGAACAGGTAAGCAAAGAATATAGAATTTCAAAATAATTGCAGAATGAATCATTTTGATCCAACCGCCACTTAGTTTGTCTATTGCTGAGACTTTGGAATCTTGAAATTTATTGACACTGACTCCATGGGCGTCCGCAGAAAAAAAGTCAGGGTGGGGGGCAAAATTTCTATGGGGAGGCAAAACCTCCAAGTCACCATGAATTGACACAAAGCATGCAAAATTTTCAGCCAAAAATGCCTCCCAGATCGCCGGAAATGGCATTTCTAAAGCCTATTTTTCGCATAGAAACTTGGAAAACACGTTTTGTTCGGGTTTTTGCTTTGATTTTTATACGTTTTTTCAAATTTTTGATTTTCAGGGGGGGGGGCAATGTAATGATTGTTATAAATGTTGCATGCTGATAGCTTGAACCTATATTGTTGTATAGCGCCCTCGAGCCAGATGATAAACATGGCTACCTATCAGTGAGACCTACGATGAGTTAACCAGAATAAATATGAAGTAATCATCTCCAGAGAACGTGTTCGATTTGTCTATGAAGTCAATACGATCGTAACATGGTGTCAGAGAATGGGATTTGACGATATTGACAAGAGTCGGAACAGATGAAGGGTAAAATCTAGCATATTATTACCTGCGAGTTGCTACACGTGAATACACACTATTTCACCTGGAGACGGCATAGACTATAACACTACACTGTAATGTATCCAAAGTGATAATAGGCTACGGTGTACAGTAGATGGCTTGACGTTAAGATGAGCAAGCCTATAGGCTACATAGCCTACGTAGTGGGAACTTATAGGTTGTGGATTATGTGCCAACCATTCTACATGACTCCAGAGGCAGAAAAGTAGGTAATTCTTGTATTGAACTTTGTTTACAATTCAGCAGGATGGATACCTTGACACCCCCCGGCATTACGTCTAGAAGGTAATATTGCGGACAATTGGAAGAAGTTTAAACAGCGATTAGAGCTGTATATGACCGCAACTGGATATGATAAGAAGGATGACAAGATTCAAACTTCTCTGCTCCTTCACGTAATTGGCGAAGAGGCGCTAGAACTCTATAAAACCTTCAAATTTGAGAATGATGCATCAGGGGCACGAACCAATTTAAAATTGAGTGTCATCATGGAAAAATTTGAATCACACTGTAACCCAAAGTCAAACTTAACCTATGAGCGTCATAAATTTTTCACATGCTCTCAAAGGCCTGACGAAACCATTGATCAGTACCTGACTGAGCTTAAGACGAAAGCCAAAACCTGTGAGTTTGGGGAATTATCAGATTCATTAATACATGATAGAATCATATGTGGTATACCAGATAACGCATTAAGGGAAAGGCTTCTTCGAGAAGATGACTTGACTCTCACAAAAGCAGTTAATATGTGCCGAGCCACAGAGACGACGAAGTCCAGAGCAAAAGAATAAGTAGGCCATCAGTCAACAAATGAAGCACAGCCTGTTCATTCAGTTGGTTTAGGGGCTAAAGGAAAGTCACGGCAGAAAGAAACAGCCAAAAATAGCTCTAAGTACTCCCAAAGGAGACAGTGTGGCAAATGTGGAAGACATCACCCTTATGGCCAGTGTCGAGGTGAAGGGAAATCCTGTAATAAATGTCATAAGATTGGGCATTTTGCCAAGTGTTGCAGATCTAGAATCAAGGTAGATGTAGTGGAAGAAAAACATCAAGAGCAATTACTTGGAGAAGAATTTGTTATCGATTCAATTAATGGAGAAAACAAAGATGAAAAGCAATGGATTGTACCAATCACTGGGAACAATACAGTAATACCATTCAAACTGGACACCGGGGCAGAAGTAAATCTATTGCCTAAAATTGACTTTAGGAAACTTAAGGGTAAACCAGTGCTCCATAAAACAAACACCAAGATTAAAGGTTATGGTGGGGCTGAGATACCAAAAACATTGGTAAATGCATGGCTACAGTAAAGTATAAGAATACATCAGTGTATACATCGTTTGTAGTGGTACCTCAGGAAGTACAGGTACAGCCTATCTTAGAATTGACTATGTGTGACAAACTTAGAGTTGTTAAAAGAGTTTTGTCAATAGAAACTGACAATGATGATCCAAATTATCTCAAATTATTAGAGGAGTACCGTGATGTATTCCAAGGGCTGGGATGCCTTCCTGGTGTGCATAAAATCAAACTTAAGGAAAATGCACAGCCAGTAGTACATGCCTGTCGAAAAATACCTTTCAAAATTAGAGACCAGCTTAAGAAAGAGCTAGATTGAATGGAAGCCATGAAAGTAACCCAAAAGGAAGATGAACCTACAGAGTGGGTTAGCTCATTAGTCATAATAGATAAGAAAAATGGTAAAATCAGGGTGTGTCTGGATCCCAGGGATTTAAACAAACACATCCAGAGGGAACATTACAAGTTACCCTCCGGTGAGGAAATCATGGCAGAGTTCCCTGATGCCAAATTCTTCAGCAAACTTGATGCGTCGTCAGGTTTCTGGCAATTACGCCTTGATGATAGTAGTGCAAACATTTATGCGTTCATAACCCCACTTGGGAGGTATCGCTTTTTGGGACTACCATTTGGTGTGGTTTCAGCACCAGAGGTGTACCACAAAACAGTCAGTTCATTGTTCCAAGGTATTAGCGGCGTTAATACCAGTATGGATGACATTATTTTCTGGGGAAACACAAAAGAGGAACATGACTCCCGTTTGAAGCAAGTGTTAGAAGTCACAAGGAAAGCCAATCTCAAACTAAATAGAGAGAAATGTCAGTTTGGGCGTACCCAACTTAAGTTTATAGGAGATATTCTCTCTAGTGATGGTGTAAAGCCAGACCCGGAAAAAGTGTCTGCAATTGTCAACATGCCAAGGCCTCAGTGTAAGAAAGACTTACAAAGGCTAATGGGAATGGTAAACTACTTGGCCAAATTTGTCCCTGATTTGTCCACCAAGACAGCATCTCTTAGGATCTTGTTAAACCAAGCCATAGAATGGGATTGGACCCCAACACAGGAGCACGCTTGGTCTGGGTTGAAAGTCTTGCTTTCAACAGAACCAGTACTTAAGTTCTACGATCCTTGTAAAGAAGTAAGAATATCATCAGATGCTGCTAGTTCAGGTATAGGTGCCGTTCTACTGCAGAAATATGATAGTTGGCAACCTGTAGCATGTGCCTCAAGGGCAATGACGGAGGCTGAAACAAAATATGCTCAAATTGAAAAGGAGCTTTTGGCAATTACTTATGCTTGTGAACGTTTCCACCAATTTGTATATGGTCAAAAAATCAGTGTAGAGACTGATCATAAACCCCTAGTTCCATTGTTCACAAAGGCATTGAATGATTGTCCCCTCAGAATTCAGAGAATGATAATAAGGTTGCAAAAGTATTACTTAGATGTATTTTTCACAACTGGTAAGTTCATGTATGCAGCGGATACTCTTTCAAGAGCGACTGATCACACAGTTGCTCAAGGAAACATGGAACAGGATATCAAAGAATATCTAACTCATGTTAGCAAGGAAGCAATACCTGTGTCTTCTAATAGACTAAATCAGATCAAATCTGAATCATTATCAGACGAAACAACCAAAGTGCTTGCTGAAGTGTGCCTCAAGGGATGTCCCTCCGCAAAAAATGAGTGTGCCATGTTAGTTATGCCATACTGGACCATTCAAAATGAGCTTAGTGTTGTTAATGGGGTTGTATTCAAAGGGAAAAGAATAGTAATTCCGCAGTCTCTCCGTAGAGAGATGCTTCTTAAATACATGAAGGACATCAAGGCATAGAGAAATGCAAATCTGGTGCTCGTGAAGCATTGTATTGGCCTGGTATTAATGAGGATATCATATAACAGATGGTCACAAAATGTGAAACTTGTCAAAAATTTCAGAACAAGCAACAGAGAGAGCCATTATTACCGCATGAGGTGACCAAGTTACCTTGGCAAAAGGTGGGCGCAGACTTGTTCACATGGGAGAATAAGGAATATCTCCTGGTTACTGACTATTACTCAGATTACCCAGAGGTGATAAGCTTGACATCAACCTCTAGTAGTTCAGTGATAGCTAAACTAAAGAGTGTTTTGGTGGTCATGGAATCCCGGCAACTTTGTTCACTGATAATGGCCCGCAATTTAGTAGCAGGGAATTTCAGCAGTTTTCTGATGAATGTGATTTCCAACCTTGTACTTCGAGTCCATTATATGCTAAGTCAAATGGCTTTATTGAACGTTCTGTTCACACAGTAAAGAACATATTTAAAAAGTGTAAAGACAGTGCACAAGATATTAGTATGGGACTTTTAATATTCAGGTCTACTCCGTTGGCTTGTGGAAGGTTCCCAGCACAGTTGTTAATGAATGGGAGATTCCGTTCAGACCTTCCGGCACATGAAGACCTGTTGTCACCCAAAGACATCAAAATTGTCAAGCACAAACAAAATCAAAAAAGAAGGCAAAAGTATTATCATGACTTGAAGGCAAAAAGCCTACCCATGGTTAGTACTGGTGACACAGTGAGACTTTCATCAAGTGGAAAGTGTTGGGAAGAAAAAGGGATTTTGAAACAGAAGGTAGCTCCTAGATCATTCTTGGTACAAACAGAAAAGGGGGCTTTAGTCCGTCGTAATCGGATTGACATTCAAAAAGTCAGCCTACCTGAAAGTTCAAGTGGCTTGCCTCAAAGAGAGGAAAACGAATCAAACACCCCCTCTACTCACAACGGAAGTCCACAACAGGCAGACTCCCAGAGTGAGACAAACAACCCGCATCCCCAGGAGGGTCAAGAAATATTTAGTCAGGATACCCGAAACCTCCGTAGATCATCCCGTGTCATTCATAAGCCTCAGCGTCTAATAGAAACCCTGTAATTCTTATTGAAGAAGTGACTGGTTGTAAATAGTACTACAGTGAAGTGTATGTTTTTAAAAAGGGAGATGTAATGATTGTTATAAATGTTGCATGCATTCAATGACTGATAGCTTGAACCTATATTGTTGTATAGCGCCCTCGAGCCAGATGATAAACATGGCTACCTATCAGTGAGACCTAGTACGATGAGTTAACCAGAATAAATATGAAGTAATCATCTCCAGAGATCGTGTTCGAGTTGTCTATGAAGTCAATACGACCGTACCAGGCAAGTGCCCCCCCCCCCCCTTGCCCATATCTGCGGACGCCCATGACCGACTCACATCCAAATAGTCCATTAAGTTGCAAAACAGTATGTGAAATTTTTGTTGTACAGCTCATATATAAATACATTGTTTTTCCAAGTTTTACTTGAGGAAATCAACTTCAAAATTAATATCTCATCATAAGAATGTACAATAAAGATGGGGGATGAACCATCGGTTTTCATGCTCCGTCAAAATACATTTTTTTAAATTTCAGACTTGAGGTACACTTTAAAGCTGTCCGACCCCATTTATGTTACTCCAGATTCAATCAAACCCTCACTTGACTGTTCATAAATTTTAATTTTGAATGGTTGTCTGTACCTCGTATTGTCTATATCTCGTATTTAAAATCCCTTTTTACTTGCTACGATGAATCTGTATTGATTGGTGAAGTTCATTTCACTACCTGACTGTATATCTGATGGTTTTATATACATCACTTTGCCTTGCCGTCAGGATGAACTGAAATTTAAAAAGGTATTTTGGAAATAAGTTTGTGACTATAGAAAGAAAACAACAAAATGTTCTCCCTAAAAGTATCTGACTTCAATCATTCCCATATCGTTTACGCCCCGATCCCAATTTTTGTTGGATCGTTATTTCAGTACTAATTGTTTTCATTTTAATAACATATATTTGGAATACCTACATGTCTGAAAACCTCTTTTCACTTCCTCTGATGAATCTATATATTGAACTAGTTCGTTGCAAGTGGGCCACAACTGGGCAACCTGCGGTGGAAAGCTCAACTTCTAACTGCAATAGGTTAGAAACTGAAACTATCTAAGTAACTAACTTCCCAAGACAATCATTTAAAGGAGTGAAAGTATAGTGGGTGAGGTGTTCCCCTTCTTTTTGAAAAAAAAAGAGCTCTCCAGCAAACCCTTTATTAAATTACATATATGTTTCAAAATTCTCATTTTTAACTAAATTTGTCTTACTTCTTAGATCTATGGGTATATTTAGATTGGCCCCCTCTCTGACTCGTTGAAGAGACGACTGACGATATACATTGGTTTAGGTGGAAACATAACCCACAAAAGTACCAAGTACCAAGTACCAAGGTTACTATCTTTGAACTTTGACAAATGTTACCTTGGAAACTATTATCACTTCTTTTTTTCACTTTGTATCTATATTTGACTGCAACTTATGTTTAATCTATCAGAAGTGATTACTTGTCAAAGAGAAAGGGGGCGACGATCATCATAAGCTGTGACCACCACGAAGGCAAGGGCGATTTTTACGGTGACCGTCGTGAAGGGGAAGTTTTGACAAATTTGGTACAGGGGTGCTGGCTATGGTCACCAGTCCCATAAACGCAGGGCTGTCGGGGTTGTGAGGTGTTTCATGCATCCCCACTTAAGTGGTAAGAGGGAATTACTTTAGTTCAAGGTCTGAAATGCCACGATTTTCTCATATTCAGTCCAGCACGTTACGTTTTTTTCCGACTGAGCCTATGTCGACTTCCCCAACTAGATCAAGTGGAGCAGACTTCTCCGTGTGTCATTATAAAAGTTACTAGTAATACCGTAGAGCCCAAATTTCACCTACCGGCGTAGCAGGCTATACGGCATATTCTTATGCAGTCATATCCCTAACGCCTGCCAAGGTGAACGCCGCATAAACTTGTTTGGATATTCATAGAAATATGTAGCTTCGAGACTGGTTGACCATGTAAGTATATATTCGTAAGGAGGCAACATGTGATCCAGCGTAGCATACCATGCTACCACACAATTGTTATGTTTCATTGTAATACCCACGCCCTTGTTGTACCCACTGCATAGTGCTTATCCAACACAATAATGAGAGGACATCTCAGGTTTTAGTCTAGACTCTCAGGTAGCGACCACAGGAGTGCACACACTCATTCAGAAACAATAGAATGATTCATGAGAGAGTACATGAATGAATCAAAATAATGGGGGTAAAAATTTTACACAACATGTGTAGAATTTACACAACACTGTGTAATTTATACACACGTTGTGTAAATTTATTACACAACCATGTGTACTTTCTACACATTTGTTGATTGGTGGACTAGTCACACAACGTTGTGTAAATTCTACACAACATTTTTAGAGTGTATCTCTTGAACAAGTAACAGCTTTTCTTATTGTTTTCTGTAAAAACTGTTTTCCAACTTACCAAAGTTTTAGTGCATTTTTTGCACTGAGTCTAAGGCTCTGTTGTTTTATTCTTAAGAACTGTCTCAGTCAGTCACTTGCAGGCAGATTTTTCAAATTAATGGGTTCTACGCTGTTTATAGCAGAATTTGGTCGGCTTTGCTCTCAATTACTTCGTTTTTCACTTCAAGTTATTGTGAGTGCGCATGTCACCGGTCGATTTAAGTTTTTCCCTAAAGGCATTAAGCTTTATCTCTTTAAATGTAGTTTAGTATTTAGATGTAAATAAAAGCTGTCTTCAGAGGTATAGCTTAAATGTCATGGGTGTTTGTTAAGTACAGGGAATACACGTTCTCAAGCACTATCGTAGCCGGGAAGGCATTGGACCGTTTCATCTCACAGATGTTTTTTTCACTTCTTTCAAATAAGTAAAATATTTAACATAATTTTGATTCAAAGGTAGCTTATATGACACCAAGTTTCATGGAAAGACAACTAACATTAAAATAGTTTCCAAGTTCAGTGGGGTATTGTGACACTCACTCCCTTAGACATTAAACCCATGTGGCAGGATAGACTTCCTCCCAATTTCCTCAAGGTCTGCATTTCGTCAGAGATATGATAACATTCGTGCAGTAATTGTAGTCTTAAAAAAAATCTGGCGTCTTTTTAATTACACAGAAAACCATTAAGCGTCTCCGAATCTTTCAGAAATTTGCCTTACTAATAATTTAAAAGGATGACAGTCACGGTAAAATACAAAACATAGTGATAATTGGTTACACATCCTGGCAGCCTATACAAAACAACCATTCCTTAACCTCATTACATACTCTGGGCATCATTTAGCCCAATATTGTAGAAAATTCTCCCTTCGGTAATCCCCCCCCCCCAAAAAAAAATAGGATGTTTTTAACTTCCAGGTTACAAAGGCAGATAGGAAGGTACCCAGGTGAATACAGAGCACACAGTTTTGGCTATAAATTTTGTAGTGATGTATTTTATGTAGTAATTTATCCGTTGTTTTGCAACTAGATCATTTTTATTGAAGTAGACATTTTGTTGGAAACAGAAACACAAATTCAAGACTGCTAAGATTTTACTAAACAAGCATTGGAAATGTCATTCACTCCTCTCTGAGGGTCGCGATTCTCAAAATTTTTCTGCTCGCCCAGATCTCTAAGGGAATGATTACATAATTTGGCAGGGAATACTCTGTCTCAACCTAACACGAACTTGAGTTGAGCTAGTTGATGTTCTAAAATTTGTTGGCGTGAAAATGCAATAAACATGAATATTAGCAATTATTTCCTTGCCCAATACACCTTCAAGTCTCACTTTTTTCAAAGCTAGTCGTTCACTAATCGCAATACTTGAAAAAATTAAGGTTCATATTGATTATCAAGACAGGGTTTTTATGAGAATAACAAAAAATGAAAAGATAGCTAAATTTTTTCTCACAGTTACTTTTACTTTTTTGGCATTAATGCAATCACTATGATCAAAACAATATTTCACCATGTGCGACTAGACCCTTTTTCGCCATCGTAACACTACCCTTGCATGGGAGCTGGCTCTGGAAAATTCAAAAATTGGGAATTTGTGACACCAGAACATCAAGTGATATCGGTCGACGGTGTGAATTTCCCTTTTTGTTTATTCAATTTCAATTTATTTCTAATGTAAGCTCTTAATTTTCAAATATTTGTCTAAATAGGCAACAATTTTCTTTTTGGTTACTTTTCCTGGATCTGAAAAATTATGAAGCGACGCCGCAGTAAGGTTTTTCATATTTTCTTTCATCAAATTCCAAGTTTTCTTTACTATGAATTCCTGAGTTTTAAATATTTTGCTAAAAGAGGAAACAAAGTTTCGGGAACGGGGCTATCATTATAACATCATGTGGCAACAATGATCTACAATTACCTTGTATTCTCGAATTTTTCTAATAACTGAAAGAGTGGATTCTTCAGAAATATCTCAACTGGTTCGAATTTCTTTACAAAAGTCCCAAACTTTGACCTTTGTGTAATAATTTACTGGGACGGGACCCGGTTTTTGCATGGCTTCACACCTCAACCTGTTAAATCAAACACGAAGTAACGGTTATTTTGTCTGGTCTGTTCATACAACTGTACAATGTTCTGCAACAGATGTTTGCGCAGCCATTAAATCAGGCGTGTATTAACTAGCCAGAGGTCGATAGGCAACCTCCCCTTCAGTATATTTTAATGTTGATTTCTATATTTGTATGCAGTGAATGAGCCTGTAAGTGTCATTTCTAGCGATAAGTGAGGCATTTTTAGCCGAACGTCTTTTACTCTTTACGCCAAATTATGGTTTTACTCAGATAGTCCCTACAAGTTTGAGCCCTTAATCCGAAATCCTGAGTAAGTCGATCCACCACTGCGGGAACCGCTGCCTCGTTGTATGCAAGCAAGGTTAGTAATGAAAAGTGCCTTTTTAATGACTAAAAATATATAACTGTAAATTAACTTTTACACCATAGAGAGTATCATTTCTGGCAAATCGGTGAAGCGTTTTTCTTTTCACAAAATGCTCGTCGAATTATGATCGCCGACAGCAAAAAATGATCCCTTTTGTTTCATGGTCCCCACTAAAATTTCTTAAAAAGGACTCTGTTTTGTAGAAGGATATCTTCGTCAATTCTTTGAAAGCTTTTTTATGATAAATCTTTGAAAAACAAAATTGAATTTATTTTCAAGGTTTGCAACCGACAACCGTGGCACAGACAACGTAGTCTTTAGTGAAACGTGAAACTTCAAAACTTCATGGGAACTTTAACCTTTCTTTTAATGTCATCCTTCAGTGATTTGAAGTGTCTTCCTGGCGATATAGGATAATACGTTGAAAGTAAAAATATGCTTTATGTTGCATTAAATTTCTTGTTTTATCATAACACAATATTCGTAGAGAAAGAAATACCATAGATATCAGAACAGTTGAAAGAGTGGAAACACTGTATCAGCAAATCTTTACCTGATACTTTAAGACCACTAATTTCCTATATACATGGACATAGCATACTTCAATGACGTCCTTTGCGTAGATTGTCAGCACCGTAAGTTTGAGTATAGGCTTAGCCGGATGCTGTTTGATATGGTATTGTATGTAAATGGTTGGACTTAGCTCAAATCAATAGATTTTGCAAAAACATTAATATTTTCGAAACAATGCAAGGTAAGGTCCAAATCACTACACGTGTTAAAAGAATGTGATATTCTTTCCAATTCGAGTTAAAATTTTGTTCAAAATATCTTAAAGTCGGCGTCAAATCACGCAACGAATTATAGCTTCAGGGTGGTTTTGGTTTGAACGGTGGCGACAGATTTTTTTCATAATCCTTGGTTCGTGCATATAGGAAGTCCCTGTTTAAGACAGAGTGGTGACGGAAATTACGATCGATCAACATTTTCGTTTTGTTTTATAAGCATCTATTTCGCCTTGAAAACATGAAGTTGTTTTTCTTTCTATAAAGTACTTATCGAATTATGATCGCCGTCAGCAAAGATGATCCCTTTTGTTACATGGTCCCCACTAAAATTTCTTAAAAAGGACTCTGTTTTGTAGAAGGATATCTTCGTCAATTTGTTGAAGGTTGTTTTATGATAAATCTTTGAAAAACAAAATTGAATTTATTTTCAAGGCTTGCAACCGACAAACGTGGCACAGACAACGTAGTCTTTAGTGAAACGCATCCTCTCATGGGGATTTTTATTAAACATTTTTCTTTATTCAATTAAAAAAAAAACCCTGTAGGAATACTCCGTACTGTTGACTGTACTTTGGATCTTCCCGAGACGCCCCGTTTCGGAAATGACATTAGTGGCATGGCAATGTCCTGTTCATGACAAACGTATGCTCACGTTGGTGACATACTTGAAATATAGATTCTTATTTCAGGAGATTTCTTATTTCTCGTATAAAATATAATATTGTTTGGTGTTTCACACTTACCGTCCCATTCCGGAAATGACATGAATGGGAAGGGTAGGTTAAGGGGAATCGAAGCTCCCTTAGAGATTGTCGCCAAGTTCATGTCTTAAAACAATGCAATGTATTCAGATATTGGCATCCAGGCATTAGATGTGCCCAAAATCAAAACAATCTCATTTTGTGGGTTGTGTAACAATACCCTTACATATGAGCTGGCTCTGGATAATTAAAAAAATTGGAATTTGTGACACCATATCATCAAGTGATACCTGTGTCGACGGTGCGAATTTTCCAATTCTTTTTCATTCAATTGTATTTTTTCCAATTTTAGCTCATGATTTTCGATATTTGACGGCACAAATTTTTTGACGAAAATAGATTCTTATTTCAGCAAACATTTCAAAGTGTTAAAACTGTGTTATAAGATAATGTGGAAAACTAGAAAAGATATTTCAGTGCAGGTTACTTCATGAAATGTTGACAAAAATGAAGATTCTCACAGTGTTGAGAGATTTGGTGGAAGAACGCCTTCCTCAATTTGCTGAATGTTGTTGTGTGATAACCACCTGAAAAATAAAATTGAGTTAAACTGCCGTTAACAATGCAGTGATCTGGTTAGGTTTACAATTTAATAAAGCGTTTTCTTAATTTAAGTTTATATTCCCGTATCAATTATAATATTATCTGGTCTTTTACACTTACCGTCCCATTCCGGGAATGACATGAATGGGAAGGGTAGGTTTAAGGGATTCGACCCACCTCTAGAGATTGTCGCAAAGTTCATATCTTAAGAACAATGCAATGTATTCAGATATTGGCATAATGTTAAAACAATGATCTACAGTCACCTTGCATATTTTTTGGTTTTCCTACGTTTTCTTACATCAAATTCCAATTTTTGCCACTATAAATTCCTGAGTTTAAAATATTTTGCTTCTAGAGGAAACAAAGTATCGGTAACAGGGCTATCATTATAACATCATGTAACAACAATGATCTACAGTCACCTTGCATTCTCGGATTTTGCTAATAGCTCGGAGGGTAGATTCTTCGGAAATATCCAAACTTTTTCAAATTTCCGTACGAGAAACCCATACTTGGACATTTGTGTGTTTTTCATTGGGAGTGGGACCCCACATTTGCTTGGTTTTACACCTCTGCAACAGATGTTTGCGCAGCCATTAAGTAAGACGTGTATAAAGTAGCCAGAGATCGATGGGCAACCTCCCCTTCAGCATATTTTAATGTTCATTTCTATATGCAGTGAATAAGCCTGTAACTTAAGTGTCATTTCCAGCGATTAGTGAGGCATTTTTAGCCGAACGTCTTTTGCGCTTCACCCCAAATTCTAGTTCCACTCAGACAGTCTCTACAATTTTAAGCCCTTAGTCCAAAATCCTGTGTAAGTCGATGCACCACTGCGGTAAACGCTGCCTAGTTATTACAAGCAAGGTTCGTAATGAAAAAGTACTTCTTTTAACGACTAAAAATATATGATTATAAATGAACTTTTAAACCATAGCGAGTATCATTCCTGGCAAATCACTGAAGCTTTTTTCTTTCTATAAATTACTCATCAAATTATGATCGCCGTCAGCATAAATAAACCCTTTTGTTTCATGGTCCTTACTAACATTTCTTAAAAAGGACTCTGTTTTGTAGAAGGATATCTTCGTCAATTCGTTGAGTGTTGTTTTGTGATAAATCTCAAAAAACAAAACTGAAGCGTTTCCTTCATTTAACTGAGGTTCCCGTATCAATTGTAATATTATTAAGTGTTTTACACTTACTTTCCCATTCCGGGAATGACATGAATGGGAAGGCTAGGTTTAAGGGGAATCGACCCATCCCTAGAAATTGTCACCATGTTCATATTTTGATACAATGCCTGTGTTCAGAAACTGGCATCCTAGACGGCCATTACAGTACCTGTAGCCAGAAATGAAAACGTTATGAAATATAATATTGTTTGGTGTTTCACACTTACCGTCCCATTCCGGAAATGACATGAATGGGAAGGGTAGGTTATGGGGAATCGAAGCTCCCTTAGAGATTGTCGCCAAGTTCATATCTTAAAACAATGCAATGTATTCAGATATTGGCATCCAGGCATTAGATGTGCCCAAAATCAAAACAATCTCATTTTGTGGGTTGTGTAACAATACGCTTACATATGAGCTGGCTCTGGATAATTAAAAAAATTGGAATTTGTGACACCATATCATCAAGTGATACCTGTGTCGACGGTGCGAATTTTCCAATTCTTTTTCATTCAATTCCATTTTTTCCAATTTTAGCTCATGATTTTCGATATTTGACGGCACAAATTTTTATTAACTTTTCCTTGCTGTGAAAAATTATAAAGTGACACCACAGTGCGGTTTTCCCACGTTTTCTTACATCAAATTTCAATTTTTTGCCACTATAAATTTCTGAGTTTAAAATATTTTGTTTATAGAGGAACAAAGTCTCGGGAACAGGGCTATCATTATACCATAATGTTAAAACAATGATCTACAGTCACCTTGCATATTTGGATTTTGCTAATATCTCGGGAGTAGATTCTTCGGAAACATCCAAACTTTTTCAAATTTCCTTACGAGAAACCCAAACTTTGACCTTTGGGTGTTTTTTACTGGGATGGGCCACAACATTTGCTTAGTTTCACACCTCTGCAACAGGTGTCAGACGTGTATAAAGTAACCAGAGATCGATGGGCAACCTCCCCTTCAGCATGTTTTAATGTTCATTTCTAAATGCATTGAATAGGCCTGTAACTTAAGTGTCATTTCCAGCGATTAGTGAGGCATGTTTGGCGGAACGTCTTTGGCGCTTCACGCCAAATTTTGGTTTCACTCAGACAGTCCCTACAATTTTAAGCCCTTAATCCAAAATCCTGGGTAAGTCGATGCACCACTGCTGGAAACGCTGCCTCGTTATATGCAAGCAAGATTAGTAATGAAAAATTGCCTTTTTAATGACTAAAAATATATAAATATAAATGAACTTTTACCATAGAGAGTATAATATCTGGCAAATCAGTGAAGCGTTTTTCTTTCTTTAAAGTACTCATCGAATTATGATCGCCGTTAGCAAAGATGATCCCTTTTGTTTCATGGTCCTTACTAAAATTTCTTAAAAAGGACTCTGTTTTGTAGAAGGATATCTTCGTCAATTTGTTGAAAGCTGTTTTTTGATAAATCTTTGAAAAAAAAACAAAATTGAATTTATTTTCAAGGCTTGCAACCGACAATCGTTTCACAGACAACGTAGTCTTTAGTGAAACGTATCCTCTCATGGGGATTTTTATTAAAGTTTTCTTTATTAAATTTAAAAAGAAAACCCTGTAGGAATACTCCGTACTGTTTGGCTCTACTTTGGATCTTCCCGAGACTCCCCGTTCCATGAATGACATAAGTGGTATGGCAATTTCCTGTTCATGAAAAACGTATGTTCACGTTGGTGACATACTTGAAATATAGATTCTTATTTCAGCAAACATTTCAAAGTGTTAAAACTGTGTTATAAGATAATGTGGAAAACTAGAAAAGATATTTCAGTGCAGGTTACTTCATGAAATGTTGACAAAAATGAAGATTCTCACAGTGTTGAGAGATTTGGTGGAAGAACGCCTTCCTCAATTTGCTGAATGTTGTTGTGTGATAACCACCTGAAAAATAAAATTGAGTTAAACTGCCGTTAACAATGCAGTGATCTGGTTAGGTTTAAAATTTAATAAAGCGTTTTCTTAATTTAAGTTTATATTCCCGTATCAATTATAATATTATCTGGTCTTTTACACTTACCGTCCCATTCCGGGAATGACATGAATGGGAAGGGTAGGTTTAAGGGATTCGACCCACCTCTAGAGATCATGTCATGGGGATTTTTATTAAACAGTTCTTTATTAAATCTTAAAAACAATGCAATGTATTCAGATATTGGCATCCAGGCATTATCTGTAGCCAAAATCAAAACGTTCTTATTTTGTGGGTTCTGTAAAAATACCACTTCATAGAAGCTGGCTCTGGATAATTAATTAAAAAAAAATGAGAATTTGTGACACCACATCATCAAGTGATACCTGTGTTGACGGTGCGAATTCTCCAATTCTTTTTCATTCAATTTCATTTTTTCCAATTTTAGCTCATAATTTTCAATAATTTGTCTTAAACGGCACAAACTTTTATTAACTTTTCCTTGCCCTGAAAAACTATTAAGTGACACCACAGCGCGGTTTTCCTACGTTTTCTTACATCAAATTCCAATTTTTGCCACTATAAATTCCTGAGTTTAAAATATTTTGCTTCTAGAGGAAACAAAGTATCGGGAACAGGGCTATCATTATAACATCATGTAACAACAATGATCTACAGTCACCTTGCATTCTCGGATTTTGCTAATAGCTCGGAGGGTAGATTCTTCAGAAATATCCAAACTTTTTCAAATTTCCGTACGAGAAACCCATACTTGGACATTTGTGTGTTTTTCATTGGGAGTGGGACCACACATTTGCTTGGTTTCACACCTCTGCAACAGATGTTTGCGAAGCCATTAAGTAAGACGTGTATAAAGTAGCCAGAGATCGATGGGCAACCTCCCCTTCAGCATATTTTAATGTTCATTTCTATATGCAGTGAATAAGCCTGTAACTTAAGTGTCATTTCCAGCGATTAGTGAGGCATTTTTAGCCGAACGTCTTTTGCGCTTCACCCCAAATTCTAGTTCCACTCAGACAGTCTCTACAACTCTACAATTTTAAGCCCTTAGTCCGAAATCCTGGGTAAGTCGATGCACCACTGCGGTAAACGCTGCCTAGTTATTACAAGCAAGGTTCGTAATGAAAAAGTACTTCTTTTAACGACTAAAAATATATGATTATAAATGAACTTTTAAACCATAGCGAGTATCATTCCTGGCAAATCACTGAAGCTTTTTTCTTTCTATAAATTACTCATCAAATTATGATCGCCGTCAGCATAAATAAACCCTTTTGTTTCATGGTCCTTACTAACATTTCTTAACCAGAATGCAAAAATGCATTTAGGTTTCGATGATATATAAACTTTCCGTTTCAAATAATGCCATCATGCACCATTATCTTCACAGTCAAGTGTTACACTAGCATGTTCAAAAAATAATTTTGTTATTCCAGATGACTTTTGACCTCCGTTCAAGACATACATAGACAGACAAACATGCAGACAGAGAGAGACAGACAGCTATCTTGAAAGATCACATTTAAAAAGGTTTCAGACTTTGATCCCCCAGCTGACCCCAGATGACCTTTGACCTCTGCCAAAAACAATGGGGACCATCTCCTGACTATAACGCATCTACATACCCAAATATGAAATCTATCCAAGCTTCCTATCTTGGGATATCATGTTAACAAGATTTTCAGACTTTGACCCCTGGTGACCCCAGATGACGTTTGACCTCTGCCAAAAACAAAATGAAACCATCCTCTGACCATAAGGCATCCATCCACATATACCAAATATGAAGTTTATCCAAGTTTCTTAGATTGAGATATGGTGTTAACAAGATTTTCAGACTTTGACCCTCCGTGACCCCAGATGACCTTTGACCTCCACCAAAAACAACAGGGACCATCTCCTGACTATAACGCATCCATATACCCAAATATGAAATCTATCCAAGCTTCCTATCTTGAGATATCGTGTTAACCAGATTTCCAGACTTGGACCCCCACTGACCCCAGATGACCTTTGACCTATGCCAAAAACAAAAGCAACCATCTCCTGACCATAACGCATCCACATACCAATTATGAAATCTATCCAAGTTTCCTACCTTGAGATATAGCGTTAACAATGTTTTCAGACTTTGACCCCTAGTGACCCCAGATGACCTTTCACCTCCACCCAAAAACAGAAGGGTTCTTCCTCTCAATATGGTGCATCTATGTACTAAGTTTAAAAACTGTCAGACATTTCTGTCTTGAGATATTGTGTTAACAAGCAACGTGTCACAAACACACACACACCCACGCATACATACATACACACGAACGCCATTATGATCCCATTGGTTTCTCTTATCATCGAAACCAAAATTAAAAAAAAGGAAAGCATTCACCACTGCACAGCTTTCCCAGTTACTAGTTAGGATATTGCAGATAAACATCATATGTATAGGAATAGGTTCACAATGTACATAGGCTAGCCTAGGCCTATGTGCTATACCTTAGGCAATGGCAAAAGTGCCAAGACATGCTGAAGAAAATTATATCGTAGAGAAAAACTTTAAGCCTTAAGCTCACAAAAGTATTGCACGTTGTTGTATGAGGGACTATTACACACGCCTTGACAATATTTTAGATGTTCTTGGCCACATGGATTTTTATTGACCCTTTTCAGTACTCGATCCTGCTTTGTGAAAGGAATGTAGGCTACTGCTGACTAGCACAAACGTCTGCAGAAAGTACTAACGTTAGCTCACTTGCTGAATCAAACCATACATTTTGGGCTTAAATTTCTCACTTAAGGGAGGTAGACACTTGGTGTTTTCAATTTTTCCAAAAGCCAAGAATTGACACTGTAGAATATCGTTAATTTATTTACCTTTTTCCCCTTTTATAATGGCGAACTTTTTTCCGAGATTCCATTGTCGAAATTTGTGAGATCCTTTAGCTAAGCTGTACACACTGAGAAAGCAGTGAATGTGCCACGAGTAGTTGTTGTGATTGCGCTTAAAGTATGTGATCGATCATTGGTGTATGGAACAATCACAATTTCCACAAAAATTTCCTGTTGAAGTTCACCTTGTCTTCTTGGCAGGTGTCGAATGTGCACTTCTCCTTCGTTATTACGTAGTGCAAAATATTGAAGCAGTTGCCAAACACGTCCGCCAAGCAAGCTATATTTCAGCATGCATCTGCTCAAATCTTATGCCATCCACATGTGTTCAAACTGCTAATTTTAGCTTTAGGCTTAGTGCAAGAGAATTTTGGGCCGGGCGGCCAATGTTTTTGTTTTTGTGCCAGGGAGGGGGTGGGGGGTGGGGAACTCTTCAGATTTTATCCTGGTTGTGCACCTGCGGTCAAAAACAGCTAGTGGAGAACACTGTTACCTAAAAATGACATTCATTCCAAGTTTCCTATCACAAGATGTCGTAATAATTAGGTTTTCGGAATGTGACCACTGGTGACCCCAAATGTACTTTGACCCCCACCAAAAGTTATATGGTTCGTCCCTTGACAATATTGCATCTACATACCAAGTATGACATTCATCTAAGTTTTCTATCTCAAGAAATAGTGATAACGATGTTTTCGGATTTTGACCCCTGGCGACCACACATGACCCCCACCCCACATGACCCCCACCAAAAACAGTAGGTTTATTCTCTTGATAATAATGCATCTAGATACTAAGTATGACATTCATCCAAGCTTTCTACCTCAAGATATCGCGTTAAGAAGGTTTTCGGGGTCTGACCCCTGGTGACCCCATACGACCTTTGACCCCCAACAAAAACAATAGGGTTCTTCCTCCCACTGTGGAGCATCTATGTACCATGTATGGCATTCATCCAAGTTTCCAATCTCAAGATATCGTGTTAACGAGGTTTTCGGGGTCTGACCCCTGGTGACCCCATACGACCTTTGACCCCCAACAAAAACGATAGGGTTCTTCCTCCCACTGTGGAGCATCTATGTACCAAGTATGGCATTCATCCAAGTTTCCAATCTCAAGATATCGTGTTAAAGAGGTTTTCGGGGTCTGACCCCTATTGACCCCAAATGACCTTTGACCCCCACCAAAATAAATAGGGTTCTTCCTCTGACAATAACGCACCTGCATACCGAGTATGACATTCATCCAAGATTTCTACCTCAAGATATCATGTTAACAAGGTGTTCAGAGTTTGACCCCTGGTGACCCCATATGACCTTTGACCCCCACCAAAAACAACAGGATTTTTCCTCTCACTATGGGGCATCCATGTAACAAGTTTGAAAACATTGAGACCTTCCCTTCTTGAGATATCGTGTTAACAAGCAAAGTGTCACAAACACACACACACATACATCCACACACACACACACACGCACACACACACACATACATACACACACACGCCATCGTGAATGCATAGGTTTCTCTTTCATCGAAACCAAAAAGGACTCTGTTTCGTAGAAGGATATCTTCGTCAATTCGTTGAGTGTTGTTTTATGATAAATCTCAAAAAACAAAATTGAAGCGTTTCCTTCATTTAACTGAGGTTCCCGTATCAATTGTAATATTATTTAGTGTTTTACACTTACTTTCCCATTCCGGGAATGACATGAATGGGAAGGCTAGGTTTAAGGGAATCGACCCATCCCTAGAAACTGTCGCCAGGTTCATATTTTAATACAATCCCTGTGTTCAGATATTGGCATCCTAGACGGCCATTACAGTACCTGTAGCCAGAAATGAAAACGTTCTCATGTTGTGGGTTGTGTAACACTACCCTTTCATAAGAGCTGGCTCTGGATAATTAAAAAATTTGGGAATTTGTGACACCAGATCATCAAGTGATACCTGTGTCGACGGTGCAAATTTCCCCAATTCTTTTTCATTCAATTTCATTTTTTTTTCAATGTTAACTTTTGATTTTCAAATACCTGTCTAAAAACGGCAACAAATTTTTATTACCTTCTCCTTGCCCTGAACAAATTGTCAAGTAACACCACAATGCGGTTTTCCCACTTTTTTTTTCATCGTGTTTTAAATATTCGTTACTTTTAATTCAGGAGTTTTAAATATTTTGCTTTAAGAGGAAACAAAGTCTCGGGAACATGGCTATCTTTATGGCATCATGTAATAACAATGATATACAGTCACCTTACATTCTCGGATTTTGCTGGAAGGGTAGATTCTTCGGAAATTTCCAAACTTTTTTAAATTGCCATACAAGAAACCCAACATTTGACGTTTGTGTGTTATTTTACTGGGATGGGGCCCGACTTTGGCTTTGCTTCACACCTCAGCCTGTTTAATCAAACAATAAGTTACGGTCAATTATTTTGTCTGGTCAGCTCATACTTATCTGCAAGAGATGGTTGCGCAGCCATTAAATCGGGCGTGTATAATGTAGAAAGAGGTGGGCAACCTCCCCTTCAGTATATTTTAATGTTCATTTCTTTATTTGTATTCAGTAAGTTGGCCTGTTAAGTGTAATTTTCCAGCGATGAGTCTGTTTGTTAGGAATATTAGCCGAACATTTTGTGCCTCGTGCCAAATTATGGTTGCACTCAGATAGCCCCTACAACTGTAAGCCCTATGTCCGAAATCCTGGGTAAGTCAATGCATCACTGCTGGAAACGTTGACTCGTATGCAAGCAAGGTTATAATAAAAAAAGTACTTTTTTTAATGACTAAAAATGTATAATAGAATAAATCGTCTTTAAACCATAGAGAGTATCATTCCTGGGAAATGGGAATAGGAGCTTTTCTTTTTATAAAATACTCGTCGACTTATGATAGCCATCAGCATACATGATCCCATTTGTTTCATGGCCCCAGTAAAAAATTTTCAAAAGGACCTTGTTTGGTAGAAGGATATCTTCGTCAGTTTGTTATTTTATTATAAATCTTCGAAAAAGTTGAGTTAATTTCATAAGGCTTGTCATTGTTAGTCACTGGCATGCCACAGACAACGAAGGTTCTAGTGAAACGTGATCTTTTTTTTAGATTTCTTAACTTAGCTTTAAAAAACCTGTAGCGATACTCCGTAGTGAGGGCTCTACGTTGGACCTTCCCAAGGCGTCTCCCCCGTCTCGGGAATGGCATTACTGTTAAGGCAGTCCCCTCTTCATGAAAAATGTATGTTAAAATTGGTGGCTTACTTGCCAAATACATATCTCTTTAGTTAACATTTTGAAGTGTCCAAATCTCGAGAACAAAAAGGTTGCCATAATAATACGGAAAACAAGAAGCCGCACTGCTCGAAACTATAAAATAGAGAGAGAATTTTAAGAGTCTTACAGTGTTGAAAGATTTCGTGGAAGAACACCTTCATCAATATGTTGAATGCTGTTGTTCCATAAAGATCTGAAAAATAAACTTTTCATGGTTAAATTTGAAGTAATGCAATACTGAAAATGACTGCACGAGCATTTAGGGAAATTTTGTAAGCTTTCTGGATTTCTTTTATTAAAGTTCCCATGTTCGGTTCTTGAGATATTAGCAATTGAATGTAGCAAATTTTCTACATAGAATGAACTTAAAGGCCCAGTTCTCTCACCCCAAGCACAATTCTCCTAACCTTCTTACTTAAGCCCCTCCCACAATTGTCTGAAATTCATCCTCATCCAGATACAATCTCGGGTTATTGCTTCAAGATGAGTATAGAAAAACTCAATTTACATAATCCAAACACTGTCAGTACCGTTCGTGCTGAGTAATATAAGCTTCGGTACTCTGCATTGTTTGAATTAGCTGCCAATCAAAGTGCTGAGCAAACTGAGAATTTCGGTACCCCCGTACCAAAACAGTAGTTTGGGGTGAGAGGCTTGGCTCTTTAAGGCAAACAGTCGTTTGTCATGAATTTACATTTTTGGCCAATTTATTTTGTTTTCACTTATAATTTACGACAATTTTATGAAAATAATCTTGATATATTGATGCCACAGGTGCATCCTGAGCAATGGAATTTTAAAACCTTATATGCCTTAGGGGCAAGATAGCAGTCCAAAAAAAGTCAAGGTCACAATAATAGGATGGAAGAAGCAAAAAAAAAAAAACATTGGCGAACATTGTGAATCCATGACATCACAACAGCTTCTTTGAATTTCACTTTCCATACAGAATGTGCGAACTTCAGTCGCCAATATCTTGAGAACCGAACATGGGAACGCAATGAAACTTTTACTCAAGAACGTTTAGAGTAATGCTTCTCTTTAACATATTCAAAAATGAATTTGGCTATGGACTTTTCTTTAAAATTTGGCCCATTTTATCTAATGTACCTCATTGTTTAGCGGAATGGGTCAATTGAGATTTGGCTCCTTCTCTATCCCTTAAAAGAAACAACTGTATGAATACATTGTCTTAAATTAAAGTATAAGCCACAACGGCACCAAGGAAAGACAAATTTTAGTTTAGAAAATCTCATTATCCTTCCTCCCCTATTAGATAAGTAATTGGGGTTTGTTAAACGAAAAAAATAATATATCTCCCAGAGACTATATTTTCATCCAAAGGTATGCTAAGACCTCCCACCTTTGAGGGCTTTGTCCCCTAGACCCCCACAGCCAAGAATGGTTGCTTTGGGCTCGGTTTCGTATCGCACGCCAGAAAATTTTACCCCCCCCCCTCATCATTATCCTTTTACCATAGGTTGCCCTTCAATTTTGACATTCTGGCGCCGCCTTGCATACAGTTACCTCTCTTTGAACCCCGAAGCTCTCCCCACCCTATTATCCTGGCCACCGTCACCATTCTTGTTTTTCAAAGTATTATCTATGTTAATTTATGATCATATCGGCATTGACAACTTGTTTCACAGACACTCTGTGAACTTGACTGACTTCGCTGTATACTTGTTTTTTAGACAAGAATCCAAACAGAGAGTGAAATTGATGGAATCAAGAGGCTTATTAATGTAAACCCATTCATGGTACTGCAGGTTAGCAAAGAACATAGAATTTCAAAATAATTGCAGAAATGAATTATTTAATGCCACCGCTACTTAGTTTGTCTATTGCTGAGATTTTAAATCTTGAAATTAATTGAGATTGGTTCACATTTTAATAGTCCATTGCAAAACAATATGCGACATTCTTGTTGTACAACTCACATTTACATCCATTACCATCCCTAGCTTTACTTGAAGGAATTAACTTCAAAATCAGTACCTCAAATTAGGAATGTACAATGAAGATAGGGGGTTGAACCGTTTGAATTCAATTTTCATGCTCCGTGAATATACATTTTTTTTTGAAATTTCAGACTTGAGGTACACTTTAAAGCTGTTGGACCCAAGTTATGTTACACCAGACTCAACTCAACCCTCACTTGACTGTTCGGGTTCGTCTGTATCATGAATTTTGATTTTGAATGATTGTCTTTCGTATTTAAAATCACTTTTAACTTGCTATGATGACGGTGTACTTGCTATGATGATGAATCTATAATACGTATTGGGTGAAGTTCATTTCACTACTTGGCAGTATACCTAATTGTTTAATATACAACACCTTGCCTAGCCGTCAGGATAAACTGAAATTTTAAGTTATTTTGGAAATTATAGTCTCTGACCATAGAAGGAAAACAGCAAAATATTCTCATTAAAAGAAGTTGACTTAAATCCTTCCCATATCGTTTACGTCCAAATCCCATTTTTTTCTTGGATCGTTATTTCAGAACGAATTGTTTTCATTTAAATGACATTTATTTGGAATGCTTTTACTCCTGAAGAAAAAAACAGTATTAAAAGAAAAGTCCCTTTTTAAACACTCCTCGAATTGTGTGACCGTATGACTCTTTCATCAGCTTCCCACACTTCATATGCTTCATATGAGGCTGTAGGAAAAATTACGGTACACGGTCAACCAGGCCTCTGCTTACCGTATGTTATCCGTGAATAAATCGAGGACAGAGCAGTATGCAAACCAGAATAGATATTTCAGTGCAGGAAGATTGACAGAAATTAAGACTCTTGCAGTGTTGATAGATAAGGTGAAAGGCCAACTTCATCAAATTGATGTATGTTGTTGTATGATAATACAAAACAGTAATCTTGATCAAAATTTTGTTTGTTAAATTTGAAGTAACAATTACTGCATGAACACTTTTAAGACTTCTATGAGAGTGTTGTATACTTTGTTTTTATTCAATTTGGATGCTTTTTCTACTTCAATATTTTCACTTGCTCTGATGAATCTAAAATATTGAACTAGTTCATTGCCAGTTAGCCACAACTGGGAAACAGGCGGTTTACAGGTCGACCATAACTACAATGGGTTAGAAACTGAGCCTTAAAACCTCTTCTAAGTAACTTACTTCTCAGGACACTCATTTAAGAGAGTGAAAGTATAGCGGGTAAGGTAACCCCCATCCTTTTGAAAAAAAAATTGTAAAATTTGGTGGTTAACTTGAAAAAAAGAGAGCTCTCCATCAAACCCTTTATTGAACTACATATGTGTTTCAAAACTTTTCATTTTTAACTGATGTGTCTTCCTTTTTGTCTATTTTTTTCTTCCGTGTGCCTATTTAGATTTGGTTCCCTCTCTGGCTCGTTGCAGAGACAACTGTCGGTATACATTTGCTTAGGTGGATACATAGGCCAAAGTGGATGGCTACCAAGGTTAACCTCTTTGAGCTTTGACAAATTGTACCTTAGAAACTCTCATAACTTCTTTTTTCACTTGGTATCTATAGTTGGTTGCAACTAATGTATAATCTACCATAAGTGATAAATCGTCAAAGGAAGGGGGGCAACGACCATCATACGTTGTGACCACCACGAGAGCAAGCGCGATTTTCACGCTGATGGTCGCGAAGTAGCCTGCGTAGCGCCTCTGTGACTGCAGCCGCTTTAGGCTGCCACCCCTCAGTTGGTTTTTCGTAGCGATGAGCTGAACGAAAAGACTTCGTCCGCTTCAATGGCTATTCGCGAGGGGGAAGTATTGATAAATTTGGTACATTGTGTTTTTTACATGCATGGTGGCTACGGTCACAGAGCTGTCGCGACCTGGGTTGTGGGGTGTTTCATTGCAACTTAAATGGTTAGGGGGAACTTAAGTTGGAAGATCCCAAATGCCAGGTGATCTTATCTTACTCGGTCTAGCAAATTTTTTTTTTCGACTGAGCCTATGCATGTCGACTTCCCCAACTAGATCAAGTGCCGTAGACTTTTCTGCGTTTCATTATTAAAGTTAGTACCGTAGAGCCCAAATTTCATTTACCTGCGTAGCAGTCTGTACGGCATATTCCTAATGCTGTCATATTCCTAACGCCTCCCAAGGTGACCCCCGAACAAATTCGTTTGGATATTCATAGAAATATGTGGCCTCGAGGCTGGTTGACTATGTTAGTAAATATTCACAAGAAGGCAACACGTGGTCCAGCGTAGCAAAGCATGCGGCCACAGAGTTGTTATTTGTCATTGTAATACACTGAAAAAAAATTGTTAGCTCAAATGAGTGTCATAACGTACAAACAACGAGTAAATCTCAAAAAAACTCAATTTCTGTATTATTTTTATTAATATCTTGTTTAATTTAACAACTCCACAACATAATTCAGTACCTGTCCAGTAATTTTAACCTGCCGTTAAAGGTACTGACACATCCGTTACTTTCTTTATTCGTCGGTTGGGTAGTGTTCTCGGCATTCTTTAGAGGTACTCAAAGTGCGTACTGCACGTACTTTGATGATGGAATAAAACAAAACTCGGAACGGGGTTATTATTACTCAAACCTTTATACATTTATGCTTTAACCAAATAAAACCAATCTTTGACCGAGTAATGTTACACACAGTGACATTCATTTTCTCTAACGCGTGTACGAACAGTGCTCGCTGTCTTCCAAGTGACCAAAAAACTGCTGTTATTCGAAGGTATCGTACCAAACTGAACATTTTCATCGTTTTCCATTTAATATTTATCAATATAACAAGAAGGTTGCATGTTTCCCTTGTACTATTGAGAATAATCTCTTCATGGAGCCCCTAAGGTGTTAAAATGTGAATATTTGGGACACTAGGAGTGCACGAATGCGAGTGTAGTCATCGCTGTTAGGCTGAAGCAATCGCACTCCTAACGTTAGACTTAATGTAAGCCTAATAGCCTACCCCTAACCTGACATTAGGCTAGACATATTTCAGAAAAAAGCCTATTTGGAAAGCAATTCTACTAGGGAGGGCAAACGTAAATAATTGCCTGTGGTAAACTAGCCCATGTATACACTCGCAGAGTTCTGTACAACATTAACGTGGCAGAACAAATAATGGTGGTGTTAGGCTGGAGAAGAGACGTAATTAATATTCCCATTCTGTTCAAACATTACGACGATGTTCATGGACAAATGTGTGAATTTTGTATGCAGGCCTATGTAGAAGGGCCGTGAAGACTTACTGGGGAAGCCTTAAAATTAAAGTGTACCTTAAGTCTTAACTTTCAAAAGTATTTTTTCCAAAGCTTGTAAAATTCATGTTTGTGGTCCAACTCCCAGCTTCACAGGTTTATGACTACGTAATACCGCGTTAAGGCGTAATGGTAGATGGATTGGCTCAACAAAATGGATGAATGCTGACACTTTTGTGTGTGTGTCTATACACTATAAAATATGTTTGGTTAAAAATACTTCGACAACGCGATTAAAGTTCTTCCTTACAGCATGCACAATCTGCCTAAGTTCATCCTATGGTGAGTATATTTACTCACCAAAAGCTACGGAATACTCCGTACGTGTCTAATTTTAAACAGAGGTACGTAAAATATAAGCGACAAGTGAATACTACAGGGGACAAAATAATGACCGAAACGCACACACTGAGTATTTAAAGCTTTGGATGGGTAATATTCTCACCATAACAGAGCAAACTTACTCAAATGGTGCATACTATAGGGAACAGCTTTACTCGCGTTTTTTGAGTATTTCTAACCGAATTATTTAAGTGACGCCCTTGTATAGTGCTGCACAGTGCTTATCCAACAAAATAAAGACAGGATATCTCTGGTTTCAGTCTAGACTCTCAGTTAAAGAGGCTCATTGAGTTGATATCGATAACTTAATGAGAGTCTCAAAGGGTCACTACCACATAACAATGCTTAAAGTTAGCATAGCAAGTCAAGTTTCAAGTCCAAAAGTCACAGAAAACTTTAAATTTTGAATTTTCCAGTGTCCTGACTTGTAACGGTTTTGTACATAGTTTGAAAAAGTGTCTGGTCACGAATTTTTGAAAACGGACTTGAACCGTTAATTACTCACTCATAACACAGTTATTTGTATGTAGGGCATGGGGATTGTCTAAGTCTGACCATTTGTCATTGGTATGTGAAGAAAATTTAACAGGTTTGGAAAAATGTGTTGAATTTCATGAACCAACTCAATGAGCCGCTTTAACGACCACAGGAGTACACACACTCATTCAGAAATAATAGCATGATTCATGAGAGAGTACATGAATAAATCAAATTATGGGGGCCCATCTTGGAAGTCTTGAACTGAGCTGTGGAAAGACTAGTAGTTATTGGGGGTACTATACAATATTGGCATTTATGGCATTCCCGACGAACTACTTGGCTGATTGGTGCATGTTTTTCATTCGCTCTTACAGTGCAGACGTTCAAGATAACAGCTTTGCTACTCAGTAAAATCTACAGCTAGCAGACTTGCAAATATGTGAATATCCGCCAGACAACTACCATACCTTTGCATGTAAAGAAAGGTAAATCACTTTGAAAACGAATTTCTTCCATGTTAAAGTGCAAGATATGCACAGGTTTTTCATGCCAATGGTTTACAATTCACACTTGAACATACCGATAAGTTTAAATGCATAAATGAAAATAGAAAATTTTCATTGAAATTTGGAAGTTTGAGCGCTGCGCATTAATCCGCACTAAAAGTGAGCTACATTTTTCCACTTTTTCAGAAACTTGATACCTATTTCGGACTAGATACTTCTGGATGTCTATTTTCGGGATAGGAAAAAATATTGACAAATTTCTCCTTTAATTGCTTTGAATGGTCAGTTGAATAGTTGAAGCAAAATGCAGCAAGACTGTCATAGAGCGTTTATTGAAAAGACGTATTTTTTGAAAACTTGGAACTGTAATAACTGTGAGCTATGGAAACACTGACTTTACAGCACTGTCGACTGGTAATGATCCTGGCCTAGCCTGTGTGCATGTGAATTCGAAGAACGATTCGCCAGTCTCCGGTCTCTGAACAGAACAGAAGTTATCTTGATGAAGTTGATGAACCAGTCTTGAAGGTAAAAGTGCCAGATTGTTTAAAAGCCCTAAAAAATCCAGAGTTATCCCTCATAGCCCTAACCACATTACGGGATATTAGCCTTAAAGGTGATCTGACATGGCTACCACAGTTTTTAGGGAAAAACTGCAGTTCCCAATTATAGTACCCAACCACTGGTTCATTACTCCTATTAGCTCATGGGCGTAGCCAGGATTTTTCTTGTGGAAGGGGGGAGCAATGTCGACTCATCGTCCCCAATCTTGACCGACAGGACTACCTAAGCGGAGCGCCACCATCGGTTGGCGCGGAGCGTACAAGAAAATTTTTGGTTTTAGAAACCCCTCAGATTGCAGGAAACGGCACTTCCCGAGTGTTTTATGCTGCATGTTCCCAGCCTGGAAATAGGGATCTCATTTCTGAAATTTCTCATTTAATGCAAAAAAAAAAAAAAAAAATCAGTCTATGAAACATTAATACATGTTTCTAAGCGGAGCTCTACCATCGATTGGCACGGAGCGTACCAGGAAATTTTTGGCTTTACAAACCCCTCAGATGGCCGGAAACGGCACTTCCCGAGTGTTCTAAGCAAGAATATGTTCAGCCCGACTTCGAAATTCTCCCCGCTTCTTAATTGGAGCACTTGACAAATATTAAAGGGCTGAACATACCTTTAGCCCCCACTTTTTCATTTTTCATCGCCGCCACTGGGGTGCGGCATTTTCTTGAGGGACCGAAGCGCCCAAGTGAAGAGCCGAGCGAAGGAACGGGGAGAGGGCGTGGTTCTCCCCCTCCTTCCCCAAGGAGATTTTGCAATTTTGGATCAAAATTGAGCGATCTGGTGAACACCTAAGCTGGATTTTGTTGACATTTTCAATCTTGTATCAATGTTTTCCTTATTCCCCCGAGAGTTAGTGTGTGGCTGTAAGAGGGTTACTGTACGAGTCAATGGGGCCCCATGGAATTGTGTTTAGGTCTGGGCGGGAGTAAGTGCGAACTACAAAAAGAATTTGTACTTATTTAAAGCTTATATAGGTCAATTGTCCCGGCATTTGGGCCCTATCGGGCACAACTTATATTGTACTTCCTTCTTCGAGTCGGTACCGCACGACTGACACAAGAGATTATTAACTAAGTTTAGCGAAATGAGATGAAATTCCCGACATGTACATTAATTCATTTATTCTACTTATTAATTTACTTGAAAAGTAAAAGTAAAATTTGTACTTTATTAGCTCTAGGTAACGGAACTGAGGAAGAGTGTGCAAAGCGTACCGAACATTTTGGGTTTTATCGCAGAAATAACTCTTTTGAAAGCCAAAATAACTAAACCGACCATGGGAAGGTGACAGATTATTCCCGACAGAGGGGCGGGCCATGCCAGCGACCACAACAGCCGACAGCCCATATGTCGAGGGGGTGGTGAGAAGGGGATAGGAAGGAGCCTAACTATCCCACGTCATTGCAACGTGGAGCACATTTTTCACCATATCACTTAATATTTTAAAAGCCGAGTTGCGCACTGAAAATGTTCTTTTGGGTCTGAATCGTGAAATTGCAAAGCGCGCGAAGCGCGCGAAAATTTTTGGTAGGCTTACAAAAATAACATAGCCTATGTAATCATTAAGAACAAAAAGAAAAGAATAGAAACTGTAGGGGTTGTAGACCGCATCGGGGAAAACATACATTGTGTCGAAACCACCTGGAATACCCGATAAAATAGCCAAACTATACTCCGTGAGTCGCTCATCAACTGACCTATCGCAGACACACACAAGAGAACAGCAACTAGGCTTTTGATATAAGATGAAATTTACGACCTCTACAAAACCTGTGTACTCTGCCTACCCATTACTTGGTAAATTGGCAGGACTTACAATCCCTAGATATGTGGAATGGAAGTATTGAAAAAAACTGGAGTGAATCTACAGCGCGCGAAGCGCGCCGAAAATTTTGGGTTCTTATTAGGGGAAATTGTCCCTTGAGAGCAAAAAACAGGTAAACCATCGGGGAGACTAGTCGCCGTCGGGGACTCCATACTTTATCGTAACGACTAAGAGCCCCCCCCCCCCCTCGAAAAACTGTAAAAAAAAAAATGACCCCGGTTCCCTCCCTCCTCTTGCCGTTTATCTTTTTTTATATATATTATTTTGGGGGGGGGGCTCTCCTTCATTTTTTCAACATCGCCCATCGCGTCCCCAAAATTTCTGTGGGGGGGGGGGCACTCTGCCCCCTTGCCTCCGGCTGGGCTACACTAGTGTATTAGCTGCTTCAATGAGCAGCAGGTTTGATGACCATTTCGTAACAATAGAAGCCCAACAACTTTGGGGTTCAAATAACAACTTACAACCAATCCTGAAATAAGTGCTGGGAAAAAGGGAATCAAATTACTTAAAGTGCACTGAAGGGCTACATCCCCTTTCAGCTTATTATGCGATAACGTGGTGTCAAATTTCAACCTTCATGGTCATTTTCGCATGCTTAAATGGGCATATAAGTAGTACTGAGAACAGTTCCTGATGAGATTGTTCTTTTTTTCCGGCATGAAGTTCATTGTTCAGTAACCTAGCCTACAGGCAACAATAATGATCGAATATCAACATGACAACGTTAAAGCATTAAAACGTAATTAGGCTAAGTTATCTTGTCACGATAACCAACCTATACACCTAACGTAACTGTAAGTTCAGTACTAATGTACTGCTGATAGGGCCAAGGTAACTTATGGCAGGCATTACAAGTGCCTAGCGTAGGCCTAATTAGCCCTCGAACAGGGCTGTGTATCCATTACATGGCCTAGGCTCATTACTCTAATAACACAGCCCTTGCGCGGATAATGTTCACAAACGTAGTCACTAACCAGGATGCACAAAATATGAAATAATTGACCTGGTTTAATACTTTCACAAGTTTAGGCATCACACCATGAACGAAAACTTCGTTATTGTGAAGATCTCACCCAAATAACGGCAAACAGGGATCATTTGGAACAAGATATAAAGAAAACTCTAGCTTTGCGTCGTGTCGTCGTCTGCACGAGTACCGGCCACTTTCTTTTGATGTATGATTGGCTTGGAATGCTGTTGCTAAGTGAAAGAAGCTTATAGTCTACGCGGCATTTCGAATAACGTGCACTTCTTATTGTTACCGAATGAAAAGTAGTAATATAAAGACAGCTACGCAGGTAAAGTATTCCGTTTAGCCCTCGTGACATGTGACCTCTATACTGAGAGCAACTGTCGAGAACTCGAAAACATGACCCATTGACTTTCTGTTACGATCAAAACTAGTAGTGAAAATTCGGCCATTCTTTGATAAAACTTTGTGAGCATCTTTTGGCGAAAGGTAAATGCGGTGTCACAGATCATCTGTGTGTGAAATTTGGTGGGAATATTTTGCTACTGGGGGACGCAAGAGATGACGTTCCGCGGGCGTCATGGGTAGTGACCAAGTTTGCCAACGTTATCCGCGCAAGGGCTCTGCCTTGAGAGGAATGACCCTAGACCATGCCACGAACACACAGCCCTGTTCGAGGGCTAAGGCCTAACTTTCGTTACTGTCACTGTAAACAGAGGGTGAAACTTGCATAATATAGTACAAGTGAAGCATATACGCCTGACTGAATTCCATGTGTTCGTGTTGCTGAGGCCTTACCAGAAGAAGACCTCAGATTTGTTTTGCTCAGATGAAAGAAGTAACTTTTACTACATTCTCCCATTTAGGCTAGCCAAAATTCTATATCTGTGTATACCGTTGAATGCGCCTGGCACCTAAGAGCTCTATCTTATCAAGATTTTATTAATGCAGTTGCGAACTCGATGGGCCTGCGTACAGTCATTTTATCGTACAGCTTCCATGGCCGGTAGCACAATCAGTAGGTTATAAGCCTATTGGGCCCTTGTACACCACCTCACTTGTCAGTGTAGTGCCATGTCATAATTTCCTGATATTCAGAATAGATGTAGTGTTTGGAGCAATTGTCTGGGATGTTGAATGTTGAATATTCCCTTTTCTGAAATTCTTATGTTAACATTTCCAACAACTGGATGATTTCATTTTTACATGTGTCCCAATTTCCTCATCCTAATAGAACACCAGGAAGGACATTTTCCGTCCATGGGGGTGTTTTTGATGCCAAAAAATGTTATATGGCGTCAAGGCATGGCCACCGTATTGAAAACCAGTTGAGAAACCCTTTCTCTGTTTCAAGGTGTATAATGGTACAATATAGACTAATGTTACTCTACAAAACTCATTAATACGGTGTTGGCAAACCCTCAGTTAATACTGTCATGTCAAACTCTCAGTGAATGCAAAATGACACTACCAACAGCAGCAAAATGAGACTGCACCTAGTTTTACTTCCAGCATGTGTAGTCCGATTTGTTCAGTGTGTAATTGTTGCAGTGTGTTCAATAGCTGCTTTTTAACCATTGATTTATCTTAGTGGTTAGTGATCACAATAACCTAAACGTTATTAAAGAATATTCAGGAAAAGTTCATCATGTCATTGGTCATTGTCAACTCCAAACTAACTGTAATTTAATATTTTGGAAATTTTGGACAGTGTGTCTTTCAGCAAATAAGAGTATATCACAACTTTTTTTCTCTCATATACCGTCACCAATCTGTCCAGTGCCAGGGAATGAGAGATTTCCATGGACCACCAGATGACATTTGCCAATGCATTTGCTTAAGAATATGCAATAAGATATCATTCTTGGCAAGCATAAGGATGCATATTTTTGGTGCATGGACTGAACAACAGCAGTGAACATCTAAGTTCAGCTACAGTATGAGTGCAGATGGAACAATTAAATCTGACATATTACCAGTCTGTCAAGTTTAGGGGGAGATTGGATTTCCATGTACTGCCAGATGACATTTGCGTACTAAATGCTTTTGCCTGAGATTGTGCTAAGATATCATTCTTGGCAGGTGTAGGGATGCAAATACCAGACCACTATCTTCATTGTTTTACAGCGGCAGCACAACCCTCCCCCTCTTCAGTCTCACAATGCCCTCATGTGAAGGTACCCATGCACCCTGCCTCTTTCTTCCGCACCCTGTCCCTTTTTAACTTCGTCTGCTGGGTGTAGCCTTCACCACAAATTGGACAGACCCTACCAATGAGTGCACTGGTAACACTTGTATTTACTGAAATGCAGTCATTTGGGTGTGAAGTGGCACTAGGCTAATATATCAGCTTAAGTCAAGAAAGCATACAGTAAAAACCTAGGGCTTTAGGGAGTTGGTAGATGGTGCACCGTCTTTTACATGTACATTGTGTACTACAGCTATATTTCCCCTGCTTCTCTTCCACATGAAGCTAGAAGTCTGCATTCATGAATTTCTTGGTTCTTCGACTAAACAACAGCAGTGAAACTTAAACATCTGATTTCAGCTATGAGTGTGCATCAGAAACTTTAAACAGCCTCATTGGCCCAATTGAAAACAACAGCATATTTTAGTGTCAGCCCTAGTGTGTATTGCCAATGTTATTTAATGAACTTTATTATTTCCTTTAGCCTAGATTAATTGAGCCTTGTGTGCATTTTGTTATGAGTACAAACTGAGTGTTGGCCAGCAAAATTCCATTACTTTTCAATGGCTTTGAGGTACTTGCCTGCAGATTCAGAATCTCTAGATAAAAGAAAGTAATACGACCTCACACTTCCCTTTCCTCAAACTGCTTTTGTTTTCAAATTCATTTGTAACAACTTGACCTTGTCAGACAAAGACAGTCGAGTGTTCACAATAATAATACATCCTCTTACTCTGCGCACTACAATGAAATGTATTTGCCAGCAAATACTGTTGTTGTAGTTGAATTTAGTGTTTCATATCCGTAGTTTGTGCCAGCAAAATTAGACGCAGTCTTCTTGGCGGTCGGTGGTTTTGGAAGCTTATGGGCGGGGTACATTTTCACGGATTTCTCACATACTGTACAACTTTTGGCGCCCTCCCCGAGCCTCGGCATCATTGATGTATTAATTATCAATAGCATCTCAAACATATCTACTCATGCGATCGGTCCGATAAGGTTGATGGTTCCGCTCAGGCTGAAGGATGTCATTGTGGAGCTCAGATCGCAAAGCAAGGGAATTCTTGCCTTTCTCTCCTTTTGTAAAGTAGTAATTAATAAAAGCTGAAAGCTTTATTGGATGACCAGGCAACAGATTCATCTTGAAATTGGCAAAAACATCTTAAAGAAATTGAAGATGTCTTGACGCAGGGTCTGCGTAAAACGTTTGTCATAAAATAAATGATTTCTGGTAAAAATTGCTGCAAGCCTGTAGGATATTCTAAATAATTTGCACAGTCTTATGACAATAAATACAATAAATTACACGGATGAGCTGATTGCTGGGATACTCATCCGAAAAATAAAGGTTCGTCTTCATCCTCTCTGCTGTCTCTTGAACAAATATAACAGTTTTTTATTGTTTTCTGTCAAAATTGTTTTCCAAATTACCAAAATTTTAGTGCACTTTTCGCACTGAGTCTCAGAATATTTTATTTTATTCTTAAGACCCGTCTCAATCAGTCAATGATTGCATGCAGATCTTTCTAATTAGTGGGTTTCACAACTTTTTTAGAGCAGAATTCGTCTGGCTTTGTTTACAATTTCTTCATTTCACACTCCGCGCTTCTGTTTCATCAATGGGAGGTGAGTGAGTGCGCATGCCACCCATCGTTTTCAATTTTTCCTCAAAGGCATTCAAGCTTTATCTCTTTATGAGATAGGGTAAGATGGCATTTCAAACCAGAATAAATGTCAAGCTTTTCATCCCTTCACCAAGAGCAAATATTTTCTAAAGAGAAGGGTGTCCCCTCCTCTGATCCTCTCATCAGGACAGCGATCTATCAATCATTGCACCCCCCCCCCTTTTGAAACTTCATGGATGCACTCTCGTGGTATGGTTGGGCGAGATGGGTCGACGAAATTGAAGTCCCCGGCCCTATTGTTTTATTCATAAGAATCGTCTAAATCAGTCAATCGCATTCAGATTTTTCAAATTGGTTTTACAACTGTTTTAGTGCAATATTAGGCCGGCTTTGCTCACAAGTACTTCGTTTTTTTACTTCACGCTTTTGTGAGGGAGAATGTTACCCGTCGATTTCAAGTTTTCCCAAACTCATTTAAGCTATTTCTCTTTAGAGATATAGCTTAACTATAGTATAGTATGTAAATGTAAAAATAAATTGTCTTTGAAGGTATAGCTTAAAGGGCAGGAGCAGTCATCCCAAATTGAAGAAGTGTAGTAGACTGTTCAGTTTCATGATTGGCTGTTGGGAGTCATGTGACAATGTTTTTCTCTTCAAATGTGAAATTTACCAGAAATAACTGCTTGGTTTACCTTGAATATTCAATAGTTAAGTCATAAAATGTCATGAAAGATACTTTGAAGAGAAATAAGATGAAAATTGTGCTATTTAGCTTTTTCGTCAAAATAGGTTTGGGGGGACTGCTCTTTACCTTTAAATGCCATGGGTGTTTAAGTGCAGGGAGTACAGTTTTCAAGCACTATGATAACGCATTGGACCATTCGATCTCACAGATGCCCTTTTCACTTCTTTCAAATGCGTAAAACATTTAACATAATATTGATTTAAAGGTAGCTTATAATTATGACACCAAGTTTCATTGAAAGATAAGTAACATTAAAGGGGAATACTTCTTTCAGAAATTTGCTTCACAAATAAAAAAGGATCACAGTCATGGTAAAATCCAAAACATAATGATAATTGATCACACATTCTGGCAGCCTATACAAAACAACTATTCCTTAACCCCATTTCATATTTAGGGCATCATTTAGCCCTATATGGAAGAAAATTCTCCCTCATATAGTTACCCAAAATAATTTTGGGATGTTTTTAACTTCCAGGTTAAAAAGTCAGTTCAGTTTGAAAGGAACCCTGATGTATAAAGAGCACACAGTTTTGGACGTAAATTTTGTAGTGGTATATTTTGTCCAGTAATTTATCGGATCGTTTTGCTATAGATCAATCCTTATTGAAGTGAACATTTTATTGCAAACGAAAATACAAAGTCAAGACTGCTTAGAGTGTACTTAACAAGCATGGGAAATGTCATTCACGGCTCTCTGAGGGTCGCGATTTTTAAAAGTTTCTGCTCGCTCAGATCTCTAAGAGAATGATTACATACTTTGGCAGAGAACTCTCTGTCCCAACCTGACACGAATTTGAGTTAAGCTAGTTGATGTTCTAAAAGTTGTTGCCGTGAAAAAGCCGTAACACGATTATTAGCAATTATTTTCTTGACGAGTTTACCTTCACGTATCACCATGGGCGTCCGCAGGTATGGGCAAGGGGGGCACTTGCCCCCCCCCCCCTGGAAAATCAAAAAATTGAAAAAACGTATAAAGATCAAAGCAAAAACCCGAACAAAACGTGTTTTCCAAGTTTCTATGCGAAAAGTAGGCTTTATAAATGCCATTTCCCGCGATCTGGGAGGCATTTTGGGCTGAAATTTTCGCATGCTTTGTGTCAATTCATGGTGACTTGGAGGTTTTGCCCCTCCCTAGAAATTTTGCCCCCCCCCCCGACTTTTTTTCTGCGGACGCCCATGCGTATCACTTTTTTCCATAGGCCTTTAGGAATGTTTACCTCTAAATCACGCACAGCAGGATTTTTCGCGGAATCGGTCTGTGAGCTCGTACGTAATCTAATTGAACGATTTTTTTTTAGCTTTTTTCCAATTCAATGTCAAAAATACGAGAGTTTTGTCTGTCCAATCAAACTGAATCTTAAAATGTTTTAGGGAAAGGTGTGTAAAATTTTATTTCACTTGAAATTTTTGGACCGATGACACTCGGCAAGAATTATGGCAGGTTTTGTTTGCTACTATCAACCGAAAACACCCTACATTCTGTGTTTCCAATAGGAAAGTCATACAACCACTTCCTTTTTAACTGGAAATTGACGAGACTTTTTCTCACTACATGAAAATTAGACTTAAAACAGTTTAAAGGGAACTGGGCAAGGAAATCAATCGTGAGTGAAATGTGTTAATTTATTTTGTGTTTAGGCAAGAGAGGCTCAGTTTATCGGAAAATGTACCATATTTTCATCGTGATTTACACACTTAAGCGTGTACACTGAACAAATATGCACTTAACATTCCCATATGAGCTAGATCTTTCATCAAATCACAAGTTTTCTTCACTATGAATTCCCGAGTTTTAAATATTTTGCTTGAAGAGGAAACAAAGTTTCGGGAACAGGGCTATCATTTTAACATCATGTAGCAGCAATGATCTGCAGTCACCTTGCATTCTCGGATTTTGCTAATACCTGAGAAGGTAGATTCTTCAGAAATATCTAAACTGTTTCAATTTTTTACAAGACAGCCAGACTTTCACCTTCGTGTGTTATTTAACTGGGATAAGGGCCGGCTTTGGCTTGGCGTCACACCTCAGCCTGTTTAATCAAACACGAAGTAACGGTTAATTCTCTTGTCTGGTATGCTTATATACAATGTTCTGCAACAGAATTTTGGACATCCATTAAACGTTAAATCAGGCGGGTATTATATAGACACAGGTGGACAACTCCCTTGAGTATTTTTTCAATGATCTTTTCTCTATTTATATTCAGTCAATCGGCCTGTCAAGTGTCATTTCCCAGCGATTAGTGAGGCATTTGGGTCCGAACTTTTTTTGAATCTCGTGCCAAATTTTGGTTGGACTCAGATAGTCTTACAAAACTAAGTCCTTAGTCTGAAATCCTGGGTAAGTCGATACACCACTGCTAGAAACGTTGACTCGTTGTATGCAAGCAAGGTTGTAAGTAAAGTTATGAAAAACTAGTTCTTTTAATGACTAAAAATGTGTAATAGAATGAATGAACTTTTCAACCATATAGAGTATCATTTCTGGGAAATGGGTATGGCGTTTTTCTTTCTATAAAATACTCGTCGACTTATGATCGCCGTCAGCATAGATGATCCCTTTTGTTTCATGATCCCCACTAAAATTTCTTAAAAAGGACCCTGTTTGGTAGGAGGCTATCTTCGTCAATTTAAATGTTGTTTTATGATAAATCGTTGAAAAACAAAATTGAGTAAAATTTTAAGCCTTGCAACTGACATTCGTGTCACAGACGGTAGTCTTTAGTGAAACATGTAACATTTTTCTTTATTAAATTTAAAAAGATAGAGATACTCCGTACTGTTGGTTCCACTTTGAATTTTCCCGAGACTCCTCTGTTCCAGGAATAACACTAGTGGTACGGCATTCTCCTGTTCATGTCAAATGTATGTTCACGGTGGTAAATTACTTACTTACTTACTTTCAGCATACATTTCAAAGGGTTAGAACTGTGTTAAATGATAGTGTGGAAAACAAGAAGAGATATTTTAATGCAGGTAACTTCATGAAATGTTGACAGAACACACGCAGGGGCGAAAACCAAACGATTACTCCCCTTGGCTCTTCGCCAGAGAGCCGAGGGGACTTTTAGAAAAAAGAGAAAAAACACACGCAGGGGAAACTTTTGATTTTGAAATATTTGTCTGAAACGGCAACAAAATTTCATTAACTTTTCCTGGCTCTCAAAAATTATCAAGTGACAGCACAGTGCGGTTTCTCATATTTTTTCTTTCATCCTGTTCCAAATTTCCGTCATAAATAATTTTCTGAAAGAAGAAACAAAGTTTCGGGAACAGGGCTAATATAACATCATGAATCAACAACGGTCTACAGTCACCTTACATTCTCGGATTTTGCTAACAGCTGGGAGGATAGATTCTCCAGAAATATCAAAAAAAAAAAATTTTTCTTTACAAGAAACCTAAACTTTGGGCTTAATGTGTTTTTTAATGGGATGGGACACAACATTTGATTGGTTTTACACCTCTGCAATAGATGTTTGCGCAGCCATTAAGTCAGGCGTGTATTATTAAATAGAGGGAAGTCGATGGACAACCTCCACTATAGAAGATTTTAATGTTCATTCCTATATTCGTTTACAGTAAATATGCCTGTAAGTGTAATTTCCCAGCGATTAGTGAGGCATTTTTAGCCAAACGTCTTTCACGCTCGTATCAGATTATGGTTGAACCCACATTATAGTCCCTACAATTTTAAAGTGTACGGTAAGTCAAAAAAATTTCAAAAAAATGTATTAAAGAGTATTAAAAATGAAATCTAACGGTCTAACTTCCATCTTCATAGGACATTCGTGAGCTGAGATATAAAATGCTGAAGTTTATTCATTCAACTGAAAATGGTATATTGCGCAATAATTTGCGATGTCATTGTTGTACTACCCAAATTACAATTTTTTAATTTTTTAATTTTTTTTTTTTTTTTTTTTTTTTTCTAGAAGTTACTGCACCTTGTACCTAGGTGTGATATCGCTTTTATTCTAATGGGGCGACATAATTAATTAATCCCTTTCTGATCAACATGCTTTGCAAACAAACAGGAAGTGTTCAAGGTCATAAAAACATTTTTAACTTTAAAGGAAAACAAAGCAGGATATGTGAGTTGTGCAATACGAAAGTCACAAATTATTGCACAATGGACAAATTTGTTTTGAGTGAATAAACTTCGATATTATATATATCTCAGCTCGGGAATGTGCTACGAAGATAGGAGTTGGACTGTTAGAATTCATTTTTCCTGCTATTTAATACGTATTTTTGAATTTTTTCACTTGAGTTAAACTTTAAGCCCTTAATCCAAAGTCCTGGGTAAGTCGATGCACCACTGCTGGAAACGTTGTCTCGTTGTATGCAAGCAAGTTTAGTAAGGAAAAAGTAGTACTTTTAATTACTTAAAATATATAATAGAATAAATGAACTTTTAAACCATAGAGATTTTATCTTTTCTGGCAAATGTGTAAGGCGTTTTTCTTTCTATAAAATACTCGTCTTCTTATGACCGCGGTCAGCATAGATGATCCCTTTGTTTCATAGTCCCCACTAAAATTTTATAAAAAGGATCCTGTTTGGCAGAAGGATATTTTCGTCAATTTGTTGAATGTTGTTTTATGATAAATCTTTGAAAAACAACATTGAGTTCAATTTCAAGACTTGCAACCGACAATCGTGACACAGACAGCGTAGTCTTTAGTGACACGTAAACTCTCATTGGCATTTTTATTCAACATTGTTCTTTATTAAATTAAAAAAGCCCTGCAGGGATACTCCGTGCGGTTGGCTCTACGATGGATCTTCCCGAGACGCCCCGTTCCAGGAATGACATTAGTGGTACGGCAATCTCCTGATCAGGAAACGGTACCGTATGTTAACGTTGGTGACTTACTTGAAATAAAGATTCTTTCAGCAAACATTTTACAGTGTTAAACTGTGTTAAAAGTAAGTGTGGAAAACTAGAAGAGATATTTCAGTGCAGGTAACTTCATGAAATGTTGACAGAAATAAAGATTCTTACAATATTGACAGATTTGGTGGAAGAACGCCTTGATCTATTTGTTGAATGTTGTTATGTTGTAAGCCTCTGAAAAACAAAAATGAAGTAAACTCTTGTTAACAATGCAGAGATCTGGTAAGGTTTTAAATTTAAAGCGTTTTCTTAATTAAACTGAAGTTCTCGTATCAATCATAATATTATTTAGTGTTTGGAAATTACCTTCCCATTCCGGGAATGACGTGAATGGGAGAGGTAGGTTTAAGGGATTCGACCCATCCCTAGAAATTGTTGCCAGGTTCATATCTTAGTATAACGCATATACTAGTTCAGATATTGACTTCCTGGTCAGTCATTATCTGTAGCCAGGACAAAAACGTTCTCATTTTGTGGGCTGTGTAACACGACCTTTGCATACGAGCTAGCTCTGGATAAATATAAAAAAAATGGGAATTTGTGACATCAGATATTCAAGTGATACCTGTGTCGACGACGCAAATTTCCCAATTCTTGTTCTTTCAATTTCATTTTTTTCCAATGAAAGCTCTTGATTTTCAAATATTTGTCTCAAACGGCACTAAAATTTTATTAACTTTTCCTTGCTCTGAAAAATTATCAAGTGACACCACAATGCGGTTTTTCCACATTTTCTTTCATCATGTTCTAAATATTCGTTACTATGAATTCCGGAGTTTTTAAAATTTTGCTTATAGAGGAAACAAAGTTTCGGGAACAGGGCTATCATTATAACATCATGTAGCAACAATGATCTACAGTAACCTTAAATTCTCGGATTTTGCTAACAGCTGGGAGGATAGAGTCTTCAGTAATATCCACACTTTTTCAAATTTCCTTACAAGAAACCCAAACTTTGACTTTGTGTGCTTTTTAACTAGGATAGGACACAACATTTGCTTGGATTTACACCTCTGCAACAGATGTTTGGGCAGCCATTAAGTCAGGCGTGTATTATTAAATAGAGGGAAGTCGATGGACAACCTCCACTATAGAATATTTTAATGTTCATTCCTATATTCGTTTACAGTAAATATGCCTGTAAGTGGAATTTCCCAGCGATTAGTGAGGCATTTTTAGCCAAACGTCTTTCACGCTCGTATCAAATTATGGTTGAACTCACATTATAGTCCCTACAATTTTAAAGTGTACGGTAAGTCAAAAAATTTCAAAAAAATGTATTAAAGAGTATTAAAAATGAAATCTAACGGTCTAACTTCCATCTTCATAGGACATTCGTGAGCTGAGATATAAAATGCTGAAGTTTATTCATTCAACTGAAAATGGTATATTGCGCAATAATTTGCGATGTCATTGTTGTACTACCCAAATTACAATTTTTTAATTTTTTAATTTTTTTTTTTTTTTTTTTTTTTTTCTAGAAGTTACTGCACCTTGTACCTAGGTGTGATATCGCTTTTATTCTAATGGGGCGACATAATTAATTAATCCCTTTCTGATCAACATGCTTTGCAAACAAACAGGAAGTGTTCAAGGTCATAAAAACATTTTTAATTTTAAAGGAAAACAAAGCAGGATATGTGAGTTGTGCAATACGAAAGTCACAAATTATTGCACAATGGACAAATTTGTTTTGAGTGAATAAACTTCGACATTATATATATCTCAGCTCGGGAATGTGCTACGAAGATAGGAGTTCGACTGTTAGAATTCATTTTTCCTGCTATTTAATACGTATTTTTGAATTTTTTTACTTGAGTTAAACTTTAAGCCCTTAATCCAAAGTCCTGGGTAAGTCGATGCACCACTGCTGGAAACGTTGTCTCGTTGTATGCAAGCAAGTTTAGTAAGGAAAAAGTAGTACTTTTAATTACTTAAAATATATAATAGAATAAATGAACTTTTAAACCATAGACATTTTATCTTTTCTGGCAAATGTGTAAGGCGTTTTTTCTTTCTATAAAATACTCGTCTTCTTATGACCGCGGTCAGCATAGATGATCCCTTTGTTTCATAGTCCCCACTAAAATTTTATAAAAAGGATCCTGTTTGGTAGAAGGATATTTTCGTCAATTTGTTGAATGTTGTTTTATGATAAATCTTTGAAAAACAACATTGAGTTCAATTTCAAGACTTGCAACCGACAATCGTGACACAGACAGCGTAGTCTTTAGTGACACGTAAACTCTCATTGGCATTTTTATTCAACATTGTTCTTTATTAAATTAAAAAAGCCCTGCAGGGATACTCCGTGCGGTTGGCTCTACGATGGATCTTCCCGAGACGCCCCGTTCCAGGAATGACATTAGTGGTACGGCAATCTCCTGATCAGGAAACGGTACCGTATGTTAACGTTGGTGACTTACTTGAAATAAAGATTCTTTCAGCAAACATTTTACAGTGTTAAACTGTGTTAAAAGTAAGTGTGGAAAACTAGAAGAGATATTTCAGTGCAGGTAACTTCATGAAATGTTGACAGAAATAAAGATTCTTACAATATTGACAGATTTGGTGGAAGAACGCCTTGATCTATTTGTTGAATGTTGTTATGTTGTAAGCCTCTGAAAAACAAAAATGAAGTAAACTCTTGTTAACAATGCAGAGATCTGGTAAGGTTTTAAATTTAAAGCGTTTTCTTAATTAAACTGAAGTTCTCGTATCAATCATAATATTATTTAGTGTTTGGAAATTACCTTCCCATTCCGGGAATGACATGAATGGGAGAGGTAGGTTTAAGGGATTCGACCCATCCCTAGAAATTGTTGCCAGGTTCATATCTTAGTATAACGCATATACTAGTTCAGATATTGACTTCCTGGTCAGTCATTATCTGTAGCCAGGACAAAAACGTTCTCATTTTGTGGGCTGTGTAACACGACCTTTGCATACGAGCTAGCTCTGGATAAATATAAAAAAAATGGGAATTTGTGACATCAGATATTCAAGTGATACCTGTGTCGACGACGCAAATTTCCCAATTCTTGTTCTTTCAATTTCATTTTTTTTTCCAATGAAAGCTCTTGATTTTCAAATATTTGTCTCAAACGGCACTAAAATTTTATTAACTTTTCCTTGCTCTGAAAAATTATCAAGTGACACCACAATGCGGTTTTTCCACATTTTCTTTCATCATGTTCTAAATATTCGTTACTATGAATTCCGGAGTTTTTAAAATTTTGCTTATAGAGGAAACAAAGTTTCGGGAACAGGGCTATCATTATAACATCATGTAGCAACAATGATCTACAGTAACCTTAAATTCTCGGATTTTGCTAACAGCTGGGAGGATAGAGTCTTCAGTAATATCCACACTTTTTCAAATTTCCTTACAAGAAACCCAAACTTTGACTTTGTGTGTTTTTTAACTAGGATAGGACACAACATTTGCTTGGATTTACACCTCTGCAACAGATGTTTGGGCAGCCATTAAGTCAGGCGTGTGTTATTAAGTAGAGGGAAGTCGATGGACAACCTCCACTTCAGTATTTTTTAATGTTCATTTAGTATTTATGCAATAATAGGCCTGTAAATGTCATTTCCAACTATAAGTGAGACATTTTTAGCCGAACGTCGTTTGCGCTTCACGCCAGATTATGGTTTCACCTATATAGTCCCTAAAATTTTAAGCCCTTAGTCCAAAATCCTTGGTAAGTCGATGCACCACTGCTGGAAACGTTGACTCGTTGTATGCAAGCAAGGTTAGTAATGAAAAAGTACTTATTGGGTTGGATGACTGATAATAGAAACCAATGCAATCATGATGGCGTGCGTGTGTGTGGGTGTGTGTGTGTTTGACACTTTTCTTGTTTACACGATATCTCAAGATAGGAATGTCACTGACTTTTCAAACATAGTACATAGATGCCCCATATTAATAGGAAGAAGCGTATTATTTTTGGTCGAATTCAAAGGTCATCTGAGGTGAAAGGGGTCAAAAACTCGAAACACTTTAAATTTAACACTACTTACTTGTTAACACGATATCTCAAGGAAGGAATGTCTGACAGTTTTCAAACTTGGATCTTGGTTGCCCCACAGGAAGAGGAAGAACCCTATCGTTTTTGGTGGAGTTCAAAAGTCATTTGGGGTCACAGGGGTCAAAAGACATGAAACACTTTACATTTCAATCTTTAATACGATATTACAATATGTCAAGGTAGGAATGTTGAAAATATTCAAAGTTGGTACGTAAATGTCCCATTTCAAGAGAAAGAACGGTATCGGTTTTCGTCAAGTTTAAAGGTCATTTGGGGTCACAGATGTCAAACGACTCGAAACACTTTACATTTAGCTTATTAACACAGTATCTGAAGGTAGAAATGTCTGAAAGTTTTCAAACTTGGTTCTTAGATGTCCCATATCAAGAGAGAGAACGGTATCAGTTTTCGACGAGTTTAAAGGTCATTTGGGGTCACAGGTGTCAAAGGACTCAACACACTTTACATTTAACTCATTAAAACAATATCTGAACGTAGAAATGTCTGGGAGTTTTCAAACTTGGTACATAGATGCTCCATATCAAGAGAGGGAATCATATGGGTTTTGGTCAAGTTCAAAGGTCATTTGGGTCATGGGGGGTTCAAACCCCGAAAACCCTGTTTACACGATATCTCAAAGTAGGAAGCTTGGATTGATTTCAAACTTGATATGTTGATGCAATATGATAAGACAAAGCCCCCTATCAATTTTGGTATAGGTCAAAGGTCATTTGGGGTCACAGGGGGTCAAATTCTGAAAACCTTGTTTACACGATATTTTAAGGTAGGAAACGTGGATAGATTTCATATTAGGTAAGTGGATGCGTTATAGTCAGAAGACGGTCCCTATTGTTTTTTGGTGAAGGTCAGAGGTCATCTGGGGTCACTCGGGGTCAAAGTCTGAAAAATTTCTTTACAGCGTATCTCTAGATAGGAAGTTTGGATAGATTTCATATTTTGTATGTGAATGCTTAATAGTCAGCAGATAGTCTCGAGTCCCTGTTGTTTTTTGGTGAAGGTCACTTGGGGTCACCACTGGTCAAAGTCTGAAAATCTCGTTAACACCATATCTCAAGATAGGAAGCTTGGATAGATTTCATATTTGGTATGTTAATGCGTTATAGCCAGAAAATAGTCCCTGCTGTTTTTGGTGAAGGTCAAAGGTCATCTGGGGTCACCACGGTCAAAGTCTGAAAACATTTTTCACGTGATTCCTCAAGATAGGAAGCTTGTATAGATTTCATATTCGGTATGTAAATGCTTCACAGTCTTAAGACGCGCCCTATTTTTTGGTGGAGGTCAAAGGCCATCTGGGGTCACCGGGGTCAAAGTCTGAAAGACTTCTTAACAAGGTATCTCAAGAAAGGAAACTAGGATAGATTTTATGTTTGGTAGGTGTATGCGTTATAGTCACAAGATGGTCCCTTTTGTTTTGGGGCGGAGGTTAAAGGTCATCTGAGGTCACCAGAGGCCAAAGTCTGAAAACCCTCTTTAACACCATATCTCAAGATAGGAAGCTTGGATAAATTTCATATTTGGTATGTAAATGCGTTGTAGTCAGAAGACGCGCCCTATTGAAAGAAGGATATCTTCGTGAATTTAAATGTTGTTTGAAAGAGCAGGAGCAGTCATCCCAAATTGAAGAAGTGTAGTGGACTGTCCAGTTTCATGATTGGCTGTTGGGAGTCATGGGACAATGCTTTTTCTCTTCAAGTGTGAAATTTACCAGAAAAAACTTCTTGGTTTACTTGAATTTGCAATAGTTAAGTCCTAAAATGTAATGAAAGATGCTTTGAAGAGAAATAAGATGAAAATTGTGCTATTTAGCTTTTTCTTCAAAATACGTTTGGGGGAATGCTCTTTACCTTTAAGATAAATCTTTCAAAAACAAAATGAAGTTAAATTTCAAGACTTGTCATTGACAAACATGACACAGACAACCTAGGCTTTAGTGACACGTGATCTTGTTTGGGTTTTAATTTAACATTTTTGATTTCTTGCCATAGACAGGCAAGGAATCTATGCGGTGGTGATGTCGTGTGTGTGTGTGTGTGTGTGTTTGTGACACTTGTTTGTAAACACGATATCTCTAGGTAGGACACTTTTCATATTTGGTATATAGATTTTTCATGTTCAGAGGAAGAACCCTATTGTTTTTGGTAGAGGTCAAAGGTCATTTGAGGTCTGTAAGGTAAAATTGCCAAAACTTCGAAAAAGACTTGTGAACACGATATCTTCAGATGAGAGTGACCGATACTTTTCATAGTTGGTATATAAATTTGACATGTTGAGAGGAAGAAGCCTATTGTTTTGGTAGAGGTCAAAGGTCATTTGAGGTTACCAGCGGTAAAATTGCGAAAACTTCGAAAAAGGCTTGTGAACACGATATCTTCAGATAAGAGTGACCGATACTTTTCATACTTGGTATGTGAAATTTGTCATGTTAAGAGGAAGAAGCCTATGTGTTTTTGGTAGAGGTCAAAGGTCATTTGAGCTCACCAGCGGTAAAATTACGAAAACACCGAAAATGGCTTGTAAACACGATATCTTCAGATAGGAGTGATCGATACTCTTCATATTTGGTTTAAAGATTTCTCATGTTGAGAGAAAGAAACCCATTGTTGGTAGAGGTCAAAGGTCATTTGAGGTCACCAGCGGTAAAATTGCGAAAACTTTGATAATGGCTTGTAAACATGATATCTTCAGATGAGAGTGACGGACACGTTTCATACTTGGTGTATAGATTTGTCATGTTGAGAGGAAGAAGCCTATTGTTTTTGGTAGAAGTCAAAGGCCATTTGAGGTCACCAGCGATAAAATTGCTAAAACACCGAAAATGGCTTGTAAACAAGATATTTTCAGATAAGAGAAACCGATATTCTTCATATTTGGTATATAGATTTGCCATATCGAGAGAAAGAAGCCTATTGTGTTTGACAGAGGTCAAATGTCATTTGAGGTCACCGAGGTAAAATTGCGAAAACACCGAAAATGGCTTGTTTACACGATATCATCAGATATGAGTGACCAATACTCTTCATATTTGGTATATAGATTTGTCATGATGAGAGAAAGAACCCCATTGTGTTTTGGTAGAGATGAAAGGTCATTTGAGGTCTCCTTCGGTAAAATTGCGAAAACGTCAAAAGTGGCTTGTTAACACAATATCTTAAGATAGGAGTGACCGACACTTTTCGTATTTGATACACAGATTTGTTATGTTGAGAGAAAGAACCCCGTTGTTTTTGGCCAAGGTCAAAGGTCATTTGAGGTCACCAGAGGTTAAACTACAAAAGCTCTCAAATGGCTTGCTAACACCATAAGAACCTTCTTATATTTCGATCTAGACCAGAGGTCATGTCAGGTATTCAGAGGTCGTGAGAGAATCAAAGAGCCCTTTTGGTTGAGGTCAAAGGTCATCTTGGGTAACTGGGGGTCAGTGTTTGTTGGGATTTGTAGGTAAGCAACATGATATAAGTGTGTTTTGATCTTTGTCAAATGAATCCTTGATATTCTGTGCCTAAATTGTAAAGAAAAATCTATCAAACACCGTCAATTTCATGGCAAGGAACCACCAAGTGCAACCACTACTCCGTAGCGTTGGCTTTTCGTTGGATTTTCCCAGGACGTCACTTTTCCGGGAAAGTCTTTAGTGGTACGGTCATCCCCTTCTCATGAAAAATATTTGTTCATGTTGGTGGTTTTCTTGAAATACATATCTCTGAAGCAAACATCTTAAGTGTTAAAACTCTGTTAAATGATAGTGTGAACAACTAGAAGAGACATTTCAGTGCAGATAACTTCATGGTTGACAGAAATGACGATATAGAGTGTTGATAGAATTGGTGGAAATACACCTTCATCTGTTTGTTGAATTCTGTTAAATGATAAATCTCAGAAAAACAAAAATGAGTTAAACTGTCATTAACAATGAAGAGATCTAGTAAGGTTTCAAACTTTTAACGTTTTATTAATTTAACTTAGGCCTTAGTTCCCTTTTCAGTTATGATATTATTTAATGTTAGACAGTAACCTTCCCACTCCGAGAAAGACATAAATGGTAAGGGTATCACCTTCCCCATGGAACTCTTTGATCTACTTTTATGTTTCAAAGTTCTTACTTCAAACTAATGTTTCCAATCGTTTGGCTGAGTGAACCAATTTTGATTTAGTTTCTACTCTCTTTGAAGAGGTGATGGTGGTATACATTGGTTAAAATGAAAAACTAAGATTTTTTGAAAGTTATCAAAGTAATTAGACAATCCCTAGTTAGGAAACTTAACGCGTGACTATAGGCAAACCCATTTAGGTTTGCTGAGATTTTCATAGGAGTAAGTTCATGGAATTGATGGTTCACACGGTAGTATTGCTTTTCGACTACACATGTAAACACCGTATTAGCAACGAACATTACAGAGAAAGTACGAAAAGTATGAGTGAACAGATTGTCGATTGAGTAACCTCATTATGTTCATTGGTACTTAAAGGAAGACTAAGTGGTCACATCGCAAGCAACCAAATAGGGCATTCGGGTTCTTTTGCCTAAAAATTTTGGGCTTAACCTAAAACGAACGAGACGCTGCAAGCCTGCAAGGTAAACTTTCAACGTTGCTATAGGATATTTGCTGTTATATGTTATTAGCCTGTGTAGGCTCAACGACACCAACAGCCACTGAGCGTCCGCAAAAAATGATGCATGCCATAAAACCAAGGAAGGATTATTCCAAAAAAAAAAAAAAGAGAGAGAATGAGCTGCGGAAAAAAATGTATTCCGAGAATTACCCTGCCACACTTGTCATATATGTACCGAAAGCCGGAATTATCTCAGTGCTTTTTAGTGCTGTTTTGTGGGTAGTTTGAGGTGCATCGTCTGAAAACTGCTCCGCCACTCCCCACTTTCATATTGCTTCCTACCCCACTACACGTTTGAGATCTAGGGCGTAGCTGTAAAGGTCAGGAGGAGTCCTCCTAAACTTATTTTGAATCAACAGCTAAATATTACCATTTTCTTTTTATTTCTGTTCAAAATATCTTTCATCCTACAGTTTGACTTCAATATTGTATACTCAAGTTCAATGATTCAAATAGTTACTTCTGTAAGTTTCAAATTTGAAGAGAAAAGTGTTGTCACATGACTCTCAACAGCCAATCATCAACTTGAAAGTCTGCTACGCTACTTTAAGTTGGGGTTGCTGCAGTTAATGGATGATGGCTCTTGCCTTTCAGTCTTTTGATATTTATTAACAATTTCTCGGGCCTATGGTCCATCCTCCGTAATTTTTATACCAATTAAGTCTTCTCTGAATCCATGAAGTTTGTCGTCGCGTACTAGTTGAATGACGGTTCCTTTTAATGTGGTAACATTATTACACTTTACCCATTTAAACCTTGGTTCCCCCACCGATTGTTATTGTATTAAAGGTAGAGTGACATGTCAACAAAAAGCTCTGAATTTACTTGTTAGTTAAGGAGCAAGGTCTCCTAAGCAAGAATCCGTTGGAATTATGTAAATATCATTTACCGTTCTCAAGATACCTCTTCAAAGTTTTAATGTTTCTGAAGCAACTTGTTGGTTATGCAAAAATAGTGGTGCTTAGTGTTGCACAGTGTTGACATTTCTTTTGTTAACCCTTTATTAATTATATCTTAATTACTCATCAGGTAGTTTATGGTTTGGTGATCGATACTGATGGTTTTCAAGGACACAAATTAAACTTTCGAAATAAACCCTGCAGGAAATACTAATGTTACAACTGCCCTTGAAATGAAGATAACAAAAACAAAGGATAAAATAAGCCATATATAACATGTTCCTCCCATGACATGACAAAAGTTAAGCTCAAATTTATGCATGATTAAGTGCAAATCAGAAATAAACCTCTAAAATGGTCAATTTTTAACCGATTTTGATTGAAATTGTGGCAATTTTCTTGGTTTTCAATGCTTTTTACACCAAATACCCGACTCTGTCATTTTGGTGTCACACTACCTTTAAGTTCAAAGTGTCGTAACATAACAGTCAGTTATTAAGACTTACAATATAGAAAGGAATTCGAACATTGCGAAGTCTTCTTTGCTGATGTATGTTATGCCCAATCCCGCGAAGACCCTGCAGAAGTAAAAATCGTATACAGTCTTAGCTCTGTGGTATAAACCCATAATGTCAAACACGTTACAATGTTAAGATTATGTTTTCTAATTTTAAAAGTATTTAGTGAGTCAAATAGCAGTGACATATAATTTTATTGCATAACATATACGATATGTGTCGTCGCTTATCCACTAGCCGCCTTTGGTGAGCTTGAAAGGACAGCATATTGGCCAAGTAATTTGTAATAGGGATGAGATACACAAACGACATCTACTTTTGAAAAAAGGGTATCATCATCAGAGGGTCACAACCATTGACAAAAAATATCAGAAATCAACAAAAGAAATATTTTTAATGTTATGCAGTTTCATCACAGAATGCTGCTCTTTCTCAGCTAATACAAATACACAAATACAAGTGTTTCAATTAGTTTTTCAATGGAAATTAGAAACCTAACCAAATTACAAGCAAAATATCTATACTTAGGTGACTGCTGCAGACAAGTCTGTGACGGTCCAGCTTATAAGAGTCCTATAACTAAAAATTGAACTCGAGATTTCATGCAGCGACTCGAAAGATGACATAACCAAAGTCAGGGACAACTAACCTATCTGACTACTAATATACACACAAGAACTAACTGCAGACAAAAAACAAGAGGGCAATCCACGGAGTTGCATATCTCATCGCTAACATGTGCGCAGGTTGGTTACAGAACTTGAACTATTTATGTGCTAGAAGTTTTATCTGTGCTGTTTTTATGCTACAGTAGAACGTCATTGACAAAATTACCATGTACTAAAACTCCATGCCACAATCATTTGAAATTCCTATTTGAAGTCCAAGGGAAGCGATTTTTTTTCGTTCCAAGGGACGGAAGTTTTTTTCGTAAGATAGCGAGGGGAAAGAATATGGCACAGACCAATCAAGTTCTTGGAACTATAGGCGCACCTCTTATTCCAAAAAAAATCATTTGGATATTTAAATTCTGACACCGGATTATGAAAGAACTGGAGAAATAGGCTACCCAATCTTTGTAACGCTTGCTCTTTTAATCCAGTAGGCCTATCTAAGATTTTAGAACAAATTTATTTTTTAAGATGCTGTTATCCCCTTGCAACACTATGAAAAAAAACAACGAGCTTGGCTGTTACACTTAACTGATACGGATATGGACGCAACGATAATAAAAGTAAGACGCTTTCGAGGATGCTTTAGACAAGTGCGTAATTGTTATTATTCAGGCGCTAGTTGGGCGTATTCTCCATTTTGACGGGACGGCAAACTTCATGTGTGTTGAGCTGATATGCACATCAAGTGCGTCTCAATTAAAAAAACTGGGCGTCTGCGCGATGTTGAACGTGTGGCGTTAGAAGATTTTCGGCCAACGCACAAACCTTTTCTGCGTACTGGCCTGTGGCGAATCCTAGCCCGTGGCAAGGAAATTGTCACGTACTTTTTTTTAGCGATGCTTCAGAACTGCCAGGTTTTAAGGGCACTAATATGTAAGATAGGTAGGCCCTATGCCTAACCTAATGTTAGTCACCCACAGTTTCATATCTTGGGTTATAACTCAAGCCTATGAATGGCGTAGGTCTAGCCCCAGACCTAGCCTACATACCGTTAACCAGCTTCAGATTTCAAGTCTAGCCCTAGGTTGGACTTAAACTTTCATACTACTAGGCCTACCAGTTATAGCAACTTTGGAGTGAAAACAACTGTCTGCATAGACCATACGAGAACACTCTAGATATAAGGGCTATCAAAGTGAAGTGCGAGCAGGAACTTCAAAATCTCACTGCAGCATACAAGCTAGTGAAAAAGAATTTGAGTTGTGAAGACGAGACTGCTACTACGAAGTACTAACCTAGTAGTCTAGCTTATTTATATTAATTGATGAAAAATAGGCTAGTTACAAAACATTAAAGTGGGCATGACACGGCCAAAGTAAGTTCCTCGGTAACTGTTCTTTGGGTACACCTTGACATAAAGTGAATGATTTCCCTACTAAATTATGTCCATAAATACCGAAATACGACGTTTTGAATTCCCAATTAAAAACCAGGCTCAGCCCATTAGAAATTCGAAAGCGAAAAACGTATGTGAACGCGTCTCAAAAATGGTGACGTCATTGGAGGCACGGTTAGCAACACTGTACCAGAGAGCTCACAATCATCGAATCATGTGCATGGCAACGAGTGTTAGCGCATACATAATTGCAAACACGTACCAGTGCTACAATAGCAGTGAGCGTGGCCACTGACATTGTGAATTTTGCATTGCACGGTTACTGCTTAGTATTCGCAATAGCATCTTCACCAAACAGCTCATACAGTAAAGACGCGCTCGTAGTGGGGACGCGCTTGTTGTGGTCTGCCCATACATATTCATAGCTGTTCTTTATAGCGCCCGAGCCTCGTCTTTCTTGCACAAAAACAGAACTATTTTTACCCGCGCGCATATACACGCGAACATATTGGCCAATGATTTGCTCCGAATCCCCACCATGGTCCGCGCCTTTGGCTCTGTATGCTGGACTCTGTATTGTGATGCAATCGTTTTCATGAGGTTGCTTAGATAAGATAACTTTACCGAGCGTTACATTAGTTCCACATCTAGATGCGCGCCGTAGGGCGGAGTTTGTGCCGCCAATTGCGTCATAAAAGTCAGGTGAGCTGTTGCGGCATTTTTCGAAATTGAATTTCGAACGCAGTTTTCCTTCGAATATCATTTATGCCGAATTGTACGGGTTTTTAATGGGGTGTGAGATGATATTTGTAAAATTCTGTATCTAATCTTGCAATACACAAAAGTTTTTGTGGCTGTGTCATGCCCACTTTAACTTTTGACAATCTGTAATGTGAACTATGTCCTTGGTTGCCATGACAACCACACATATCGGTACAACTTATCATGCCTAGGCTATTACACTTAAACTTTCAGATTTGTGGGATGCTTCCGTTAAGAGTTAAAGTGAATACAAAAAAGTATTTGACCCCCTGCCACGTGACCTTTGACCTTGGTTGCCATGGAAACTACATATTTTGGTAGAACTAGTCAACCGTATTATACTTGTGAAGTTTCATGTAAAATGAAGGTTTTCTTTTGAAGTTTTAGTACAAAATAGTAAAAAAAAGTGGTTTTTTGCAAAATGTGACCATTGACCTCTGATCTTTGACCTTTACTTTCGAGGGTCTGGGAAACATAACTTCCCACCCTGGGGTACCCACCTACCAATTTTGAAAAGAATCGGTCCAGCCCACTAGGAGGAGTTTAAAAGACAAAAAGGTTGTTTTACGAACAAATTATCACTTGAAAATTTTTTGTTCCACTCTACCACTTGACCTTTGACCTCTGTTGCTATGGCAACCACATATTTTGGCAGGTCTAGATGCAATCATCATATGTGTGAAGTTCCGTGTCTGGAGAACGTTTTGTTTTGGAAATATAGCAGAAAATGTGATTTTACTAAATTTGACCTTTGACCTGTAACCTTTGACCTTCACTTCTGGTTGTGTATTAAAATGCAATTGTTCCACGTAAGGTACCATCCCACCAAGTTTGAAGAAAATCGGCCCAGCCGTTTACAAGATATTAGGAAAACAAAATTGGACACACACACACTCACCCACCAACACACACACACACACGCGGACAGGTTTTGACCCCTCTCTCAGCCCTGCACCTTCAGTCACCCCAGGGTACCTCACCATGGGTTAGACCTCGAGACTAGCAACCTGGGAAAATTTACCGTTACCATGGCAACCATTGCGATTTAAGCTTGCATTGCCATATATAGCCCCATAGGCAAAGTGACTACAATATCTCATCCTCCTCACGGAGCGATGAGATAATAAAACACCTGCTTCCTACTTGGAGAATTAAATGAACTTGATATAAACTGAGATACAGACACAAGAATCACAGCAACTTCCAAGATGTTAACTGAATACATTTCAGTTAAAACATTATCCGTTGATACATTTTTTAAGTGTACTAGAAAAGGTAAAGATGGTTATAAAACGAGGAATGGTTAAAACAATAACCATAAATATCAGATGATGTAGGAACTGATTTGACTGGTCATCTCCCAGTATTAAAGATCGCCATGAAGAAAAATCTCAAAACGCAAGCCTTTGGTAAAATTTTCACGGATTACGTCACGATCACGTGACTTCATAATAAATGTATAAAATATTCATATTCAGATAATACGAAGTTTCATTCATAAATTAAGTAAAAATGTGACATGGCAAAAATTTATCCTCAGAAAAATATTAACTTTATCAGGAAAACTGATATCATTGTAATAAGATTTAAGGGTCAAGAACAAGCTGGGGGAAATAATGCGTATGATAGTTTCGATGGCAACTGTGGTATTTGTGATTGCCATCAAAGCCCCTCCGAATTCTTGCTCTAGAACAGTTGCAGAAGCCACTTTATTGATGAAGAGTGATATAGGCTTCATTTTAAAAACTGTATTACGTGTTAAGCTCTAAATTTTGTTGACTTCGTAGTGCATATTTACTTTCATCTTCCTAAGACAAGGAAGATGAAGGTTTAAAAACAAGTTCTCGAAATATGCAAATAATTTGCATAAGTTCATTTAGTATACCACGGTTTAAATTAAAATATAACTTCTAAATAAATGTCTCTTTGAAGGTGATGTTGAATCTATATATGTCTTAATTTGGAAAAAAGCATATTAGTCCAAACATCAAATAAAAAATAAGAGATAAAGGTTTATTTGCATATCTAGAAAGACATTCCATCAATTTATACCTGGCTTGATATGGTCATATAAAGCTTGATGTACCGTAATGTATTAAGGTACCTAAATGTAGCAGTACATCTGGATTGATATGGTCACATAAAATCTGATTTAGCCAGATATCCAGATATCAATCCATTTTCTGGGTTTGAGGTAAGAGCTCAAATCACAGATGCAAAAACCTTGAATGTTTGGCGTCCTTGACGATCGGCCGCTCGGACTCCCAACAAGTCAATTTACGGTATCGTTTTTACCGAAACTACGTCCTTCTTGTAATCAAGAAATATAAAACTCTCTTGTAAATTTAAAGATTTTCATCAGACATTAAAGGTCCATGGTCAGCCATAAATGATTTTAGGAAAAATTCGTAAATCTAAGGTACCTGAATCTTTCATTAATGATAATTGATTTGTTCTGTTTATGTACACCTCAACCTCCCTCCCCCCTCCACCACCCCCACACTCACACACCCACACACCCACACACCCACACACCCACACACCCACATACCCATACACGCACACACCCATACACCCATACACCCACACACCCATGCACCCACACACCCATACACCTATACACCCATACACCCACACACCCACACACCCACATAGATATAAATGTTGTTTTTATGTGTTATTAAGTTTTACAAAAATTCATCCTAATGAAAAGGGTATGAGAAAAATATTTTCTCCGTGCCATGCAAGAAAATAGTAATTACCCAAAGGATATATTACGAAGAAGGTTCTTTAAATCGATACCAACTGCATCTGTCCACGACCGTTTGCCCGCCGAGGGTACCTTTCTGTTGTGCAAAAGACAATATCATCAACGAAAACGGAAATTATACAGTTGCTTTGGAAAAATTACAAAAGTCACTTCTATACAATAAACCCCAAATTAATTCTATTGCGACATTGACTTAATGATTTAAAGGCAGTCATTCATCACCCCAAACCACAATGTTACTAGTAATCTTCATAAATCTTCGATTGGTGCATTTCTTTGATTGACATCGAATTCAAAAAATAGTACACATCATGTACTTAAAGGACGTTCATTACATACAGGGACTTGTAAACTCACCGGGATATGCACTGAAACAGTAAATGGTAAACTGGGATTGTGTCTGAATGACGATGAGTTTTTGACAATTGTGGGAAGGGCTAGGATTAAGTACGGTAGATTAAGAGAACTTTGTGACAGTCTGCAGGTGTTGAATAAATGCCTTTGAAAGGTACTGTACCGTACATTATAAAAGGGAGTTTCCATCGGCAATGTCAGCTTCTTAAAACACAGATATGTAATATTTGTAATCATAATTATTTATTGCCTTTAAAATTTGCAAAATACAAATCTCTGATATGCTAATACAATGAATGCATTTTCAACAATGGAACGTTGAAAGCGCTGGTCACAATACAGTGATTTCGGATAAGATAACAGCCCAATTTGGGTTAGTTTTCGTAGTTCATCTCTGCCCAAAAAGGTCTACCTTTGGAACAAAGTTCGAATAGAAAACCATCAGTATGATTTAGATATGAAAACGGGCCGACTTTCGGATTAAAATGTTGTAATATGATCCAGTGTTTCATATCAAATAAATATATTGGTCCGGGCATGGCCGTACGGAACGCTTTCTCTAAGGGGGGGGGGGGGCGGTGACCTTTTACCCGACTCCATATCCTCAACCAAGGCGTAATCTCTGCCCAAATGAGGCACCAAGGCTTTTGCCTATGTGAGAGGGGCGGTAGCCCTTCCCTCCCCTCGTCCCGTACGACTATGGGTGCAGAACTATTCTTTAAGATGGAACAAAATTGAGAGGAAAGATAATAGTAAAATACATAAGAACATTGTTTCCCTCCACAAATTTAGAAAGTTGCGACATTATTAAATCTGACATTGGCAAGATTGCCTTATAACGGAGGAAGACTCTGCTTTTTAGTCAGAATCTGATTCCCGAGCTCCAGGAAAAACCTGCGATCGATATAAACTGAAATCATGTCTCCTGTGGAAAATTGTGTCCAGTCGCACATTGTTTACTTCAAAATTGCGTTCTATCCTCGCCGGAAGAACTGTCCCGGAAGACTGGATTTTACATCCGTTTAAAATCACTACACTAATTTGTGTCCTGGGGAACAAAATTGTTTTAACTTACAAAGAGTCTTTGACTCCCCAAACCTACATTGCAGTGCAGACGTTGGCAATGTGTCCGGTAAGACACGGACCGACTTTTCAGGGATCTTTTTGATAAGTTCGGGTGCAATTTACAGTTTTTCAGCCTATTTCAGCTGATACCACATACGTCATTTATGTTCCAATGTACCATTTGTAATCTAGGGTACATTTTACAATTTTTTGTAAATATGTCTCCTCCTACGAATTGTTATTTACATTAGTGATAGCTACTCTAGTGATACTCAATTAGTGGTAGCGGTGCACAGAAAATTTAGGCTTTGGGCCCCTTAGAAGATGTACCCTATAAGGTTTATTTTGTGAGACTTTCCGAAATAGCTAGCACTTGTTTTAATTATCTTTAAAGAGTTCAATCTTTGTCATCCTGATACTTCGTTCAGGATCTAATTACGGTTCTCTTATTGGTCCAAGGCTTAGGTGAACCATATGACCTTTTCTATAAAATTCTGCAACTTTCACACCCGTAAGATTCTCCAAAACAATATCAGTAGTTTCCCACAGTGGGCCTCAATAAGTAGCTTCCGGGATGTTCGGGAATTTTGAGACCAAGGGGTCAGGTGGACCGTAGGATCCATTATATAAAATTCTGCAACTTAGAGCATTTCTCATGGAGCAATGCCTTAAATTTCTAACCAAAGTTCTGGGCAGTCAATTTACCTTCACAGAAGTGTAACCTTAAACAAACATCGTACAATAGTGACAAATTTATCTTGGGATCTCATCTAGTTTGAGTGGCCCAAACCATCAAAGCCGAAAATGTGATTTTTTGTGGCGAGGTCTTTATGGTAACCTAAACCATTAAATTCCACTGACATTGAAGCTCACAACAGAGAGTTCTGTGAGAGCGCTCCCGTATTTTCAATTCAGAGATTCGTATGTAAAGGTAGTGAAGGAAGAATGTACCTCCCCTCACCCTCACGCGTTTTAGTATAAAATGTCATATCAATGAGCGAGTTCCATAATTCATTTGTACTTGCCCACTGATTAACTGAACGTGAAGAATCTGGTCTCCATACTGGAAAATTGTAATTTGTAGAAAATAAAGAAACTTTCAAATTAGTACTTCCCATGAATTTTCAGGAATATTGCATTGAAAAACGTCCAATGTGAACCGTAGCGTCCATTTTGTGAAACATAGCTTGGGGTAATATTTTCTTCCGATTTACATGAGAAAGAGGATAACGATGCCTGGTCAATGATCTATCAATGGCATTCTTGAATTTTGGGCCTGCTCATATTGGCCTATGGGCCATGAAATGAAAATCTGCAAAGTGCTTTTAACATTTTTTGGTTGTACTGTATAAATGAGTCATTGCGATACTCAGCTTGTGTTTATTGTTGCATGGTGTTCAGGAATGTTGGGTCTAAGGTCCCGGTATGAGCCACACGGTCGAGTTAATGTAAAACACATAAGGGGGCCTTTCTAAATTTTAAGGCAAGTTAGTGATTTTTTTATTTATTTTGAATTTTTTGTCATGTGTTTTGTTCGAGGTCCCATGTGGGTCCAATGGCCCTTTCTATGAATTTCTGCAAAACATCCCCCTCATATTCTCTTACTTATTGTATTGTTCAAATGATATTTAGTGAGGCCTTAGTAAGTAAGTGGTACTTTTATGGTGTTAAACATTTCCATTCATTTATTTTACCGCTTGCTGAAAAACATTTGGTAGCAATGGGTTCATGGAACCAACGACGGCATTGTAGACCAAAGAAGTGATACACAGCCAGACATCCAGTTCATTAGAAACATGCCGTTAGTCAGACAAGGTTCTGCAGGTCAGGAGGGGCGAACATTTTCGCATGAGATCAAATGCGTAAAATTGATATGAAGGCTGTCATTTTTCACCCCAAACAACAATTTTGGTAGTAGCCTACAGGAATTCTCAATTGGCACACTTTGGATCGACAACAATTTCGAAAGAATGCAGAGTAGTGTCCTGTTTATACTGTGGGTCTTATGGCCACCTTGAAGCAATAAATTGCGGTTGTGTCTTAATAAGAATGAATTTTAATCAGAGGAATTAAAGTTAGTGGGTAAGTGGAATTGGAAAGTCTGGGTGAGAAGATTTGGCCTATAAATCAAAAACAAAGTTCAAACTCCCGGTTAGGAGTACATTTTTGAAAAGAGGTTGCCCCTCCCATGACGTTGATCAAGATTCCATTCAGGGAATTGCATCTAGAAAGGGAGAATGTACCTACCTCGAACCCCTTCCACACACACCCGTTTAAGTATAATGTCACTTTAATAAGCTTCCAAGTCCAATAATTTATCTGTACTTACACACTGATATTGTCTTGATAAAAACTGTAATTTTTCAGAAAGAATAAAGACTTTCAAAAAGGAGGCGCTGTAGAGAAGACTACTTTTCCAAACGCAAAACTGGCTACATGACGTGCCGTTGTCTTTACCAAGTAAACTATTGGAACCCAGATCAGCAAGAACTGGCCAATTAAGTTCAAACACCAGTTAGATAGTAAGTTAAATAGTTTTATGGCCCAGTTTCCAACCTATTGACGTGACTAGCCGGTCACGTCCCTTTTTCCAGTTGTGGCTCAGTGGCTTGTTTTCCCTACCCCATTGCTTATGTGGCGTATCATGCACACAGTTCAAACCCCAGACAATTAAGTGTTCCATTGTGGACTCATATGAGAATATCATTGTATCTCTAAGGAACTGTACACTGTTAAAATAAAGAGTAAAATTTTGTCCGTAAGAAGAGAGAACGTTATAAGTTCACCCGTAAATAGCGGGCATTTCAATAAAAGAGTGAAAATCACTCCAAAAAGCAGTTTCTCTCTTGATGGAGGGTGATCCCTGCAGACACCAGCTAAAATTGCATTTTCCCACACACTACTTTGGGTGAATTTCACTTTGCTTGGAGTGAATCCTTGGAATGAATAAATAATCTTAATGGCCTGAATTCCTACTCTTCTCATTATTGATTCCTTTTCCGAAGGCAGGCAAGGAATCTATGCGATGGTGATGTCGTGTGTGTGTCTATGTATGTGTGTTTTTGATTTTTGATTTTCTGATTTTGGTGGAGGTGAAAGGTCATTTGAGGTCACCAGAGGTCAAAGTCTGAAAAGCTTTTAATCGCGATATCTTAAGTTAGGAAGGCCCGACACTTTTCATATTTGGTATGTAGATTTGCCATGTTGGGAAAAAGAACCCTATTGTTTTTGGTGGGCGTCAGGCGTCATATGCGGTCACCAGCGGTAAATGTGCAAAAGCCTTCTAAAGTGCTTGTAATCGCGATATCTCAAGTTAAGAATGACCAGTACTTTTCATATTTGGTATATAGATTTGTCATGTTGAGAGAAAGTATCCTATCGTTTGGGGTGGAGGTCAAGGGTCATTTGAGGTCACCAGAGATCGAAGTCTAAAAAGCTTGTAATCGCGATATCTCAATTTAGGAATGACCGACTTTTTTATATTTTGTATATGGATTTGCCATGTTGAGAGGCAGAACCCTATCGATTTTGGTGGATATTCGAGGTCATATAAGGTCACCAGCGGTAAATCTGCAAAAACATCCTAAATTGCCTGTAATTGTGGTATCTATGAAGAACACTGTAGGTGTGCAATCACCAAAGCAAGATGGATTCTAGATCAAATAAAGAGTTCAGACTCTTTTGGCAAGGAATCACTAAGCCTTTGGGCTTTCTGGTTAAAGCGACTAAGTTCAATCTTTTGTTTTTAGAGTGTAAGGTAAGCATAACACACGCTTGCCCCCTCCTTTGATTTGTGTGCTTTGCCGACGTTTAAGTCTGTGTGTTTTTTGTAATTAAGTGATTCCTGCAATTGCGCTAAAAGTAGAGGAAATAAGTCAGTGAAGACAATTGTTCTCATCGTGTCTGCTACATTGGAGTTAGGTAGACTAGGTTAGGTTTTGCCGCTCTGTGAACAACCAATCGGATTTGAGTCGGACCGGCCACGCCCTTCAGTCTTTCAAGTTTGGCTCACTGACTTGCTTTCTTCTCCACTGCTTACTGCTGAGCACCAAGCCTTGGAGGTCGGTTCCATTTATAAAGTCTCCGGAGGATCTGTCATGACATATAGGATGGTTTCCCCTCAGTATCACGTTGCCAGCCGCAAAAGGGAGCGAAGTTCATTTCAACCTTAGCCGTCAAGTTCCACGTAATGAATGGTGCAATGTACTTATTAATCACTTTTTAAGCAAACAGTGGCTGCACAGGAGGGGAACGGAAGAATTTGCCTTTAGTCCCCCGGTATGCCCCCACTCAGATCTCAAAGCACGGTGGCCTGGCGATAGTTTTCTAGCCATAGTAATTCACAGATGATCCTCAAAGCAAATTAAGCCATCACCCATTTTTTTTTTCAAAGTAAAACTATGTAAGCTATATTCTCCCTAGAACCATGGCGGTATCACGTACTATCCAATAACCTTAGAGCGCCCGGATATTTTTGCCTCAATTTCACTAGGGGCCCGAAGCAAGTCCTTTGACCCCACCTCCATAAACTCGAAGTTCTTGGTCGATTTTGTGCTTCGCGCAAAATTGTCGTTTGCCCATTCCAAACAATTTCCCGTGCTCTCTATGCACCCCTCCCCACTTTTAAAATCCTGGTTAAGCCACTGGAAGCTAAGATGCAATTTTAGCCATATCAGGTACGGTACAATCTTGAATCGTTTGAAATTTCATCAACAAAATTTTACCTATCCTTGATTAAAAATGCTGAACAGCTGTTCAGATCGAATCCAGTGAAAACATTTCATTCTTATGGAATACACGGATATCTTAGAGGAATCGATTGAAGTGGTCTTTGTTTCAGTATTACGGTACTGTTAAAATCAGTTAAGGAGAGGTAACAAAAGTAAAACAATTAAAAAGAACAGAGTTACCTGACAATCAAATTTCTGTACTTGAAAAGAACATAATTATTGTCAAGTTCATATTGTCTGACTAATTTCATCGATGATTTTCCTTCCTCTTCAACTTCCTCGTAAAGGAAAAGTGAGATTTTAGTTTTCTTTTTTATATTTTACGAACAGTTTATCCATGGTGATTTAAGGCCACAATGCTTAGTAGTTGACTTAATGTTATCAAATATAGAAAACATGACAAGTACGAGAGTCTCAGTCAAATACTACAAAATTGTAATCGCTCTACCATATCTTGGGTCATGTTTCTGTCTATTCCATCTTAAACGACCATCTCAAGATGGTAGACAATGCAGAAAAGAAAACGAAATACTTAGGCTATTTAATTCTCCAATAGAATTATTGATGAAAACCGAAATTCTATAAAACCTTTAATTTTTCATGGAGTTATATTGAAATGTATAACCTACCCTTTTGTGTCATTCCAAGAAATTATCGAGTTGTCAGGGCGACCTTGCCATTGATCGCCCCATAATATTCTAAAATGAAGAACAAAAGAAATTGACAGGAAAACAACAACTATATTTATATCAAGGGAAACCTGTGACATTATTTCAAATGACATATTTTGATAGCAGTTGCCAATGTTATTGGGTCGCCGTGGATGTCATATTAACTGAATCTCTACTATAAAAAATAGTAAAACTTGTTTAATGGCTGAACATTTAATAAATTTATAATCATATCCGTACAGCCACAAGAAGCAAGGGGACCAACTTCATTTCAGCTCTCTTCTGTCAGACATATTGGTTTCAACTTGAAAACAACGCTGCAGCAAATATACACCTATATATTTAGAAGCATATTCTGGTGGTTTTTTTCACCTGGATCTCGTAAAAAATAATCCTTCAAACCCTGTCGCAGTACCCTTTTCCTGGCTCCAGATATCTTACTTTAAAGATTGGTTATTCAAATATACCTCTTCTTTTCAACAAGGCAACAGAAAGTTATGTAATGTGTGCACATTGCCTCAGATTTCTTTTGTTTTTCTTTATAATTGAATGTCCTGTTTGTCCTTGAAATCTGATAATGTTTTAATATTTGTATATCTTATCTTGTAGATCTAGCATTACCCTGCACTGATGTAGGGTGCAATCAACAATATTGCTTGCTATTGCCGACAGCGTCTTCAAAATTATAAATATATTGAATGCAGTGTTAAATCAGGGAGGTGTTAACACCCTGGTTAAATTAATGTTCCACGATGATATCACAGATTCCCATGATGCACCATATTGCAAGAAAAAATGCATAACTTAAAAAATTTGCATCGTGGGGACGATACATGCTATTGAGATGCAGTTTTTACCTCATGAAAGAGAAAATGTTTCTGCACATTTTGAAGTTAATAAATTTTGTATCCAGAATATGACTTTAAGGGTTACATACCGACTCAGCATCGTCAAATCCTATATGGTTTAAAAATGCCTTTTATAACCCTAATTACACTATTGTTAGAGCCGAAGTCGGAGCAAAAGCTCTAGGTGTAGTCCATACTCTCTCTACGTAAAAAAACCCATCTCTACATCTGGTGTATATACCATTTAGAAATCTTATAGGGCAAATTTCCTCGACCCCTCACCGCAGGCTTTATTTGAAGCTCACCCTCCCCCGCCAGGCTACGGCTCTTTGTTTTCAAGAGCAGACCACCCAAATTTATTTGGAGCAACAGGTAAATGTCACAATTTTCCCCTTATTTCTCTTCAAAGTATCTACACTACTTCAAGTTGGGGTGACTGCTCTTTCCCTTAAGGTTCTGTGTAGGCTATCACTCTCTTAAATCTTAAAATTTAAAATATAGAAGTTTAAAAGAGTGGAATCGGTGACCAATCGGACGTTCAGTTGGCCACTAATTCCAAACAAATTGATTTATTTTAGACTCATTTTAAATCATCCGAATTAAGAGAGCATGTTGATGACCATGCTTACAATTTCATGAACATGTGTTCAGCTTATGCTTCGACCAGTGAGCTCCCATTAGATGAAACCATAACAATGAAACAAAATGGAGGAATTGCGTCAACCACATGTTATGTTTAAATATAGATCTAAAGATGGAAAAGTCCAATCATGAAATTAGATGGTCATTGAACATACTTTAAAAATGCATACTCAGCGTATTTTTTGTAATAAGGAAATCATGCAAAATAACTTCAGCAATATTATTTACTTACACTTTTCTAATCGATATAGATTGAAAGATTTGTTCTATTTCTCCCAATTCTGTAGGGGTGAATATGTCATTGTAGCTCCAGCATTCCAGGGTGCCATTGCTGCAAACTTCGCACCCACCTGGACAATCACCTGTTGTAAGAAAGATAGAGGGTAGTGAGCTTACTTCCCGGTTTTTATCTTTGCACAAGCAACCGTCTCTGAAGTATTTTTCCCTTGCCGGAGATTCCGTACACTACTCCCTCTCTTCGGCATTAAGAACTAGAAGTTCTTACTGGAAGGAAGAACTACCGAGTTTCCATCGAAGAAATACGAATAAAATACTGATCAAGGTGGGCTACTGAGTGTACACTAAACAGGCGCGGATTCAAGAGGGGCTTTTACGGCCTCCTTTTTGGCCCGATCAACAATAAAACATATTTGGGGGTGGGGTGGGGATTACCAGTGCAGCTCCCGCACGTTTTCTGTTAAGTCAGCTCTCATTTTTGGAATGTCTGGATCCGCACCTGCTAAATATTGTGTCTTGCAATATTTTTTTCGATATCTTTTACCGCCGTATAAAAAGAATCAAACGTGGCTTTGAATACGCTTTTGCTGGGAAACAAATATTGGAATATACAAGATAAAACACAAACACTTTTCTGATCAATGATTATGAGTTTTCTTTTCAACAACGTTGATTCGTAAGCTTTAAACTGGGGTATTGCAGTTCCGTAGTCACATTATTCATAAGAAAATCCTCACGTTCCATTGACAAAACAGCCGCCAGATTGAGTGTTGCACAATACCCCTTGGTTAGTCGCTTAACTTTGTGCTGCATGCTATCGTTATTCTACCGTTATTCGTATATGATTATCTTTGAGTTACCCTCACCTTTAAAAATGTTTGGTATTAGTTGTGTAGCCTTGTGGCAGTGACAGGTGCCGAACAAGTGGCTGAAACCATTGGTATAGTAGATGAATGAGCAGGGCGCGTGCCACGTATAACGCCATGTGATTTTTATATGGTAACGTGTATTATCCATTCATTTCTTTTAATTACAGCTCCCATTATATAGTTCCTGTACGGACAACCATTCGTCGGTGAGACATACCAGGGGCCATCAATACCGCCACTTCACAATTCACTAAGTCTACATGATTCCTCAAACCAGATATTTACAGTTTACGGACAGATGAGCACACAAATTCTGTTTCTGTAATTGTCACTCATATGGAAGCGAGATCTGCACCTCGAGTTCTACAACCAAGGCAATGGTATTAATTCGAAGATATCGTCATTTACCTAAGCCCCATAGGTATAAGTTGGTAGAACTTTGTTTGGTATAGGCAGACTATGTAATCAAGCTTTCACATTTTTCTGTATGGGCCTAAAGTAATTTGGAATGAAGGCAAATTGTAACGTTTTGTGGAAAACACCGGTTATAATTGTGTGTCATGATGGGACCCAAATAGACCTATATTTGTGAGCCCCGTTTTTGTTTATTGACTCTCATTATTGTAAAAATGACTCTTGGCGGAACATTTTGGTTTTTCCTCACTTGAGTCTGCTACTCCTGTAAGGCTCGAGCCATTTGATCAATCAAGCGATTTTGCCTGAAAAGAAAAAGGAAGTATCCGTCGTATATCATACTCTGCAACTCCTTCACGGAACATAAGGCCGCTCATGTATGGCACGCACTTTACACCAATTTATGATTTGATGGTGTCCACTTGTAAGGCCGTAAAAGTTATATCGTTGTGTTGTCTCGCATTTCGAGTGATAATCTACGTCGTGGTGTCCATATTTATTTCATCTCATTTAGTATTTGGCCATAAATACTAGGCCTAATCGAATACAGAGTGACCAAACTATTTGGCAGTGTCAACGTGAATATAGGGTAAAATATTTGGCCGTAAACGCGATTTCGAGTGTCCAAATATTTGGCCGTGTTAACCAGAATACAGACTGCCAAAATATTTGATCTGGCTGCTTACTGTTACTTTCTGTTTGGCCCCGTATCAACGCGAATATAGAGTGCCAAAATATATTGTCGTGTGAACGCGAATATGGTGTCAATGCGAATACAGTGGTAAAAAATATATGGACTGAAAAAATATTTAGTCCCCTAACGTGTTTTCCGTTCGACCAATCATCGACGCAGACGATATCCCGGTAAATTTGGTCACACAATGACACATATTGTGTGTTTGTTATCAGCTTGGAAGAGGCATGTAATTGACTGTCTCATCTGATGGAAAATTCAGCAGCGAAGAGGTAATGTTAAGTCTGCATATTGTGGATGTAATTTGAGAACTAAGGTTAGTATAATTGTCGTAGGATAGGATGACTGTTAAATCATTTGTGGGGGTACAGTGAGGTTGGGTGCAGATGCAGTTTTATGAAAGGGGGGATACAAATATAGGGATGAGGACATACACATGCTCATGAAACTGTACACTTTTAGCCCTAACACCACGCCAAGGAGGGTGGATTATTGAATATTAATATGCAGCTGTTGTTCTCCAGCTAAAAAATTGCCAAAAAACTATGAGTTTACAATTGCTATGCACAATTATTTGTTAACCACATCAAGCCTTTCCTTTGGATACTGGACCCTTTTTACCCCATTCCTAACAGCTGTGCATCACGCTCTTGGCTCATTTACAGTACCCCACAGGCACTAACTAAGTTGGGGATTGAATTCAACCATAGCCGTTGCGGACGGGGGCTTGCATCCCCCCCCCCTCCACTGAGAAAAACTTGCCGACTCGTGCAGACTTTGGTGCATTAGTCGGGCATATATCATAGCTGTATGAGGCGGGAAGGGCTGCGAGGCAAACTGCCCCCCAAATTTTCGCAAAATCTAAAATTCAGACAGGAATTTGAAAAAAAAAACAATCGAGCAGGAATTTGGAAAAAAATTGGACCGTGTCAGAAATGCCATGATGCTTCAGGAAATTCCCAAGAGTGCCCCAATCTTTAAAATAAATCATACCCAAAAGGGGGAAAAGCGTCATGGTCGTAAAATTTCATTGTGTTAGTTATACTTCGTTAGATGTGATAAAACGAAACACCAACATGAATGTGCCTATATAGTGTCAGTTAACTCGATAAAAAGTTCAAAGTTTAAATTTATTTTCAAGTAGGCCTACTGTCTAGTGCAATTTTTGTCTCCCCTTAGTCGCCTCTTACGACAGGTGGGAAATACCGTGGACATATTCTACAAGCCCAACCCACACTGAGGAAATTTTTATGGAAAATCAACAATATCCCAAAAATTCCCTACACATTTGGGCAGCACAAAAGCTATTATTGCTGTCTTTGTGTCTATCCTAAATCCCAAACCTCACGGGTGTAGGAAAAGTCCATTTTAGACTGTGGATCTACACCCTTGCTAGCCGAACCCTTAAAGTGCCAAACCTCTCACCCCAAACTACAATTTTGGTATGGGGGTACCGAAATTCTCGATTGGTTCAGCTTTTTGATTGACAGCTTATTCAAACAATGCAGAGAACCAAAGCTTATATTACACAGCGTGAATAGTACTGAGAGTGTTTTGATTATATAAATTGAGTTTTTTATACTCACCTTGAAGCCATAAACTGAGATTGTATACGGATGAGGATGATTTTCAGACAATTGTGGGAGGGGCTTCGGTAAGAAGGTTAGGAGAATTGGTACTGTTTGGGGTGAGAGAACTGGGCCTTTCATTTTATTCCAAAATAGAGTCGGTCCAGCCAGGAAGTTGAGTAGGCTTTAGGCTATTTTGTAGATCAGTACGGTACAATGTTTCGAGAGTCGGCATGGAACCCAGGCCACAGACCACGTTTTCCCCTTTCAAAGAGCTTAAATGATCATGAACAAAACCGTATTTAGGACAAGCTTTCTTACATACATCTTTAAATCATACACATGCTGAATTGATTAGCCTAGTGGTGTTTTGACCTAAAATTTCCCGCTAAGTCACCATGTGACACTAAGGAACATTGTTAGGTCTAAAGAAGATCATGCCTAAAGTTGGGAACGATTTCAACATGAAGATAAGGATGAATTCTTCCTAACTTGTTTTATGAAACAGAAAGTTAGGAATGTACCCAAAGTTAGGAACAATTCTCGACTTACTGTAGAAATGATTATCGTTCCTAAGTACAAGATAGGAATATTCCTGAGCTTTATGAAATAGAGCCCAGTTGCCACTGCTGAGTACGGTGTTTGTCAGCCAGTGGCGGCACCAGGATCAAAAAAGTGGGTGGGGGGAGGGGCAAACGGAGGGCAAAAGAAAATGCTGCGGGGGGGGCAAAAAGCGCGAAATCTTGGTAGGCCACTATTATTCCGGAGCTGACTGGGGGGAGGTTCTGACTGGGGGAATGCCCCCGCACCCCCCCCTTGGTGACGCCACTGCTGTCAACTCTATTTCAATCATGATTATGGGCGATAGGTTACGATGTGATCTCCCTGTGCTGGCTTTGTACATGTAATTAGTTAGCCAGTCTAACCTAGGACTCAGTCATGTATTTATACCAACTCAGGCCAGCATAACCATTGGTCCGTATTCCTTTTAATTTTACAGGGCATTACATGGCATCTCATGGGACCTGTACAGCCCTCCTTTGCCCTTTAACCTGTTATGATATGTTATGTTAACTACATATTATTCGAGCCACTATACATTTTACCGCCGTATTCACACTAACACGGCCAAATATTTTGTAACGCCATATAATGTATTGACGCTGTCCAATATAAAGCCATACCAAATATTTTGACAGTCTATATTTAAGCTGACTCTGGCAAATATTTTGGCAGACTATATTCAAGTTGACACGGCCAAATATTTTGGCAGTCTATATTCAAGTTGACACGGCCAAATGTTTGGTCACTCTACATTCGCTCATGTGTGGCCAAATGTTAAATGAGATCAAATAAATATTGACACCAGGACGTATATTATTACTCGAAATGCGAGACAACACAACTATATAACGTTTACGGCTTTGTAAGTGGACACCATCAAATCATTTGGGCACACCGACATAAATTGGTGTAAAGTGCGTGCCATACTCATGCACTATAGACAAAACCGAATCGTGAAGTGATGGTCTGATTTAGTCGGAAATAACTGTGCTACATCAGCTTGTAAGCTTTCAAATGCTTTACTTACCTGTGTCATGGGTGGTTGTAACTTACAAAAATCTTGTTCCCTCAATAGCACTGAATATGATGGTTTAAAATTGGATATAGTATACAGTAAAATTTAGAGGACGATTTAAAGCTGATGGACCCCTCTAATGGCCTCCTTATCTCGCCGCTCTGAATGGTCTATACGCGACAAAGTCTAGTGACACTGTACATTGGTCAATCCTGAGGATCCTGAGAATTACGCACACTGTCACCCTGCTCACCCCCTCATCTATTGTACATGACGGATGTCAAAAATGTTTGATATGCTCAATTTAGTCAATACTGAGATCCACGGTCGGTTTCCAGTCTGGTCGGCAAAAACCGACACAACTGCGACCCGACATATTTTCGGGCCAGGTATTTCATTCTTACCCTTTTATTCATTAAAATTGTTAATAGCCTTTTCTTAAGGATATATTTGAGTGACTAATACCACTTAAGCTAGGCTACACTTCATAAATAAAAAATATGTACATATATATATATTAGGGAGAGGTTGTCGAATGTTGTTTTGAAAAGTATTAACTTTCTGGAGAAGGTTTTAAGGAATAGGAGGTCTCCCTTCCTTTGCATAACATTTTGAATGCTTCGGGTCCTTATATACAGTATGTCATGTAGTGGGATTCATTGTCTACTTTGAAAGACAAATTACTGATATATTTTGAATACACATGTTAAAGGGGAAGGAAGAAAGGAATTTGTGCACACGTGGGATAGCGATTAGACGTTTAATCATTCGGACCAATCAATTTTTGGGGAAAAGGAAACACCCCACGTTCCAAAAGATCAGCTCTCCGACTCCTACTTGTAATTCTGACATCAGATAGTAAAAGATCAGGGGCGGCCGCACAGAAGCGTTGATAGTAGGAGCTTTAATAGCGCTATCAATCCTCTATCAACCCTTCTGCTAACAGTACCGGCCGCACAGAAGCGCTCATCCCTCTACCAACACCACTTAACTACTGAAAGCCAATTTTGACAATACAGAAACTTTGGAGTAAGGGTTTAGCTATGAGAGCTAATAGCCTATCAGTAAAAGGCCGCACAGAAACTATCACTATTGGTAAGGTAAGGTTTTACCAATTCACTAACAGTGACCCAGGCACCGTTAGTGATGTCGATAGTTCAGTAAGAAGCTGCCTATACACAGATGTGGGTTGCAGAGGCAGATTTTAACTTTGAGGTGAAGGAGCGAAAAGAAAAACTACAGATTATTGAGTCTTTTACATTATATAAAATTTGAATGTAAAAATATCGGGAAAATGTGTTTCAGACAGAACTTCACAAACACTTCTTGCAAGTATGGAATTTTAGTATATGCACAGAAAAAGTGACTCAAAATTGTAAAACAAACCAAAATAAAAGAAGAAAAAAAAAACACGCAATCGAATTTAAACTGGGCCAAATTGTGAGAGTTCCCATACTATCACATTTTGAAACTGTAGCAAGAATTGCAAATATTGATTCTGTTTCGGTAAATGCAAAACTTTATATTTAGCCTATATGATCGAAATAACCGTGGAGATATCAGTAAATGTATGATATTTGTTGAAGTGAATAAAGCATCAAGTAGAAATAATGCAGGCACATGTTCGATGTCCCAGTATAGTTTTGATGTTATCGGGAGGAGGATTCCCACAATGTATGGTGCATTTTAAGAGTGGGAACCATGATGTCATTTTCCTCCAATGAGTGGCAAGAAACGACACTTCACTGTTACTACATTTAACTTTCAACGACAATTTTTTAAGCAGCCTGAAATGCAACTAGACAAGAAGTTAAATTCATAATGGAATATGATTAACTGATGACCAGGTTCAACGTAGATACAGAAAGAGAGGCTCAAAAGACTCAGGAGATTCCCCACAACTAAAACCCCAATTTTATTGAGCGCAACCCCAAAATATAGGTATGGAGGAGTATTCATAAACATGTACCAGCATAACGAAGCCCCTTATGAAAAACCTCTTTACACGCCTGAAAGTGATGTAGAATGAGTATTTTCTGTGAATGTTCGAAAAGAAATGAAGAGTCACCTAAGACTGTAAGGTTTTTACCAAACTTTTTTCTGGTATGAGCAAATTTTCTTCAACTCATAATTACAGTCATGAACTTAGAGGAAAAATGCAGTCATCCCAATTTGAATAAGTGAAAAAGTTTATCCTATTTCATAACTGACTCTTGAAGGTCCTGAGACAATATATTTCTCGCTGAGTTCTACAATTTATGGTAGATTACTCAATGTTTTATCTCTCATATGCCATAACTAAAGTCCTAAAATTTCTTGAAAGGTACGCGGAAAAAGTAATATGAAGAAATTCGTGAAAATTAACTGTTGTTTCAACGTAAGCTTTCAACAATGAACATATTACATCGACACATTCAAGATTGATAAGAGTGGTCTTTACAAATGACTGTATTTTCATTGGAAGTCTCGTAATAACTTTGGATAGTATTCAGAGGTAATGTTTTCTTGTGCCTGCGAGGATTGTATTCAAACCAAGTCAAAGCTTCATAAAAGTTATTTATCATGGTAAGTCATGCATGCCAGAGGCGAATCTAGTGTGGTACAACAAGAAAAGGGCACATCCCCATTTTCGCCTTTCATATACGATGCCGATTTATTTAGTTTCATATTAAAATACTTTGGAATCGTTTTAAAGTTTCGTTTATAGTAGCTAAGAAGCATGATGCAACAATCAGTGTTCACAGGTACAAAATTTTCTATCTCTAAGTGGTTTTCCAAAGGCACAGTTAGTTGCGGGATGGCGGGGGCGGCCTCTGAATCCCTTTCTGGCCAGGGACTTGGTAGTTTGATCTTTGCCCTGATCCAATTTTTCCAATTTTCGGTCGATTAAGACATAACATTGAAACTGAAACAGAGTAAGCATTCCTTTGGGTAGAGTCCATAGCTTTTTTGTCTACTCAGTGCTTTCATCCCAAATAAAATTTTACCCACCAATTTTTTTGCCCTGGGGGCAGTGGCGTAGCCACGGGGAGGGTTTGGGGGCTAGAGATCCCCATGACCCAACCTTGCAGATGCAAAAAACACCTACAATAGCGGTTTTTCTCCCCATCCTCAGACTTTTCCCTCATATCTTGCCCCAAATACCCCTTCCCCCTCAGTGACACCAAAACCCTCCCCATGACACAATCTTGGCTACGCGTCTGCCTTGGGGTATCACTGTAGTATTTCCTTCAAATCTTTCAGTTCATCTGTAGCATCGGGTTCGTCGAGGGCAGGGTTATCCCCTCTTCTCCAGCATACTGCGGTCAATCTTGTCTTTACATCCTTTTAAGGCCGTTTATCCGTGATACTTTGCAGACTCCTGTCTGCTGCGCCAAGTGCAATAACGTCTACTCCATTATTTTAAATATTGCTTCTTCAGTTTTTGAAAAATTTCATTGCTGTGCTTTGCCTACAACGTCTTATTAAATCGAAAGAAATTATCACGTATTACACTAGTTTCTTCCTATGAGAAATCTGAAGCAGGGCATCCTTTTTGCTTGTTCGGCGCTATATTTGATTGCTAAGTTCAAATTTCTTCTTTAAATAATAACTTCGGCCAAGCTTTTGCTGTCAAGTATCACTAAACCTGCCATTATAATGCTTTCTCAACGGTGAGCGACAAGCAGCTTATCCTTTGTTCCAGAAAGTTCTGGTTTACAATAATGTCCCTTCAAGTGGCGATTACCGAGCAAAGCAACTGGGAAATACCCAGTCGTAAGCAGACTTTGACGTCATTAACATGCTAATTGAGCCTTAAAGCATTCTGTCAGTGAGCAGCTCTATCAACATCTTCTGTGCGGTCATTTTGTACCTGTTGATACTAGCAGGTTTGATAGACAGTTGATAGCTTTATTAAAGTTTCTACTATCAACGCGTCTGTGCGTTCGCTCATTCCCCAATCATATTTTCACCGTAAAAAGAAATTAACATGAAAACGTTTTTAAGTGAGATTTAAACGCAGGGGATGAGGAAGTGGATCTGTAAATGAAACAGAAAACTAAAATGAATTCAGTTAGGTTCGGAAAAGCCACGTGACTTCCGGTGATCTGGACTGTGCTTTTGGTCAAATATTTCCGGTACGCTTCTGCGCCAACTTATGGTGACGCTCCGCCAAGGTGGTCTTTCCATAGTTGTCATCCACCACCTTAGTCCAAATTCTGCACCCACTGTCTACGAAGTTCATTTTGATTGAGCAGGGTTTTTACGGTGACCTCAGACTTCGTCCTCCTTTCTTGACTTGTGCCACTGAAGTCTTGAGGAATAGGCTAGGCCCCAAATCATTTGTCGCTAGAGCCCCATGGTAAATCCGATTTTGTGTAACAACAGCATAACGGACAATTTGATTTGGCTGGGTTACAACTCATGCCCTCACGATCCGAAGTCCGAAGATGTGCAGACTACTGACTGAATGAGATCCATATTAAATTTGAAGAACCGAGTCTCTCTTTTTAAGACTTTATAGGATTTGACTTAAAGAAACTCTGATTTAAGCAACAAATATTGCAGGGTTTTTCATGTCGACACCATTGGAAACGGAAACATTTCCAAAGGATGTCCAAAGAGAAGAGGGAACCCCCCCCCCCATACTTTTCTCCCAGGACGGCGACCCATAAGTGCCATTCTGCACCAGATTGCATCCGAGGGAACTTAAATTTTCCAAAAGTAATTCAAGGGGGGAAGGAACACCCCTCTCCTTTTCACCCCTGCCCAGTCCTCCAATTATACCATGCTGTGAGGTACCACAGGAGGGATCCCGTTTTTGTAGATCACTTCCTACATAGACATATGACAGTATTCGCCCTACCTTCCCCCTCCAATCAATATTTAGGCTCTGACGGAAAGGCCCTTCAACTTCTCCACATCCGATGTCTCACACCAACGTATGGAAGTGGGGGTGAAGGGCCTTCAAGTAACACCACCGCCCCCAACCCCCATCACCCCGAGCATGAAATAAGGTGTTTTTCGGTCACTCATATTCAAAAGTTCATTAAAACTTTCGTTTGAATTAAAAAGTTAACATCATTCTCGCTTTATCTTTAACAGTCCAAAATACTCTAGGCTACCATTGTCTTTTGCTGAATTTGCTCAGTCATTTGCCAAATTAATGTCAGCACCTAACATGCTACATCTTCATGCTTACTGTGAACAAAGTAATTTTACTATCACCATAACTAACGATGCTTTGGTCACTTTCACTGAGTGGATAGATAGCATTACCGTAGTGATTGTAAGGTGCAGCCTACTGCTGATAGGCTATCAGCACGGAGTAAGCTTCCATGCGGTCAAAATTTGCTATCAGTACTGAGAGTGGTGTTGGTAGCGCTATCAACACTTCTGTGCGGCCGGCCCAGGTCAATTATCACTCGTTCACATGACCTTAATCTTATTTCTCACCGTAACCATTTTGAAAGACATGTCTCCTTTTTTTGAAAAATCGATTTTCCCTCGTTACCGTCCGAAAGAAAGAGCCGCACACTACATGATTTTGCGCACCTCAATCCAACTGGATTGTAGTCTCGCACATAGTCTTGGAGTGTGCGTAAGTGCATGCGGAAGAGAATTACATAATTATTTGCGTTCAGTTTAAGTTGCGTCACTTGTAGAGTCAAAACAACTAATATGTTGGTTTTCCCGACAAGAATTTCAGACATTCATACAACTGGGAGCAGTTTTAACAACCAGGAACCAGTGATTTGGCACAAAAAAGAAAGAAAAATTAAAAGAGGCATATCCTTCATATAGCTAAATCGGTGTCACAACGTTGTAGGCTTTTAGCCAGGCAGGTAGACTTTAAAGAACTAGATCATCATGGCAGTGGGGTCCAGTTTATTCACGTAAATTAGTGGTTTCGTAAAACCTACGTTATGCTACACAAAACAACAGTACAAAGAAGATGAAAACGATGAAACTTTATTACATGCCTTATCTCACTCAATACAACTTCAGACAGGCAGGACAACGGAGGATAACAAATAGCTAGGGCAAAACCCCCAAAAAGCCAACTCAAACTTTAACATAGCACTGAGCAGGAATGAAATGACCTGACAAGGTCAGGTCAACCTTACTCTCCCAGTCGTTAGTTCGCCTAACTACAGTTTCGTAAAACCTACGTTATGCTACACAAAACAACAGTACAAAGAAGATAAAGTTGAAAACGATGAAACTTTATTACATGCCTAAATTGAGAGTTACACCCCCAAAAAAAACTAACAAACGGGGAACATCGACCGCAGAACTCTACTTATGCACCTCCAGGATATTTGTAGCTAAAGTTGAGGGAGGTTTAGAATGAACATAATGCTCGAAAAAGACTGATCGTGTTTTCCACCTGCCTTGTTTCATGGCAATGTCAGGATCGCACTGCATTTCAACCGCCGCTGTGGCACCCGTGGGGCGGAAAGATTTAGCACTGAAGCCCCTGCGACCCAGGCCGGCCCTCTTAATTGCCTCATTCATAATTGCTGCCACAGTACTTGCGGTGATTGCCTTGTAAGGTGGGGAAAGGGTTACGAAAACAGGCTTAGAAACTGGCCTTACATTTTCAGTTCTATCAATGTAGTCTTTCAGAGACTTCACTGGATTGAGCTTGTCATCCTTTGTGGCCTGCAAAACTACCGAAAAACCGGTGCGGGTTGTGTCATTCTTAATTCCAAGAAAAGTCACCTGAGCCTCATTGTCCACAAAAACAACATGGTCTAATGAAAAAACGAATTCTGAATGAGAGCCACCAACATCAAACTGTACAGATTTTGGTGCAATATCCGATGGTCTCAACATCAAAACAAGTGCCATCAGCGTGATAGTCTTAAGACGTAGATCTTTGATACTCAATTGGTCATTATTAGGCCATATGGTAAAGAGTTCTCTGAAAGGTGTAATAGACATAACCTGTGACCTACTCATGGGCTTCTTAGTACCTGACTTCACCAAAGCTTCAACTAACATCTTAATAGGATAACAATCACAAACATTATCAATTCCAAAATTATCATACATATGAGACATGGCGGCCAAAGCGACCTTGAGTTGCGAGCGGGGTGAAGAGGAGCAGTCAGCGATATCACATAAGAACTGGGCCACAATGTGGGAGTCCATTGGTGGGAAAGCAGCTTGCTTTGCATGGCAAAATTTTTGTAATTTCCTCAACATGGCATTATACAAAAGACGCGTGGATGGGGCCAGGCAAAAAGGTAACTGTTGAATAGTCCTCGCAGGCCAACCAACAAATTTTAATCTTTGCGTCCACATATTCTCCAGGCAAAGATTCGCCATTTTCTGTTCTTGCACGCTTCCGGCATTGCCTTGGCTCCTTTTGTCAGACAATTTTTGGGTAACCCTTAAGGAGGGGTTGTTGACATTTGTCTGAGCTTTTGGAACCAAGGCTGGGCGGGCCACCATGGGGCAATGAGAGTCGCTGTGGCCTCCTGCGTTTCCAGAATCTGAAGGACCTTGGGAATCAACCTGAATGGTGCGTTCACGTAATTGTTGTGTATTCCCCAATCTTGTTGCGCAAGCGCGTCGACTCCACTTGACTGCGGGTCTGCAATGCGACTGTTGTACACCGGAAGTTGTGGATTTTCGATTGTTGCAAAGCGGTCTATGGTGTGGGGCCCCCATAACTGGTCCAAAAATGTAAATAGGTTTTCGTTCAGTTTCCACTCGTAGTGGCCCGATAACCGTGACAGATTGCCTGCTGCTATATTCAGGGACCCTTGTAAAAAACGCGCTATGACCCTGAGACCTTTTCCGTAGGCCTCCAACCATATGGCACTTGCCAGCTGCGTTAGTTCTGCAGACGGACCCCCCAAATGGTTCATATAAGCTGCTGTTGTAATGTTGTCTGTGAGTACTTGTACTCTCTTTCCTTTGGGGAAATCGAGCGACTTTAATGCCATCAAAACTGCCATCATTTCTCGATAATTTGATGGCATCATGCTCATTCTGCGGTTCCAAAACCCTGCCGCCTTTTGACCGTTGCATATTGCTCCCCAGCCGGACATTGGAGCATCCGTCTCGATTTGGTAATCTATTGGCCCAGTGCAAATGGGGGCGCCATTCCAACTGTGGAGCGCCGCTAGCCACCACTCCAGATCCTTTCGCGTCTCTGGGTTGATGACCAGAACATCGCTCCAATCGATTTTGGAAGCTAATAACCTGTAAACGTTGCGCAATAGGAGCTTCCCTGGTAATACAGCCTTTGCCATGGATACACATTGTCCTGCAATACGTGCTAACACTCTAGCTTTGACCTGATCTTGGGATAGGACCCGACGCAAATCTTTTCGAAACTTGCAGACCCTTTCGTTTGGTATTTTTAAACTTGGCTCTTTGCCATTAGTTATCTTGTACCCAATAAAAAATTTTGTGGTGGATGGGGAGAGTGATGATTTTTCTACATTAACCACCCATCCAAGATCATACAAAGTTGATAGCACCAAATGTCTGTGCTCAGACATTAATTCCTGTTTGGCCAACAAAATGAAATCATCAACGTAAGATGTAATCCTTAGGCCTAAAGTGCGAAGATACTGGATCAGAGCACGCACAGTCTTACAGAAAAATATGGGCTTGCACATAAGCCAAAAGGTAACACTTGCCAAACATAAAAACGATTCTCAAAACTGATGCCCAAAAAATCCTGAGCAGATCTGGTAACAGGAATATGATGATATCCGCTTTTGATATCAATGGTTATCATTTCATCATGGGGTAGAATGTAATCAATCACAGTATTAATATCTTCATTTTGAAACTTTGGTGTCTCACAAGCTTGATTAATCTTACGTAGATCAACAATCAAACGATATTCCCCACCTTTTTTGGGAACACAACTAATGGGGGATATACATTTAGGGGCCAAAAACGTTTCTCTGATAGCCCCTGAGTTCACCAACTCATTAAGTTCTCGTCTGATAAACCTTCTCTGCGTAGGGCTAAAAGTCTTATTTGGTATATGAAAGCTCCCAGGATCTCTAACGAAGGGAATCTGAATGCCTTCCCTCAACCAATGAATAACATCAGGCGGGGCCTGGATAGCTTCCCACTGTTCAATGTACTGGCTGAGATTGGCTGCCTGAAAAATACAACCTGAAAGTTTCTTGCCTAAACACATAACAAAAGTAAACTAACAACAAAGTCAAGGTGAAGTGATAAAGCGCGATAAGAAATAAATGAAAACAGTTCCTGGAGTCGGTACCAGTTGGTGCCAGAATAAATCAAGTAAAAGGTTTGTAGCAACCTCTAAGTTTTGTTTAGATATGATGCAAACACATGTTAGCGCTGATCTTGGTCATATGATTGATCTGTACGAGAAGGAGGGATGGATCTGTTAGCATAATGTTGATAAACATCTGACTGGTTACGGTATCCACGTGCCGAGTTGTACCCCCGTCCTGGATTATAACTACGTCCTCTGTAGCCGAAATTTTGACTACCACTACGCCGCTGATCTCTCCATGAGTTTTCCGATGACGCTGCCCCCAGTGAAGTTAGTGAAGAGGCTAAATTAAGATCCTTAAGTGCACTTTCTGATAATCCTGAGGTATTACGTTGAATAGAACGGAACAGCTGTGCTGTATTTTTGTTGAATTTGTTCTGTACAACTAATGTAGCATATTCATCTTGTAAATAACGCATATGGGCCAACTGAATGAGATACAAGTGACGGTAATCTTCTACAGTTATTTCTTTTGTTGGCGAAAGAGTTCCTAGCAATTTAAGAGAGGTTTCAACATACCGCCCCGATCTGGACAGTATTTGTAATGCTTGTTGGTCATCCCTTTTGATGCCTTGCTTTTGCTCATTTAGTTTAAGATCTGCCGGCAGTTTAACTTTGCTTAAAGCGTCTTTGATCGTAGCAAATTCCGCCTGGGCATCAACTATCAAATCTGATGACATATCCTGAATGTCATCATTATTGGACACTTGTCCTTGATCACGGTATTCATTGGTATTGGACCCAAGTCCTGCTAAACGTTGATCGGACGACTGTCCTGGCTCACTCTCGTTTGTATGTCTATGTGTAACGTTAGGCCCAATGATACTAATGTTAGTATTGGGATCAACACCGCTATCGCTATTGTGAAAGGCGCTAGCGGTATCCTGCCTAATGTTAACGTTGGGCCTGTCTGTAGGCTGAGCAGTTTCTGCCCTTATATTTTTACCTTCTGTCACCTGTTCCTCGAGTTCTTCCAATCTCTTTGCAGTTTCCTCCTTATTTATTTCTAAATTTGCGATCGAAGTCTTGATGTCGGTCAAATGTTTGAAAATTTCTTTGATTTTTTCGACAGCCTCCGCGTCCATGCCTGCCAGCGGAAGTAGCACTGAGCAGGAATGAAATGACCTGACAAGGTCAGGTCAACCTTACTCTCCCAGTCGTTAGTTCGCCTAACTACAGACTGTGCGGCTAGAATTAACAAAATACACTGTTCGGTCTTAACTAAATCATTGCTTGAGAATAAAGGAAACATCTCAAATGCCGATTGTTAAAATCATAATACACTGTAAACACTACAAGTCAAAACAGTACTGAATCGACGTTTTACACAACGATACTGACTCATTATTGACTAATATCTGATTAATTGAACTAGTCCACAATTAGTCGACAATTTCACTAATTGAATAAGTAAACAATGTTGAATAATTTTTGTCCGATAGTTAACTAATTGATTTACTTTTTGAAAGGTTTTAAGCCTCATTGACTACATTTTGTCTAACATTATTAACTCTATTACTACGGAATATTTAGTCAGATATCATCAAACTTTTTCAAATATAACTGACTAAAGTGGTCACTTCATACCCTGTTTTGACTGCCAAACAACATGCAAGGAGAGTGTTTTATTACATATTAAGACTTCCAATGACCCCCTGGGTACAGGTCCTTAACCGGCCTAAAAAAGATTCTGCCCCATAAGTTTGGCGAAATGGCTTCTGAGGTAGATTCTTTTCAAGAGAGCAAAATGAGTAGAAATTAAGACAGCTTCAAACGTTATAATGGCAGAAAATTTTTCTAGGGGTCATCCATCCAAGCCAACATGCCCAGCTGGGCCCCAACTGGGTTTCAGCTGGGCTACTTGCTGGACCCCAGCTGGGACCCATTCGTGTTTGTCAGGTGTTTCCACGTGGGGCCCAGCTGGACTAGCCTTTCCCAGCTGATGCCCAGATGAAACCCAGCTGATCCCCGCTTCAATAACTGAAGCCTAGGTGGGCTTCATCTGGGAAAGGCTAGCGCGGGTGAGTCCCACGTGGGAACACCTGACAAACTAGAATTGGTCCCAGCTGGGGTCCAGCAAGTAGCCCAGCTGAAACCCAGTTGGGGCCCAGCTGGGCATGTTGGCTGGGATGCCCCCTGGCTACAGCTCGAATTTTTTGTCTGTATTGTTTGTATGAGCAGGGAGGTGTTAGGAAGGAGACACACCGTTCTGTTGACCCTTTGAGGAAATGTTTGTTGCCGACTGCCGACAATAATCTTCCTTTTGTTTTATCTCAATACCTAGACCCAACTAGGATCAGTGATACATTGTCCAAAATCCAGTGAGAGGACACGCCCTTACGTTGTATCTCGTTAACTTTTCGTTGCCAGCCGTCATGAAAACATATCAAATTTTACCCTTTCGTCTGCATACGTCCTAATAAATGTAAATTCTGTTTATTTCTTTGGAGAATTTTAACGCTATATATATTTCGAGTGTGCTGAGGAGTTATGCGGAAAGTTGCGAAAATTGGGTAAAATGATTTAGCCTTAACAATGCCTATAAAGCAGACGACTCATCGAATTCGTTGCAAAACAAAGCAAGTAAACTATTTTAACTTTCATTGACAGTCGTTTAGCTAAAACTTTTGATTAGAGTTTGAAACCTGTCACAAACAAACCTCATTTCAAAGCATCTTTTAACAAAGACAATTGTTTCAGGATTACTTGGGTGTGAAAGAGGCAAATCCTCTGAAGCATGCATGGGACAGGTCAACAAGGCTTAACAATAGGAACAAAGGGAACTGTCAATCAAAGTTTAATGCTTGAATGGGAATTACTATTTTTGAAGTACCTATTGTGTGACAGATAGGGCTGTTGTGTCTCCTTCCTGACACCTCCCTGGTATGAGAGGGACTTTAAGTAAATTCAGCTCTGAGGATCGAAACTGTCTCGGATGAGATATGCCCTGTCTTGGTCCTCGGCCATTCCATGTAATGCCCGAATGACTGAGTTAAGATTAGCTGAAGTGATGTGAAATCTATGTTCAAAGTAATATTGAAATTCATGTTCAAGGGTGCTTTCAAGAATCATCCCCACATGTTCTCCCAGCAGATGACACACATAATACAGGAAATGGCTTTCTTTAAAAAAAAAAATCGTCACAACGCGTTATCCAACTTATATTTTGCCTTGTTTCTCTTAATTACTGTACTCACCGGCTACAAAATATTTACTTTCTCCCCAAATAAGGAGAAAGTAATACAATACTTTCAGCCACTTCATATTGTTTGCCAAACTCTTTCCCAACATCACTCTTTGACTTTGAACACCGGGTTGGCTTGAGTTGCTTCTTGGCTTTTTTCCAAAAATAATCAAATTTATCTCTGACAGAGTGGTTAACATTAACGAACTTCAAAAAGCAATGACAGTATGTACCTCGTTTGAGGAATGTTTTCAGTTATCAAGCAAAAAATTCACACAATGTTTTCCGATATGGTTCACTGCTTGTCCAGTTTAAAGCCTTTGCCATCAACATTCTAACAAATGCTACAAGTGTTCACCTGGATAAAATCAGTTACCACAACGCCAAGTGTTACTGAAGTAAATGACACACATTAGCCTATATACAGTTTGCACTGCAGGTCAAATGATGCAGTGAATGCAAGATTTCAGTTGGCACAATCTAGCGTTTTGGTTTTAAAATACTGGACGTAGGTGAAAATGATGTTACTTATCCTCAGATCGTTACTGCAATGAAACGAGTTTAAGTACACCGTTTAACTGTACCTTCAAGAAAATAAGAGTAATTAACTTTGTTTTCCGAATGCCTGCTTTTCCAGCGTTATAATAAAAAGCTAAAAACGTCACAGAGTTTGTCTCTAACGTTTTGTCCGTAGCAGATTCTCGAAGCTGACTTTATATTCTAAATATTTACTAAGGTGTTAATTTTGTTTGTCTAGGACTGATAATGCTGGGATCGAATATCGAAAAAAATTGTCTTCTTTCTACCAATATTAACTTTTTGTTTTTTCGAAAATTTCTTAGTAAGCTTAATGTTTCTAAGCAACAGCTGCATATTTTATTTCTCAGCACGAACTATTGGAAATAGTTCGTGTTATTGTCACAATTTCGCTAAAGTTGTTTGTTGCTTTTGTCGTCTTCGTTTTTCTAGCTCAACAGTTTCAAAACTAACAATGTTTAAAATTTATTTTTTTTTTATTTCTCACTTCTTTATCAAAGTCTCGTTTAAGTTACTTACTCTATGAATTCTCTTTCTACACATTTTGGATTTGACACGCTAAAAATGAAATGGGGCGAAATGCCTTCTGGGGATTTTTTTTTTAAATTATACCAAATGTGTAAAGATGACTCACTTAATGGCAACTTCATAGGCTTGCTTTCTATTGGCAAAATCTTTTACGGTGTTGTCCCCTTACCCCAGACTACAGTCTTACGGGATATAGCCGGCATAGCGCCTGTGTGGCTGCAGCCCCCGTGGGCTGCCGCACCTCAGAGCCTGTCGGCGATAGTCACAAATCCCTTTAAATGAGCCCAAAACTTGGTGGTCTTAATAGTCATAAGCACTCACCACAATTAGTTTATTCCTAAGGTAGGTGGTGCTAAATGTCTCTGAATCTTTGCAATGCTACGTTGACCACAAACTTATTCAAACCAAACACAGACATAGTATTCCGTCGGTTAAAGCCTCTACTTTAGAAGGAAGTCTAGATCATGGGAAAACCTCTTACAAAGAACAACTTTTCATCAAAGAGCTGGTTTAATATGGCAAATAATCTTTGGATGAAATATATCAAACTGTCTTTTCACATGGCTGTGGACTCGGTTGTTAGTTATCAGTCTCTGTGTATATGCTTGCGCGGGCGGCATACAATACTGGAATCGAATTACATTGACCGTTGTGTCCAAATAAACATTTAAATAATAGCCTTGCTTCAACTAATCCACCTACAGATATGTAAATGAAGTTTGCGTTGGATTTCTATGCAAGTAGAAATAGTATTGGCTCCAACGCCGGCGCATGTTTTCGAGGCGACCCCCGGGCTAGACAGGATTTGGGCTGAAGCAATGCTCGTTTTCGTTTGAATGAGGAGGAAATTCTGACAGTATGATATTGGCGAGAAGAAAAGTTTCCTACCAAACTTTTCTGCCAGTATGAACTTTTTTTTGAAAACTTCTTAGTAAACTGGAGGTTTATAAGCCACGCCTTCATATGTTATTCTTCAGTGGTTCGTGCTATAATTACAATGTTGAGTTGTTTGTTTCTTTCCTATCTCCGTCAACAATTTCAAAATTTATGATGCCCGAAATTATAAATTCCGTGTTGATTTATCAAAGCCTCGTTTTTTCATGCCCCTATGGATTCTCTTTGAAATCATTTTGCATTTGATAGGCAAGTTAAAATATTGCTTTCAAAAAACAAGGCAGGCACGCTTTTCCCTCCATGTATTATTAATGCATGAAACACAGGAGGGACACCACTTCAATCATTCTATTGTTCATTTATTCCATCTGTATTCACCCGTTTTCCTTAACAGCTTTTTCTTTCGTGAAAAGTAAGCTATGGAGAATAAACTGTGACAGAGTCACGGGTCTATTCCAGCTGCTGTGTACTGTATTTCACATGTAAATCGGTTCCAGTCCCAATCGATTGACGTGGGTTTTTCTCCGGGTACTCCGGCTAACCTTCCACTTGGAATAGGCTTGCCACTAAACTCAGTTACCCAGCCGACGAAGTTGGTTGGGCGCTGGACTAAAGCACCCTCGAGAGGACCAATCAACTAGCCGATTTTGCTTTTCTGTAGGGGATTAACAACGCCATCTCACTTTCTTTTCAGATTTTCTCTGCAATACTTTCTGTTCTCATAAATGCATTAGAAGATTGAACTCATAGCCAAGTTGAACGAATTTTTAGTCGTGGATTACATTCAAAGAGCAATCTATACCCGCATATTCATCGATGCCCAGGGTGTAACGGAAAGAATGAACCGGAGAGGGGGCTTACAAGCCCGTTCGGTGATTCGTTTTGGTGCGCACATCCTCCAAATCGTAGGGATAAAAAGCCCAATCCCGCACCTACTACAGGTATTCCAAAATTTGAACTTACATGAAAATTTGGTGATGTCATTCTTTCCTAATCTAACCATTACATAAGGAGGAATTACAAATGAGCTTTTGTGCATTGAACCATGGAGTTGCAACTCCCTGATTGAACTTTGGTTAAAAGAAAAATGCATTTTAATCTTCTTCAATGTATCGGACTGAGTTTCTTTTTTCTTTCGGGTTGGCTATTCAGATTGATGTGTAGTATTTTAAGCTTGTACTGAACGAAAAGAAGTGAAAGATTCACATTATGTACTGAGCTCGGTTTGTGTATCCCACACTGCATGTTACCCACAATTCCACTCACCAACCAATTACCGAACTTCCAGCATATTGTTTCCATCCTGGTTAGCCAGTGTATGCAAAAATTACCCAGTCGTCAGTCGGGGGAATTCAAATAAAAAAAGAGAGAAAATTGTAGAAAAATATGCCAGAGAAACAAAACTTAAAATAACAATACCGAAAAGTAGGTCTATCAACAGATCATCTGGACATCCACGCCGCCATAGAGCTAGTGGAGCAACTCCCGGGAAGTGCACGGAGGCACACATATGTTCCTGCGCATGCTCTAGGCCAACCAGTGCCAACCAGTGACTTAAAGGCATATTTTCATCACCCCAAACAGTTCGAATTCTCCCAACCTACTTACTTTTAGCCCCTCCCACATTTATCTAAAACTCATCTTTATCCAGACACAATCCTAGTTTATTGCTTCATGGCTTGTCCCAGTGGCCATACAAGTCCATAATGTGTAATCAAGACACTCCCAGTGCCCATGCTGTGTAATTTAGCTATGATGCATTGTTTGAATGTGATGCCAATCAAAGAGCTGTACCAATTGATGGTTTTGATATATACATACTGAAACTATAGTTTAGGGTGACGAATGACTGCCTTTAAGCGTGAATGAGTCTCTTGACGTTGCTGACCTAAATTGACGAAGGTCAGACAAATTTTGTGTCATACAACACCGGTTTAGCATACAAATTTAGACAAACTTCGATTTTTAAAGGAGAAAAAAATGCAATTAAACCGAATCGCATTGTATGTTGCGTTGCCCAGTAACAGATGCACAAGCTGATAGTTACATAGCGTAACCTTACTCCAATACGAGAAGGTTGTGTAGGCTAGTGGAACGATCATTGGTCATGTAACGAACACACTGACCTAGTCGAGGGCTAGTTATTTCGAAGCTATTGAACTGTTGAACTAGATTTAAATTTGTGATTAAGAGTTCGTTTAGACTAGTACGTACCTTCAGAGTACTTTAAGCTTACCATGAGAGTACCTTTGCGGTTTTTTTTTTTTTTTTTCTTTCATAATCGAAAGGTTCAAAATGTCATTATTGTCGCCTTAAGCATCACTGACCTTTCGTGGTCGTCAAAAATGCAACTTCCGTTTATTTTAAAACGTATGTAGGCCTATTTCAAAGAACATTGATAAATGTCTGCAAACTGTAATAAAGAGTGTGTAAATGAAATAATTTCATGTTTAAAACTAACCAAGTGTTACATGTTTGCATGTGAGCAAGGTAAGCATGTTACTCAGCTTTTCTCAAAGGCAGTAGAGCGCCATCTATTGGCAGAATTAACGGACGGATGAGCCACATACGCCGAAAATGGCATGAACACTGAAGAGGATAGCATGATTAATAACCAAAACTGGTGATGGTGATCAACCCTGACTACTAGGATATCAACCATTGGTGCATCTAACAGAACAAAACTAACTTTTAAAAACCATTCGTTTATTGCTTTGGGCTTCAGAAGACACAATCCCCGACGGTAGTTCTACTTTCTAAATCCAAAAGAGCGAAAATATGGACGGTTCTCAAATCAAGACTTACTATTCACTCTATAAGAGTAAAAATGACTCTTTTTGATGGAAAATTTTCCACTCCAAATTTAGATTCATCCCTAATTTTACTCTTAAAGATTTGTAATCATTAAAACTGAAATATCTTACTTCCAAAGCCTGTTTGGAAGCCTTTGTTCTGAAAGCCTCTGTTCTCCTTTTTATGCCAGGCTAGATTTCCACACTTCAAAACTCTTAATCTTGTTTTGGATTTTCTCTATTTTAATTGACAAGTTTGGAAACTTTGCTCATCCGGATTGGTCACAAAGTAATGTGTACCTGTAAACTGCTTGCCCATGCATGCGTAAATATATAGTTGCCTACCCAGAGAACGTTCATCCACATGTTCTGCTTTTTTTTTTTTCGTTTAAAGCGGCTAAATGTCGGTGTACTTACCTACCTAAGATTTTGTCTTCTCTCAAGCGAAAACTGATTTTACCATTATCGCAAAGACCTAAATATATGCCTATTTTAATGATAGAAAATGGCCTTTGAAGGCTTCTATCGAGTTGAGAAAATGTGAAGTTGTGTAAGGTGAAGATGATTTTATTTTCATTCAGCTCATCGCTGTGATGATGCTTTTGCAGTACCAAGGCGGAAGCCACGGAGACGCTACAACAGCTGCCTTCATAGTCGTCATTAGGAGGAACCATTTTAGCTAACCCAGTTCAAATGGCTAAAACTGTCCAGTGCCACTCCCTTCGACCCTTTCCTCGCTCCCTCAAGCCACGCCTTACAATTCCTGTGCTCGCCACTGAAATTCGTTGTATACGAGCAGTACGGCAGGCCGTTATCTTTCAATTGATCGATCTGATAAAAATCCTTTTTTTGTCATATATTGTCCCAGATTAACAAGATTTCCCAGCCTAGCGCTTTTTCTGTAGGCTATTGTTCTCAGGCGACAAAATTAGTTTTGTCAGCCACTTCCATGGGGGAACATCATACCGGCGGGAGTTCTCAGATTACCTTGGTCATGTTATTTTGTGCTAGAGCGCCACCTTTATTTTGACGCGGTGTTGCGGGAATTGTCTGCGTTACAGACATAGAGCAGGATATAGGAACTAGAGTACGGACTCCTAATGGCGCGTACGTAAATCGTCTGTGATTGCATGGAGACACGGCATCCACGTTCACTCTGGGCATGACTCGGGCAAAAGTCACGCGGGGAGCGATCATGTGTGTACGAACTGTATGGCAGAAATCGATTCGCCCAATTCCTGCGACTTATTTGTCCTTGTAAAATGTGTATTTCATCCTAAAAAGTGGCATAAGCTGTTCGATTTGACGCGTAAAGATATTTTCTAACTTTTCATGTCAACAGAAATGGTCGGCAAGGGGCTGAATTTGCTTTTCAGTGATAAAAAGAGTAACGTTCAATGAACGCACTAATGCAGGCAAGGACAACTCGCCCTTGTAAGACAAAACGGCCTCACAGTTTCCCAGTACTTTTGTAAAGTCGGACAACTCGGCATCTACTAAAAACATATAGCCCTTCATATACAGACAATTCGGCGTCTTACTGAAGCTGGCTACTCAGACAGCTCGGCACATAATGAAACTCCGAACAGAGGAGACAACTCGTCCCCAAATGAAGTCGCAAATGTAGGCCTATCCTAACATTCCAACATTTTTCTCATGTTTGATTTTACATATTTCCTGTGGAGACTGAAAATGGACGTTAAAAAGGAAGGCATATTCTTCTACTAAACTGAATACCAGGGTCACTGGGTGGGGAGGGGTTTTTATCATTTGTTTTTCTTTTTCATTCTCAAATTAAGTAAAAACTATGCCTAGTAAAGTAGTATAGACTGGGCAGCACAAGTGGCATGACGTGACTGATTTTATTTTAGTAGCTGGCCAGCTGTTAGTCATGTGTTGTAAGTGGTTGGCTGAAAAGATGAACCAGAATATTTTTGCCAATTGAATCAGTCAGCTTGATATACAGGAGGTAAAAAAGTTATTTAACGTTACTCCCTTCTACGGCTGACTGAAAGTTCGAATGAAAGTGACTCACTCAGCCTTGTAAATTATAGGGGCAGCCAATACAATACTGTAACTATAGATGCCAAACTGAAAAGAGAAGGCTTGAACAGACATTCTATCTTTACTACATTGTTTTATTTTTGTATCCTTTTTCTTCCTTTTTCACATACAGATGTTTTAATTTACAGCTATAAGGAATAATGAAGTAGGGCTACAGGTGCAATTTCTTTCTAATCATTTGAAAAGGAGTGCAAAATTTGGGAAAGGGAAGACTGGCAATAGCCACAGTGCACCTTTGATTTTTTTTGAAATGTCACTCCACAATTTCCCACCGTACATTCCAACGTGTAGGCTGCAATGTGGTACAATGATATGCAAACTACAGCCTAACTAAAGCCAAATTAAAGCCTACTACACTGTTAAAAATTTCTGTAAATTTACAGACTTTTTTTAACTTAAACTTTTTGTATTTTACTTTTAATAGAGATTTTCTGTATCTTTACGGACACTTTGTATTGCTACAATAAAAAAAGGTTGTTTAACATGTATTTTCTGTTTATTTGAAAAACCATTTCTGTCTGCTTTTTTAACCAAATTTTACTGCTTTGTAAAACTTTTCTGTAAATTTACAGAAATTTTAACAGTATTTTGTATTTTTCTGATTTCACATAAATATACTGTCATTTAACAAACATTCATCTTGTTTTTAAGCTGAAAAAGAAACAAAAATAAGCCCAAACAAACAAATAAGAAATAGCCAGAAAATTTTCAATATATAACATGCATCGTTCTGCGAAGTTTCAGTTAAAAAAGAAAACATTTTTGGCAAATTTATGGCCCTATTTGAAAATTAACTTACATTTATTATAAAAGCATACTTAGTTATTACGTTCTTAGTTATACATATCATACAACTGGTGTTTTGTCACACATTTTTAAGTAAAAAGAAATTGTAAGGCCCTAATTTCAGAGCACTGACAATTGGTATACTGATGTCAACTCATCGCCACAGGCGCTCATGCACTTGATCGAATTAAAAACGTTTCACAAATTTACTTGAAAGAGTCTGTAAATTTACCACTTTATGACGTATATCTCATTTTGCATAAATGGGCGGAGCTTATTTTGTAGGCATTTTCCTAACAAAAGGATTGCTGTTGCTTTGAATAATATCTTTTTTGGTGTTTTTTAATCAGGAAGTGATAAACTTATTGTTTACCTTGTCTGGAAATGTTTGCAACCAATGTATTTGCATTCTTTGTCATATTTATTTTAAAAACAATTATTATATTGTACAAAAAATGTGACTTTCCAATTACAAAGTTCCTAGAGATAGCAGTCTACTTGACAACAATATGACAACAAAGCATCCTCATTGTACTTTGATTGAAAACAACTTCGTAACGACACATTACGTTGATAAGCAAATACCTGATCTACGTAATGGTGAAGTGTATGTTACGTAATAACATATTAAAGGAAAAAAAGCGATATTATAATAAATATTAAAACGCCGAGAATGAAAACAGTAGGCTGTAAATTCACATAAAATTAAGGTAAAAAAAAACAAAACAGAACAATTCTGTAATTCGATTTTACAGTAGACATTTGTAAACTAATTTACATGCAAAAACTGTAAAGAAAAAACAAACACTTAATGTTTTTTCATGATTACAGTCTGGCTGTAAAAAAAAAACATTATTTGGTTGGAAAAAAATTTGCCATAAAAATTATGTAAATTTACAGAGAAATTTTTAACAGTGTATATGTGCCTCTTGTATAAAATACTTCTCAGCTTGTCATAATGGCAACAGTGACACTTGCAGAAACCAGTGTTGTAATCGAGTCACTAAATCTAGTGACTCAAGTCACCAGTTTTCAAACTTTTAAGTGGCGATATTCGAGTCATTGACTCGAGTCACTGTACTATTTCAATGTGGAAATAACTCCTGAATTCTATCAAGTCACTATCATTTTGAGAGGAAGTGACATGAGTCGTGATTTGTTACAACACTGGCAGAAACTGGAAGCACTAGTTTACTGGTATGCATGAAGAGTAAAAGCAAAACATGAATAGGCCTACATGTATACATTTGTCTGATCTACTTCTTCTTCAAACAATGTTAAATAGGTTCTGTTCTACCAACCACTTTAGTCCAATCACAGTCACATGTTACAGTACTTCTCTAATTTCTCTGGGCACTTGGAAGTCTTTAAAACTGTTGTCAAGTATAATAAAGAATGCAGTCTTTCACCAGCAGCTGACATTATCAGATTATCGCTTCCCATAATTTTGCTTTGGCTTAGTGTTGAATGTCTCCCTCAACTGTCTAAACTCCAGTAATTGCAAGGTATGGTGATCCAGAATTAACATTTTCTTTCAAAATATTCAAGGTGTACCCGATGATAATTAAAAGTCAGTTGACACTTTGCAAGTTAAACGAACCTGGACTTAAAAGATGACACCCAAGCAGTTCCAATTCTCTTAACCTTCTTCATTAAGCCCCTCGATCCCTCCTCTGCCTAAAAAAATTCATCCTCATCCAGACACAATCTCAGTCTGTTACTTCAGGGTGATCATACTTGATCCCAGTGTGTAATCAAACGTTCTCAGTGCAGTGTGTAAGAGTTCTGTACCCTGCACTTTTTGAACTTGCTTTCAGTCAAAGAGTAGAGCCAATTGGCAATTTCTGTGGATGTGGACTTACTACAAAAATTATAGTTTGGGGTGAGAGAATCAAGCTTTAAATGTCTTTGTTCACTTCATTATCTGCTTGTGTGGCAGATGCCTTCAGACATGACCACATCCAGCATGAAGTACAGGAAACAGTTCATGGCCAGCAGCCCTATGAATCTGACATCCCTTGGGTTTCTCCCTGCAAGTGCAAGAAAAAAATGAAACCATCAGTTTCTGTTTGGGGTGAAGATTATTATCATTTACCATGATGTATTAAAACCAAATGCAACCCGTAGCATAGTACATATAGTAGCCTACAATTACTCAAGACTGGCATCAGGTTTTCAATGTTTTTCTTTTCTCCTTCTTTTAAGTGTTGGTAAAAGAAAGTTAAACTGCATCAAGGAATTAAACACTAACATATTTCACCATTTCCCCAAATAATGTACCTTTCCAGTGCAACAGAATCAAGCTTGATTAGCCCCTAGTAGGCTTATATAGCCTAACGTTACACGTGAACATAAATTTGAGGAATGGGACCTTACTCAGATACAAATTTGGCTCCAAAATTTTGTCTCAAACATACTTGGGGACTCTATAGACACCCTACACCCTGTTAAAAGTTTTAAAGAAAGTGGCAAAGTATGGTTAAAATTACTGCACCCTCACCCTAGCAGACCAAAATTGCATGTCACATGATGCCAGCTCTTTTTAACTAAGACCCTACTGTTTTACACTTACAGCCTGCTAAATAGTTACAAGCCCTGTAGGCCATTTTTGCCAAATCTGACCTAAATTCCTAGCCCATCAGTGTAAAAAGATCTCGTGTTTATATAACATCTCATTGCATCGTGAAAAGGCTCCATGCACAACGTTTACAGAAGGAGAGTGGCTTATTTAGATTCAGAAACTATCCAGTAACGTTAGGCGTAATATATATGTATCTACTACGTATATAGGCCTATTGCATACTAATAGTGTTACAGGAGCGTGTCCGCACTAGGTGAAGAAAAATGCGTCTTTTCCAACTTAAACAAGAATAAAATACGAAACCATCACAAGAAACTTACAATTTATGAGAGATACTACATCCTCCTCTTTTTCTGATAGAAGTAGATGATTTTAGAAATCAAATTTTTGGACGTTCATGTGCATGTGATTTGTATGAATCTCTATGTAAGCGATCCGTCTGTTGCCCAGATAGAATATGGGTACTGAGTGCCCATACGATCACAGCTGTTTTGGGGAGTCCGCCCTCTAGTTCCTATTATCCTACTCTATGGTTACAGACCATTCTCTAGATGTTTCCATTTCAGTGCTGGAGAAGAATGCTGAAGATACAAATTACAAACGGTGGAAGTAACTTACACATGGGTCTCTTTGAAAATCCAGATGTGCCGGGGTATCCTGTTTCCACCCACGGAAATAAATGTCATGCTTTCATTTGAGACTTCATTCTCATAAGTTTCAAAAGGGCACCACCTTTAAAAACTGCCTCCCCGTACCCAACGAATATACGGTAGGTTAAGCTTTGAACTGGCCTGGGGGGGGGGGGGGGTATTAGGGAAACCAATATAACGACAATGGATAGACGACGGCATTTGAAATTTACGGCTTCGAGACCAACCCAAAATTCCTGCCAATCGGAATTTGGCTTGGACTGACTTGGATTGATATTAATGGGAATTTGCATTATTCTCTCAAGAAGTGATTTAACTAATGCTACCGTGCATTTTGTAAACGTATTTCGTCTTAGTTTTGCTGATCGCAAGTTACGCCGGTTGGGTGTAACCAGGAGTTGTCAGGGACTTTAACTTCTGCTTTGAACTAATGACGACAGCTGGTGACTTTTAAATCCAAGGTAATGATTTCATATAATTTGCCTTCACAGGGCAAAGTAAAACACCAATCGGAGCATAAGAGTTGTGGAACTTCTCGGTAACTTAGTGGCATAAAAAGAGCAATCGAGGTAGTTTTCGTTCAGCGAAACTTATTTCTAGCCCCCATCCTTGGGTGACCACGTTGACAAACATTCTTTGTATGGACCACATGTAGTTCGTTCCGAATTAAATTTTATTTAGTAGAGGTAAACTGTAACAGAGGTTAGGGTATTAGGATATTCACGCTAATGTGGCACTGGTTGGCACTGGGTGGTATAGAGCATGTATGTTATACATATATTAGGTGTTGCGCGTGTGAACGCTTGCGCGATGACACGCAAAATGTGTTCCAATAGGGATCTACCTTTCACTGTTACGACAGCCTGTGAGACGCGCCTTTCCAGCTCTTATGAAGCTCAACCGAGACGGCATTGTCATGAAAACACTGAATAAGTCTATACAGCATTAGTCTCTATCGAGTCTTTCCAGCGGATCTCGTTCAACTTCCATCCCTCCCTCTGGAAACACACTGGCTGTTACCTCCTTTGTGTTGCACCCCTGGTAGATCTAATATGGGCACGTATGCAGGCCGTGCGCAGGTTCGATATGGAGGTTGAAAAAGCCGAGCCTATTATCGTGCTAGGGTACAATGTAAATTAATACAGTACACCTAACTACGGAAGCCGAGAGCGGCGCGGTAGGGAGAAAACGCAGATCGATTTCTCTGTACCATGAATACCAACAAAAAAGAAGAGAGCGTACTTCAAGTAAAGATCGTTTTGTTATAGCATGTAAAGTGCTGAGTAACTCCAAATAAATGGACGAGTCTCAATGCTACTAGAAAACAGAGCCTTTCAGACAAGAATGTTATCGGTTTCGTTTATTCTACCGTTTATAACGTAAACAATAAAATCATGAGAAATACAGGGAAACGTTTTTCTGTATTTAACCCTTTACCGTTATGCTCCAATCGGGGCATATTTGCCCGCCTCGGGAGTGGGCGGAAAAGCGGACGTAGCACGCCCCGCATCAGCTTCCGTAGGCTATTGACCCCGTGACCTTGAGCTATAGTCTCTGTCGTTGTTGTGGCCGAATTTTCGGGTAGCTACTCGCAGTTTCGAGCTCCGCGTGAAACAGTAAAGATGGGTGACAGCCGCGCTCTCCGTCTGGGTCCAAAAGGACCCAAACAACGGTAAAGGGTTAATGCAATTAGAGCACGGGACTCGAAGGTTTATAAAAAAAAAAACTGTTCCAGGTAACGAAAGCGAGCAATGAATTCGAAAATTGTTTAAGCTAGTAGCCTTTTTGCTCGAGTACGGTACTCACTTTTCGAGAGCCATAGTGCTAATGACAGTCTACTCCTGCAAAAGGGGGTAAAGTTTGGTCAGTTTAGAAGAGCCATAGAGAGACTATCTGCTTACCCTAAAGACTTGGCGCCCTTATGGAACATTCGTGGTGGTGTGTCGGGAAAGGAATATTCCGGTGTCGATTTCATAAGGTCTCAAATAAACGAGAATGGTTTTTTATCAGTCGCACTCCTTTCACACCCCACATCATAGCTTGTTCACAACTCAAGATAATTCTGTTTGAAGATAGGTTATCTGGATCAAAAACAGACTGCTAGTTGCTCCAAGGTTGCAAAATGTTGTGTAATACCGGCAGTTTTCTTCTAAAATCTTTTGTTGTTCTTTAAAATTGGAGTAACTAATTTGAGCTCGAAATGAAACTTCACACCAGTACGTGCCGGGACATTGAATGTTAGTCCTTTGAGGTTGACCTGAAAATGTTGTGAACACAAAGGTTGCAGCTCTAAGTATCTGCATATTTCATTTGCATGTGTGAACACTACATAAAATACAAAAGAAAAGATGCCCTTTAAATCTGCATCACAGGTTCCCCACAATGCAATGTGTTACTGTGGTTTGAATATTTTCTTAAAAAGTCATAACTTCTGAACACAACATACTATTGAGACGAAACTTTCAGGGGTACAGAGAATAAAAGTACCTTGATTTTTTTAAGCTTTTGAAAATTGTCACCGGAATATCCCTTTAAATCCCATCTAACTATTTAACTGACTAAATATAATCTAGGCCTGATACTGAGATTTCTGTGCGTAGGCCAAATTGATTATTTTATAGATTTATTTGGTGATTTTCGGGGCATGCGCTCTGCTGGTTGAAAAAAGAAATTAAATAAAGTCGAATGAAAATAAAGAAATGGAGAAAATGAAAAACTCTGTCACAGAAGGAATATCATGTACCTCAATCATAAGAGCTCTAATTATTCAATAACGTGCCCCATAATTATCATACATTTGACCTAATCTGATCATTTTTAAAAAGATTCCATATTTCATTTAGAGGATGAAGTTATAAGCTTTGTACGGAATGAGGTATAGCGCGTTAGGTACAACCTAACGAAGTTATGGCTGACAAGAAATTCAAATATATTAAGAAGCGTGTGTGCATTGCGTCAAAATCCCAGGCCCCCCCCCCCCCCCCCCACACACACACACACACACCTCGAAGAAAAATAAAAAGGAAAACCAGAAAGGAAACGGAAAGAAATGACAAAGGAAGATTTTGAAAAAAGGGAACAAAAACATGTAACCAACTATTGCCTGGTAAAAATACAGGAAGACTGGTTAAAGTTTACAAAAAAAAAATTTAATATTGGACCACAATTCAAAATAATTCATCGATTTTACCAATGTAATATGAATTTTGACCCGTATTTCCTGGTTATTTTTACCAGAGAAAGGTATAGGTTAGTCTGTGACCACCATATTGGTTAAACCTAACCAATGTGTTTAGAGTGAACCGACAGACAGCTTTTACCAGACCACGAGTGTCCGATAAAGCTTTCTGTCAGTGTGACGTCACAAATTAATCAGCATTTCATTTTCACAGTCCTCTGTTGCAAATCATATACTTACACAATTTCTCAAATTTAAGTTCTTTTCTATCAGAGATTTAGAAGATAGTACTCAAAGCAAAAATAAAAGAAAAGTAAAGACATGGATCGTAATCCGATCCGACTAGGAATTCGTTGTAGTGTGACCGCGAAGTTATCCTTTAATTTTTCCTTTTTCCTTCCCATTTCCCCTGTTCTGCTTTCCTCATCGCCTCTTCGTTTTTTCTCCTTTTCTCTTCCTTCCAGCCTTTCTCTTCCCAGGCTCAGTTTAGTCTTTTCTATCGCTCTCATTTACCACCCCTCCCGACAATTCTCTCCTTAATACCCACTTATTAGTTTTGCATTTTAGAAACCTAACAGGGCAGTACTTAAAAGTATCGGCGGTAATCCTATCCCACAGCACGAAGTTGCTACCTTTCTAATTACAAGACAGAATACCCGTTAAGAACGAAGTAAAATTCAAAACTTGAAATAAGGGACTGCATACGTAATATCAGATGATGCTACTCCCCAGGGGCGTAGCCAGGATTTTCTTGTGGGGGGCAAAATCGACTCATCGTCCCCAATCTTGACCGACAGGACTATCCAAGCGGAGCGCCACCATTAGTTGGCGCGGAGCGTACAAGAAAATTTTTGGTTTTAGAAACCCCTCAGATGGCAGGAAACGGCACTTCCCGAATGTTTTATGCTGCATGTTCCCATTCTGGAAATATGGATCTCATTTCTGTTTCTCAATTAATGCAAAAAAAAAATTCAATCTATGAAAAATGTTAATACATGTTTCTAAGCAGAGCTCTACCATCGATTGGCGCGGAACGTACCAGGAAATTTTTGGCTTTACAAACCCCTCAGATGGCCGGAAACGGTACTTCTCGAGTGTTCTAAGCAAGAATATGTTCAGCCCAACTTCGAAATTTTCCCCGCTTCTTAATTGGAGCACTTGACAAATATTGAGGGGCTGAACATACCTTTAGCCCAAACTTTTTCATTTTTCATCGCCGCCACTGGGGTGCGGCAATTTCTTGAGGGAGCGAAGCGCCCAAGTGAGGAGCCGAGCGACCGAACGGGGGAGAGGGTGTGGTTCTCCCCCTCCCACCCCGAGGAGATATTGCAATTTTACATCAAAATTGAGCGATCTGGTGAACACCTAAGTTGGAATTTTTGGACATTTTCAATCTTGTATCAATGTTTTCCTTATTCCCTCGAGAGTTAGCAGGGTTAGTGTGTGACTGTAAGAGGGTTACTCGGTACGAGTCTATGGGGCCCTAGGGAATTGTGTCGCACTGGAACAAAACAGCTACTCATAAGGCTTACATTTAGTTGGCTAAACCAGCGGAATTGACATTTTGCCCTGAAAAACGCCAAAACTCCATTTAAATAAAAATAAAAAATAAAAATAAAAATATTAGGTATGGACGGGACTAAGTGCCAACCCCCTGACCACGGGCCTGTCTCCCTGGGTGTCACCTTCCCCTTTTGGAATGTTTTGCTGCCTCGAAGAGCTTAGATGCAATATGGTGCTTTGTTTTGTTCTTTTTATACTAGATTCCAGTGTTCTCCACAGGGGGTTTTAGAGGACCGACACGTCCTCCTAGTGAAATTGACCGCCCCTCCAAAATAGTTGCCGCTCTCCAAAAAATGCAGGTTCCATTTTTAGTTCATTGCTTCATTACACATATACAAGTCATAACTGGAAAAATGTGACTTCCATCCAGGCTTGGCGCCAGGATTTGCCCGACGAAGGGCCACTCCCCGAACGGGGGAGGGGCAGGGTCGGTAGCGACCCAAGTCCCGACAGCCAGGGTTCCGTCGATGAGTTGGTGAGAGAGGTTTGAAGAAAACCTGTGCACTGTACCTGCCATTGCGAGCCATGTACGACATCAAATTTGTATATGCTAGAGGAAGATATTTCCGCCCTGATTTTACCGTAGAAAAGGGGGCAAAATTTTTTTGGGTTAGTACACTTAAAAGAATCTGTACTTATTTAAATCTTATATAGGTCAATAAATTGTCCCGGCATTTGGGCCCTATAGGACACAAATTATATTGTACTTTCTTCTTCGAGTCCGTACCGCACGACTGACACAAGAGATAATTTAACTAAGTTTAGCGAAATGATATGAAATTCCCGACATGAACATTAATCCATTTATTCTACTTATTAATTTACATAAAAAGATGGGAAGGGTTTGTACTTTATTAGCTCTAGGTAACGGAACTGAGGAAGGGTGTGCAAAGAGTACCGAACATTTTGGGTTTTATCGCAGAAATAACTCTTGTGAAAGCGAGCCAGCGACCACAAGTTCCGACAGCCCCTATGTCGAGGGGGTGGTATGAAGGAGCCTAACTATCCCATGTCATTGCAGCCTTGAGCACATTTTGCACAATGTTACTTAGTATTTGAAAAGCCGAGTTAATGTTTTTTTGAGTCTGACTCGTGAAATTGCAAAGCGCGCGAAATTTTTTGGTGGGCTTACAAAAATAACATAGCCTATGTATTCATTAAGAACAAAAAGGAAAAAAAATAGAAACTGTAGTGGTTGTAGACCGTATCGGGGATAACATACATTGTGTCGAAACCACCTGGAATACCCCATAAAATAGCCAAACTATGCTCCGTGAGTGGCTCACCATCTGACCTATCGCATGACACACACAAGAGAACAGCAACTAGGCTTTGTGATATGGGATAAAATTTACTACCTCTGCATAACCTGTGTACTCTGCCTACCAGTAACTTGGTAAGGTTGAGAGGACTTACACTGCCTATAGATATGTGGGATGGAAGTATTGAAAAAACTGGAGTGAATCTACAGCGCGCGTAGCGCGCCGAAAATTTGGGGTTCTTATAAGGGAAATTGTCCCTTGAGAGCAAAAAACAGGTAAACCATCGGGGAGACCCCCACCCCCGAAAAACTGTAAAAATGCCCCCGATTCTTTCCCTCCTCTTGCCGTTTAGCCGTTTATTTTTTTTTTTATTTTATTATTTTATTTTTTTGGCTCCCCTTTATTTTTTCAAGATCGCCCATCACGTCCCCAAAATTTCTGTGGGGGGGGGGGCACTCTGCCCCCCCTTCCCCCTCCCGCTGGCTACGCTAGTGCTACTCCCTACCTATTTTATTAATTATACAATGAATGTACACGCTAGTTGAAACATAACTGTACTCTACTGTTGGTCTTACGTCAGAAACTTGCCTAAGTCAAGTAGAAAAAACACAAGTTCAAATGCAATGATCTTAGAATGACACCATTCACAGAAATATGTCAGTATACCAGATAGTTATCGTAAGCAGATAACCCTCGAAAGAGAGTGAATGAGCAAAAAGGTGGTTTAGGTGATACTTCGCAGGTTTTCTTTACTCGCTATAGTTTTTTTAGTCTTCGTGACTTGGTGTTCACGCATTTAGTTACAGATATCAAAACATCTTCTCCTTTACTTTCATGTTGTTGCAGACAAAACGTGTACGAATGCAGTGTTCTTGTCTAAACGGCTGTTTTCTAAAAGCATTGAGACTCGTCCACTAATATTGAGGATGTATGCAGTCCATAACATGCTGTAACAAGATGTTCTTGAAGTACGCTCTCTTCTTTTTGTTGGACTTGTGGTACAGAGAAATCGATTTGCGTTTTCTCCCTACCGCGCCGTTTTCGGCTTGCGTACCTAACACTGACAGGCTGTAAGAAATACATGCACATTGACCGGGGAAAGGTTTGGGGACAATTTCATACCTTTGCTCCCTGGAAAATACCCTAGCTACGCCACTGATCGAGTCTGTTCCATGTACGCCTAGCTGATGCTTCGTTTCTGTTCTGCATTTTTTGTTTCAAACTTGGTACCGGTATTAATTATTTCTTAATGAGAGTTTCAAGCTACGTCACTGAACTCCCACTCAACTGATTTCTCGACGAGGATACCATCTCACACAGCGAGGATACCATAACTTCGTTACAGTAATATTGGTACGACTAGATTGAATGATTTACCCTAGACGAAACTTGAAAGGTCCAATGTCAAAAAGGATTTCGAAAATCCATGGTATTTCATTCCTGTCATGTTATACATTCTATGTCCATTAGTCGGTATTAAAGCTAAAAATTCCATCGTCCCATGCCCGGCAACTATTTTTACCACTGAAGTTTTCAGCATTTACTGAAAACACATCAGACGTATGATGTAGGAAATGAAGAGATGTCATTTTTGTCATTTTAGGATGGAAAATCCATTTGAAATAGAAAATTTTAAAAGATGCATTCAACTTGAAAACGAATCCAGTTGGTTCAAATCCTTTTTTCAAAGGACATTTCTCATGGTACAGGAACGGTGGGGATTGAGGGGGCATTGGGATTTGTATTAAATGTTGAAGTAAGCTTATTTTAAAACGTGCACATTGCACAAGCACTTGTGATGGCATTCTCGAATAACTGTCTTTGTAATTTTCTTTTTTCAGAACCATTTAGGCCTACGTTTATTTCAAGCAGTGATTTCTGTCTGACCGCTACAGTCTGACATGTCCAAGTATTCCTTGAAAACCATGCTATGCTAAAAAGGGAAAAATCCATGGCCTTGGAAATTACACGCGATGACTCTCTTCTTATCTCGTTCGATGGTTCTTAGAATTATAGAATGACATCTTAATGAATTAATTACCAGCTAATGCTATACGTTGATACTCATGGCGAATAAAGGGGATATTTAAGATGATCTTGCAGGCTCCCATATCAAAACGAAACCGCGCCCACCTCCAATCGTATGATTGGTGTAAGTTTTGGTCATGTGCCCTCAGTTCTTGCCACCTGATCTCCGTGAGTGACTGATGCGAGGCGGTCAAGTCTGAAAACCAAAACATGTGTGCAATGTGCCAATATTGGTACTGGTTGGAGCTGAGACGACAAACTTACTGCGCTGAACGAAAGCTATTGGCTGCAGTAAGAAATTGCAACTGGCAACCACTCACAAACGAAACTGCTTTAACTTTACGCCTTTCACCGAAATTGTTTATTATATTTCTGATCGAACTGAAGAATACAAAAGGAACCATTGGGGAACATTGATATAAGCGCCAGCGAAACAGAACGTACGCCTAACGTTAATGAGACTCCGAACGCAGTAAGTGTTTAATGTTTAACCTAGACTAGCCTAGGCCTAGGCCTAAGTAAGGCCTAACGCTAGGCCTAAGTTAGGCCCTAGGCCTAGGTCCATGCGTACTGACCGGCGCGAACATAGGCTAGGCCTATTCTATCCCGAGGCCTATTAAAGTATTATAGGCGCATGCTAGTCTAGCTTCAGTGTAAGTAAGCTTAGGCCTATGCCCAATTGAGGGAGGCCTAGGAGTAGGCCTAGGTCCCAACTATAATTTGGAAGTTGAGAAGGGTGAAGTCATTACTGAGAATATGTACCTATGCTGTGCAATACACTTGCACTCCAATCTGTAGCATATGTTTTTCTTGCCTTCTTGCATCTTTAGCCACTATTTAGGCCTAGGCTACTACCAGTTTGAAAAGTTTGTTTTCTGCATGCAGAAGATTACTTTTTTAATGTGCCAAAATAAGATATTGTGCACATGAAATTAGAGACCATGAAAAAAAGACTTAAACAAGTTGCATGCCTATCGCCCAAATTTGCATGACTACCAGGCTACCTATCACTCAGAAGTCACACACAATAGATCTTCCATGTGACTTGTACAGTATATTAAGCTGCACAGTCTGGAAATAGTGTAGGCTAGACCTAGGCCTAGGCTAGGGTGGGAAAGTTGGACCCTACAAAACACTTGGACTAAGGCCTTTTAGAACCAGTGTTGTAGAGGAAAATGCATATCCAAGACCAGGAAGTGTCCAGATTGAGACCCAGACCAGGACAAACTGAAGACAGAGACCAAGACATGTGTTTCATAGCAAAATTAAATGTCCAAATTGAAATTTATTACCTTATGCTCTAAAAATGACATAAAGCACAGAGAGTTTGTCATTGACTCATTCATATTTTATTTTACGTATGACTGAGCAGGATGAGAGCCGAGGGGCTGCCCCCTAAAAAAAACCCTTTGCTGAATAGGGCAGATTTCAGTGGCTCAGCCCAGCAGATATTATGCCCTAGTTAGGGATCTGGAGTCAGGGAAAAAGTCACCACCCCCCTGAGAAAAAACATTCTGTACGGCCATGTTCATTTGCCAAACATAGTTCTAAGTAATAATTTACAGGTCAAGAGCAGCCCCTTAAACTTATTTTTAAGCAACAGCTAAATTTTATATTTTTCTTCTCAAGTTCAATGAAAACATTATATTCTATGACTTCACTATTGCATATGTAAACTAAGCAGTTACTTAAATTTCACATTTGAAGAGAAAATTGTTGTCACATGCCTCTCAACAGCCAATCATGAAACAGGAAGTTGGGGTGACTACTCTTAAAGTAAACCACAAGTTCATAAAGGAAAGGTGAGGTTATATAATTTCCACATACAGTAACAATGGACAAAAAGCCCTTCATTTAAAAAAAAAAATACATGAATCCTACAATGTATGTAGTACTTTACCTTTTTATTTATTTATGCATTATTCATTTTATTTAAAAAAATAAAAACAACAAATTTTTAGCAGGTCTCAAAGCTAGAGCAGAAAAATTTCCAAGACTGCAAGGGTCTGAGACCACAGAGTGTCAAGGCTGAGACCAACACAGAGAAAAACTGGTCTTAAGACCCACACCGCTTTAGAATTTGCCCAGGGGCTGATTTATTTCATTATACTAACACTGAACTGCAGGTAACCTAGCTCCCAAGTTTAAAGAGGATATGGGGGTCCAACTTTGATATTTTAGAAGTGTTAACATGCAAAATGGTGGCAATTTTTTGGCGAATCAACACAATTTTGCTTGGTTGCTGCAAAAAATTTCTGTAAAGTCATGAATTTTTTGGCTGTAACCAAAGTTAGAGAAAGTGATTTGCCAAAAAATTAGGAGCAATTATAGAATACCCTGCCACTGAAGAGTACTTAACCCTTGAAACTGAATGGCTACATCATCAAATCCCTTAGCTCGGGTCACACTGCCACAACGACCCAAGACACAACACGACCACCCAATGTGTCGGCAGGGGTCTTGGCGGTGTGAACACTTTCACGACCACAATTCCGTCTGGTCTTATGCTGTTGGCAAGATTAAACATGTTCAGTCGTACTCTGGTCTAGGCGGCGCTTGTTGTGTTGGTGCGGCCTTGTTTTCTATGGGACAAACAGGCCTCATGCTGTTTGTCCAATCAGAGCTCAGCATTCAGCCATGGTGAACCAGTTCCAGTTACAGCATGTTTTTATTGCGCAACACCCAGAGCAGTTGAGTACATATCATCAAACCATGCATATGCTACAGCTGCAGGCTTACTACTAACCATGATGATGGCTGATTTTTGGATGGGGGCACAAGAAGATGATTTAGTCACTAAGTGGGAGGAAGGGCCGTCCCCCTACAATGAAAAAGGCAAACTCAAATGGCATTTTATATGCGAAGAAGACATTTCTCAGTGTATTATCAGGATTTTAGTTGATGCAAACTTCTGCATGCTCGGAAAACAAATGAATTCCTTTCTCTGTTTGAGAGAGTAAAAAATTAAAAGCAGTTTATAAATGTGCTTCACTTGAAGATACAGTACTTGGCACAGAAACAGAAAAAGTCCATCAACTTCAAATCAGTCATTAAGCATTCATGTTCAAGTGAATTTATGTAGGCCTAGAATACTCCTGCGCCAAAATTTACTTATTTTTTAAGGGGAATATTTTTCTTTTTATATATTAATTCTCAAAATAACAAGTGTTAAAACCTTTGTTAGACATTCGTTTGTCTGCGAAGGCTGTCAGATTAATCAACAATAGCCAGCTTGTATTCATCCTCTTGCATGTAGTCACACGCATGCTGGATGGAGACGACAATCAAAGCAGGGAAGTGGAAAAGGTTCTTCTAAAACCTCCCTGGTCAGGGAGTAGCACCGTGGTCCTCTTGAGCTTCTTTTTACCCCCTTTGTTTTTTGAAGAATTCTTTTGCCTCATTTTTGAGCGGAACTCCAGCTGGTGTGGGGAGGTGCGTCTGCACGCACCCCCTTCTCCTGCCTATATCCCTGGGAAATCACAGCTCTTATTAGAAGCATGCCAGTGAGCCACAACTGGAAAAAAGATCATGGCCGGCCTGGCTTAAACAATTTGGTTAGAAAGTGAGCCGTAAAAGCCCATCTAACCTACCAACTCATACTGAGTTCAATTTTGAAAGGGCAAGATACACAAACTTTGGACAGTGTAGAAGGTCTACTTTAGAGCCTGCACCCGTCAACAATTTTTTAACTACGACCCAGAGGCAAAAACGAACCATTTCAAATTTTTAAATGTCAAACCTGGAATAGCCTGTTTGATGGCGCACCACATGCAGCGTCACTCCATTGATTAGTGTCGGAGCGGTGTGACATGGTATTTTAGAGGGTTTAGGAAGGCGCCAGAATGCCTACAATTTATGCAAATTGTCTACAATGGGAGAGGCCTTGTCGGGTCGTAGGTAGTCTTGGCAGTGTGTACTGGGCTTTAAGGAATAATTCTGGGAACAACTCATCATAGTCCTGCTTGATCTTTATTAAATTCTGTGAAAAAATTTTAAGTCCAACCAATGTCCCCTAAGTGGCTATGTCCAGGGATTGGACCTATGCGCCATCACATTTTTTTGCATTGCGATTGCGTTCTTTGGATTAAATTGCGTTTTTTAATATTAACCATTTAAGGGTCAATTTTTTCACCCTGTTCCCTCCAAAACAAAAGTACTTAACCCCAAATTGTAGAAAATTGAACCAAACTACAACAGTTTGTGCATTTGAGAAATTTATACGAACATAAAAACCTTGCATGTAGGCTGTATGCATCACACGTACGCATAGGGCATGCGTACGATGACTTACCGTTTCTTATCAGCGATCTCCGCTGGGCGTATTGTTATCAGATTACATATCCCAGTCGCGGTGCACCTAGCGCTAGTTGTAAAAAGATCCCAAGGTACAGCAAAAGCAACAGCAAATATCGCATTGTGTTTTACAACTAACTGATGAAATAGATCAAGATTTTTATGATCTCACTTTTAAGTTGACTACATATTTGCTTTGTAAATTTGGAAAGATAACTGTTTCTGTTCATTTTGAAATGATTTTCATAGGGTTAAGTAATGAAAATATTAACAACGTGCTGTTCATGTGAATGTTTCAGCCAGCCAACTTTTACACAGTTAAGTCATTGGGACATCTCCATTGAGTTAACTGTATTGGGAATTCCCAAAATTACGTTTTCCAATGATTTACACGTTTGCCAGCATGCAGTGCATATGGCTGGCTTACCTGGATTTCTGTGAGACAGCACATAAAGCCTGCTGCACTGATCGTGCCTCTGTACCTACATTCATATGTGTGAATACACGGAGCTGCCGGTGAATATATATACAAACAGAGTATGCTAAATAGATGCTGCATAATTATAAGGGAGGATGTGAGACTATTGCCTGGAGGGTGTGAGATTATTGTTTGATGAATCAGGGCTGCAACTTTGCAAACATTTCAGCCACGGCCACACAGACAGTATACAGGTACTGTAGGGCTAGGGAAGTATGGCCTAGGCTACTGTACATACAGGAGCAAGGCCCAACTTCAGTTATTATTTTTTTTCCCACATCACGGAAAACTTACGCATTTTCAAAACAAATAAATAGCCTAGGCAGGCCAAAGCAATAATAAAGGTTGATGTGCTGATGTGCCACAGCTATATTTGTATCTTTAAACAGATGAGTTGTGAGGAATACGGTACTTTATTAATTGCGTGTGAGGCTGTGAGCACTTTATTAATTGTGTGTGAAAACATCTCAAAAATAAATCCAAACACAACTTTAATACCTGCACTGAAACTACGAATAAAGCTAGTACTGTTACTTATGCAAATAATGGGTTATGGGGCAATATTTTGTGACTGCATTTTTTGGCAATTAAAATTGGAGTTTTTGTGTTTTTTCCGAAATCGCAGTGTTTTTTGGGGTCTTCAAAATCGTGCATATTTGTCCAACCCCTAGCTATGCCCTGGTGTTATTTTAATGCTGGCAGGGTAGTCTTTAATTGCAATACCAAAAAATGCTGTACAGATGCTCACAAATGTGCAGTTATTGAAACCTCTCCAACTCATAAAAAAATTAATTGGTTATTGTTGCTCCAATTTTCATTGTGGTACAGTTTCCAGAGGGCTCTCTATAGTCTTTTTTTGCGAATGTTAACTTGATATACCACCGACCATGAGCTGCACAACTGCAAATGCTGTATGACTTACCTACATGCATACCACAGTATCATAGGCTGCTACATTTAACCCCGACCTAAAAATTATGAAGAAGGTAGTGATAAAATAACTGCAACAGTTTAACTTTTCAGAGACGTTAAATTCTTGCAAATTCACATCTGCCTGTATTAGCACCCCAAAACGCAAAAAAAAACCCCAAAACAGCTAGGTAATTGATTAATATTTTTTATCATATTTTAGTACCGTATTTCAACCACTGGTAAAATGGTATCTTCTCTCTACATGTTTAGCAGGAAGGGCCTTTGCCCATTGACCAGTCCATTTGCTATTATGTACAGTACTGTATAACATGGGCAAGGAATTTCCATATCTCACTTTGTAACCATGAAAGTTACACAGTCAATATACTATACTGTATGCTGCCAAGAATGTTGGTTTCTTGGGAACCTCTGAGACAATGCAAGCCTATCCTCTAACTCCTGGATCGGGCAATTTGACATTGTTAGTGGTGTTGCACAACATTATTAAGTAGTGAGAGGAATGTCTTAGATATATTGACGTTGTCACAGCAAGTACAAGCAAGGGCCATATATATGTGCATTACATATATGCAGCACAAGCAATTAAATGTTCTGTGGATGTGATTTTAGTGAATTTGTACTTTACCAGTAAGCTGAATTATTTGTAATTTGTCTGGTTTCCTACAGTAACTGGGAATTTACTAAAAAGATTTAAAATGTTGGTTTTTAGGGCTGGGCAGGTCAGCAGGTTTGGGTGTTCAAATCTGGGTCAGACCCACAAAATGTGCATCACTTGGGAGGCCAAAGGTTTAAGACATCATAAAGCTTCTCTTAGTCATTGTTTAATTTGTGAGTGATCTTCTTGATCTTGATGAATACAGTATCCACCCATATCACCCAAACTACTATTGATGTGTTGTCCCTCGTTTGGATTACATTTGTTTGACTTGAAGTGGCAAGACGGAGAGCTCACTATGAAAAGTCTAAGATGACTAGGGGATTTTCACCAAGGACTTGAAAGAAAGACAAAAACATTCCAAACCACATGTCCTCCAAACCATGTCTCTATACCCTTTTTGTAAATCAAGATATCTTACTGAAAAAATGTTGGTTGTTTTTATGTAAAAAATACCTTTATTTTTAGTTATTTATTGCTCGCACATTGCATTAGATTCCCTTTATTTTTCTTTGTAATTTCAAATTAATGTCCTGTTTGTCCTTGAAATTTGATACTGTTTGAATATTTGAACCTATTTTTTCCTGAAGATCTATCATTACCCTACACCACATAGTAAACAACGTTGCTTAATATTCCCTAGTAGCAGCATCAAAATTGTAAATAAATTGGATGCAATATTAAGTTAATGTGCCACCATAACATTACAGAAGAAGTAGAATAAAGTTGACCCTTGAATGATATTGACCAAACCAGGTCTTTTGCGTGTAGACAAAGCATCATAATTAAGGTCGACTTTACTGAAAGAGATTCCTTGTACCATGGAAGTACTACCTCGGAGGTACAGTAGTACTTCCATGCTTGTACTATGAATCTAGTACTGTACAGTAGCTTGGTTTCACCATGGAAGTACTATACCTCCGAGGTAGTACTTCCATGGTTTCACAGTTCAGTGCACTCTGTTATGATATGAGGTTTAATTGATAACATCTGCTTGTTTAGTATCCATCCATAAATAAAAACTATTGATTTTTAATGATCCTAGCTGGTGTTATATTAAGTACACTTCTCGCCCTTTCTCCTGTCTAGCACAAAAACTTCACTTGGACCGTTGTGTCATCACACATTTTAATCAATGCTGGATGCAGCCCTTTTGAAGGACAATAGATTACCCTACAAAATGTGAGCATTTGGCTGTTTCATGGTTCGGTAATTTTGTTAAAAGTGTACTGTTTGTATTGTTGTAAATATTGTCATTGCTGTTGTGTGCCTAACCTTGTCTAGGTTGTCCATGAGCTAGGTCTATGTATAATAAGATATGACTTTATGTAATTTTCTATGGAAAGGGAAAAAGGCAAGGAAGTTGAAATTTCCAAGCTTTCATTGACCTTAATGGTATGTATGTAAAGAATGCATAAATAGGACAGTACTGTAAGCTTGTATAAAAAAGGAAAAATCAAGGTTATGACAAACTCAATCAATTTTAACATTAAAGAGAAAATGCAGTCACCCAAACTTGAAGTACTGTAGTGTATAGTAGACTGTCCTGTTCTGTTTCATTACTGGCTCTTGAGAGTCATGTGACGCTGCATTTTTTTCCAGGTTCTAAAATGAAATTTACTAAACGTCACTTCTTGGTTTACCTTGAATATGTAATATATGAAATATAAGGGCCTATAAAAGATAACTTTGAAAGAGAAATTTAAACTTTTAGGATTAAGCTGTTGCTTCAAAATAAATTTGGGGAAAATGCAGCTTTTTCCCTTTAAACTTGAAGTCTAACGTCTTTGCACTGAGTTCAGTGTTTACACACATTTTTAGCCAGGTATTTGAATTCATTTGTGTGACAATGGAAAGTTTGAGATACAATAATATTAAAGAAATATCTTCTTGAACCCCCCCCCCCCCACCTCCACCCCCAAAAAAGAAAAAAAAAAAAGATGAAGGATGCGCCATTGTATTTTTAACCCCCTCCACCCTCTCCCTTCCCCTTTAGAAAAAAGAAAAAATATTAAATTAGTAAATTGAACAAAGCACTAAACTACATTATCAGTCAAGTGAGGAATGTGCATGTTTATATTCCTTGTATTTCCCCAGTTTAGTTGTTCAATGCTCTTGAAAATATGTGCATGCAGAGCTAATTATTGTGTTGCAATTTGTTGCTTTCCTGTTACTGGAATTCTTAGAATAATATAAATATTACAACTACCGTAACATTTGTAACCTGAAGAGAAAAGTGCAGTGCCCAGTTTGAAATACTGGTAATAAACCTGTCATACTAATTTGTTATTGGCTCCTTCAAATCATGTGACAATTAAGCTTTCAGGTATTTTTGTTGAATTCAGAGAGAATAGGGCTCCTGCTGCTTGTTTCAATACCTTTTGTGTGTATTCTTCGGGAATGATTTTCTTGATTTTGTTATTTTTTAAAGTAATGTTTGGGGTAACTGCAGCATGCCTGTTGCCTTCAGTGAAGGCAGTGAATTGTTCCCTGGAAAACAAGCAAGTGAGCCACAACTGGAAAAAAGGCCATGGCCGGCTCGACTCAAACCAACAGGTTGGAAACTGGGCTGTAAAACTTTATCTAACTAACTAACTAACGAATTCACTTCACATTAAGTGCACAGTACTGATGTGTTATAATAGGCAGCTGAATATTTCACATGTGTTACATTACTGTATATGAGAAAGGGGTTCAACTGTCACCCCAAACTAAAATTTTTGAATTAGTCCACAGAAATTACACTGGCATACAGTAGCTCTTTAATTGACAGTAAATTCAAAATGTAAGAGCACTATAGCCATGGCTGGGAAAAACCAGCAATTTGAGAATGTCATTGCAGGGAAATTTTGTTTTGGAGGGAAATTTGACTACTTTTGTATGTAAACTTTCGAAGTCTTTGGGAAATTTTGATTTGCTTGCTGGGAAATTTGATTTGCTTGCAGGGAAATTTACATTTTTTCCAGCCCTGACTATTGCTCATATTGCACAGCATGTCCTCATTGAAAGTGTTCTGATTTGGGTTTCAGTGGCAGCTCCCTGGTATAGGCCTACTCAATGTGAAGCAGCAAACTGAGATTACTGTATGTCTGGATGCAAGAATAAGTTTTAGATCTGTGTGGAGGGGCATAACTGTCTTGGATATGAGAGGACTAAGCCTGTAAAAACCATGAATACTTGTGGACCAACTCAATAAGTCCCTAAAAACTGACTTTTGAAGCAGTAGTTTGAGAGAGGACTATTGCAAATTGTGACATATTCCTCATCTCACATAAAGTTTATGTACATCTTCCAGACTTTCAGAAGACTCTAAAAAAGGAACCCTCTGCTGTTGTGCATGATGCTTGGCATAAGCAATGGAGTAGGGAAAACAAGCCAGTGAGCCACAACTGGAAAAAAGGCCATGGCTGGCTCAACGTGAACCAATAGGTTGGAAACCGGGGTGTAAAACTCCATCTAACTAACTAATCCAGACTTATAGTACATTGTATCGCAAGAAAGTACAGTACATGTTTATTGGGCAAACACTCCAAGTCTGCATGTCTTCAGCCTATCCAAAGAACTAATAGTTTTTATTGTGATATTTGACCTGAGGCAGACAGCTGAACAGGAACAATTAAACTCATTTTTGTCTTGAAAGACGCTGAGTCATTGAGTTTTGTCTCTTGCTATTGTATTAATCGAGCTGTAATTAGTGTAGTTTGTCTGATAAAACATTTGCTTGTAGCAGTTTGAAGTCAAACTACTCCTGAAGATACAAATAATTTTGAATCAGGGTTTCATTGTTTAACACTGTTTAGTGTGAAAATGAAATAGCCATGCTTATTGAAATGTATTTTATGCTGTTTTTGACAACCACTGTCTTATTGCCTCACTGCCTTAATACAATCATGGGTACAAATTTACAGTCGTCAATGTGAAACAATATTTAGTGAGGCTCTATTAGACCAGTTCAAATGAGCAGTATTGTGCAATAGGATAGGTAAAGGGTATCACTTAACCATGTGTTTAAGCTAATGACCAGGATGTAAACACACATACCTTAAAATAGTCCTTTTGGAAGTCTTCAGAAGGGTTGGGCGGTATACCAGCATTGACATAATTACCGGTACTAGAGGTACAGGTTTACAATGAAAATCCTGAAGATATTTGGTTTGTTTCTAATAGCGGTTCTTGAAAAAATTACAGGTCACGGTACTCATTAATATTCGCCGACAAAGATACGTAACTGTTAGGATGTGTGGTTGATTAAAAGAATTTTACACAAACATTTATACCCAATTACTGTAGAAACTGAAATGAAATTATCCCCTTTTCCGTCCTGCAATATTACCATACATCAGCCCATGCAATACCTTTAATATACAGTATGCACTGTTTAACAGTGCATTCACGGAGCACAGATGGCATATTCTTTATTGCCAGGGAAAAACGGACAACCGTTAGTTGAAGCGATCAATCATTCTCTACGTTTAAGGGATTGTTCCTTACTGTGATTTCTTCCCGATTTATATGTAAAATCTCGCTGTGACTGTTTATGTCGCATATAATCATAACGCAAAGTTCTTTTTTCCAAAATTATTCAAGAGTCACAACTTCCAAAGCAAATTTCCAACTGTGGGAAGCTTTGTAGCTCTCCTGCACAGACACTGAATCATTCACATACACGTGTGCAGTATATGTGCAGAGTGCTAGTTGTTCTTTGTAGGTACGTAGTTGTCTGTATGCACAGTGAAAATTGTGAATTGCTAGATCTATTTATTTCTCTCCTACTTACCTTCCCTATTACTACTACTGGACAGTCCCATTTACCGCAGAACACTCACTGACAATGTTGAATCCTACCTCCAACTAGGTGGCGCTATCCCGAATCCCAGCTATCTCGATAGGAACACGCCCTTGTTTCATTGTCAGCGGTATGCTCAACATCATCTTTCTGTGCTTCTTTTTTCTTTTGGGACTTTTCCTGCTGTACCTTTTCGCTCCAAGGATCGTTCCTTTTAGCCTCCGACAGAAGGGAAAATTGTGAATTGCTAGATTTGAATCTTTCCATGGCAGACAAAAGTATGAATGCCTGAAATGCATGCACAATAAATGTTCGACAGTACATAACACAACAGCATGTTACAATGTACATCATGTGCTATTTAATCTGGCATGTGCAAGACACCGTAAGTTTTTTCCAGGAATGGTGAAAACAACCTGTAATGCGTAACAGTATTTTGTGCAGCAGAAGCAAGTATTACATATCTCAGAGGTAGAAGTCAGCACATAGACCTATTTCCAAATAGCAATTACAATGAATTGTGGGATATAGTTTTGGTGGGTGTCATTTTTTGCCACAGTAAAAGGTCATTAACAATGACGACACACACCAAAACTCTATCCCACAATCCTTTGTAATTGCTATTTGGAAATAGGTCTATATGGAAAAGTACAGTGTACGTTTTGGGCAGGAATAGAGACATTGGTCTATGTGTACCTATAGAGTCTACATTTTCAAAAGTTAAGGTGAAGCTTGTGTTAAGAAAATGTTGGAATCGATGGAAGTAGAAATGGATGGATATGTTTTGGTTACTCTAAAGGTTGAGATGGGATACCAGAGTAGTAATTACCAATGTGCATGACTGTAAAGAAATGTGGTAAATAAAGTCAGAGCAGAGATTCCTGCATTCACAGTAATTTACCCAATCAAACACACAGCTGAATTACTGTAATGTGCATGATAACATGGTGGCCATGCGTTGCTTAGGTTCCTTCCCACCTGAAAGTTCGGAACCGGTACTGCCTCAGTGCCGGTTCTGTGTGTTTTACAGTACCTGTACCAATATTATCATGGTACTGTACCACCCAACCCTAGCCTTCGGTGTGATCTGGCCTAACCTGGCCAGGAGCCACCCTTTGGCTGAATGCAAGTTGGATCCTTTAACTACTTGACCAAGCAGTCAGGAGTAGTAGGGATTGTTAAAACCAATAATGTAAAAATTAACCGATAATTGTAAAAAAGACCCATACAGTAATGTTAAAAAATTACAAATAATGTAAAACAATTAGGCCTAAGGATAATGTAAAAAAAACTTTTGAACTGATCAGGTAAAAAGAAAAATTACCAATAATTTTAAAATGCTTATTCTTGTCTGAATGCATAAAAGTTTGCAAACTTGTATGATTCGTGGAATAGAATAGCAAAGAATAGGAAGGAGAGTCTGAAGCTCAGCGATATCAGATCAGATTTCTATCTGGTTTGTGTGATTTGTAATTGAGATCTCCTCCATCCATATACCATACATATAATGTTTATGATGCGCTTAATCACAGATCGAAGCGCAGTTCAAACACCGAAAAGAAAGAGACAGGAAAATCATATTAAGCAAACAAAAAGGTTTTTAAATGCTATCTAAAGCCCCCATAGCCCCCCCACTCCCCCGCAGTTCCTAGGCTGACTAACAAATTTTCCACACAAGTAGGGGTTTACCTATGGGAAACTTCTCACAGGAACAATTTCTAGGAATTAATCATTTATACAACACAACTGGGAGACTGCTTTACATGAAATTTCTTTATCACATTATTTTGTCTCTGCTGAATTGAAAATTTGAATAGACTAGCCTTGGTCATCTCTAGAGAGTTGTGTTAGAGAAATACCTAGTTATTAAAGTGGAAGTACAGTTACTTAATCAACCTGAAATACAGCTGTTTTGTCATGATGGGCATTTGAGAGTCATGTGACAACTTTTTTTTCTCCTCAGATGTGAAATTTAAAGGAGTAGCTGCTTGGTTTACCTTGAGTACATGCATTTTTTGAAGTCCTGATATGAAAGATACAGTACTTTCAAAAGAAATAAGAATGAAATTGTGTGATTTAGCGGTAGCTTCCAAATAAGTTTGGGGAGACTGCACTTGCACTTTAAAGGATTGCATGTCTAGGTATGGACTTAGTAGTCAGCTTCCATGTAGACCTATTGATTTCTACACACTCCCCTTCTTCAGGTTACATAATTCAAGTGTTCATTTTTCATGTGGGGCACAGAAATGGAGGGAAAATTTTCAAGTAGAGATCATCGTGTCCTTCTATTCCTAACAAAATGCATAATTGCAATACTGTGCCTGTAGTAGCAGTATGCAATTACTGTACAGTATGCCCCATGCATGAAGTCAAATTTGTGGCAGTTTTTCATTTTACAGTGAATATGAACTAGATGTTTATAATGAATGTAGCATTTAAACAATATTCATTTTCCTGGACACCAGTGTATGTCTTAAGAAAATTGAATAGCAATTTACTTCTGTTCAGCCACACAAAACTTGAAACAAAGAAAAGCAGCCTACAGTATACTGTAATCATCTGCAATGAGCTGAATAGAATAAACTCTTCCAAGTGACTTTATCCATGTGATTGGTCCTAAAGTGGACAAGATTTGAAACTTCATCCAATTACATCATAGCTCTAGTGCACCTGTCAGTATTTATGTAGAATTTCCCCCATATTCAATTTTATGCACACACTGTTGGAGACTAAAACATGAGTTATAAATAGAGTCGGCAAAGGGCATTAATGTGCACCGTCTTCACAGTTTTTGCATTTGCTGTAGGTGTGGGATTGTGTGATTCCTGCAGCTGTCTTCGAATGGAAATCCCCCAGGAATGGCACTTCCCGAGTATTCTAAAGCAAGTGTAATGGACTGGTCAAGAATATTCTCAGCACCCACTTTGGAAATTCTCCAGTTGTCCCCAACACTCAAGTGGCAAATATTTTGGTTTACTTAGCCCCTACTTTTTTCACTTGGGACTGAGCCCTCAATCCCCACCTTCACCCACCCCAATGGGATCTGCTGCCATTATCCTTTTACACAGTGCTGAATAGAGAAAAATTGAACATTGGATTATTTTAAATATATTTCTTTCTTTCTTTTTATATACTTTTTATGAGCTCTTGTGTATACACAATTCCGATTTTCATTAATGATTTTGTATCATTCGTGATTTTATTGGCTGATTAAATAAATATCTCAAATATCTTTAATTGACAAGCGTAGTACACAAATTTTGGTGATAGAAGCCTCTTATACAGTTCTGAATGAAGAAAAATGGATACTTTGATACAAACGAAATGCCCTATTATGAAAAATTTCATGCCACTTAGTGAGTAAAGAGAGTATAAATAAAAATGGTACCGCATCTTTTGACCAGCTTGCTTGTTTTGCCTTGGTACTGCACCAACTTAGCTTTTGGTATGCTTTTAATAATTTTGACATTGTTGATCAGGTCGCCCTCATTTGACTCCATTTGTGAGATTTAACATGTGCTGTTTGTGTTATTTCCTGTCTGACCTAGTTTGATGTTCTTGTTTTCCATTTCATTCAGGACGGTTGACTCATATTAAATGCAAACATTGTTGCTTCTCTCGCTGTTGCAGACTCCAACAGTAGGTAACAGTTTTACATCTGCAGGCCATTTTGACGGGAATCAAGTTTATGCCGGAAAGAATTACATTAGATGGCGTAAATCGGAGAGATCAATAGCAATCTAATCTCAAGCCGTGCTTCTACTTAGCTCAGAAAGTAAAGGAGGGTACAGGTGTCGGAACTGGGCTCACAGAATTGGAGCAAATTTTTAATTTTGAGTTTTTGGAGATGGAGGAGATTGCTCTGGTAGAGTCTGTGCCCTTAAAACTAAAAGAAAAAAAATATGTTCAAAATTGTTTAGGGTAGCAAATGGACAGACAGCCCCTGAGATGAGTGGTCATTATTAGCCCACAGCATTACCCTCAAAGATTTGAACCACCCCGATGTAATTTCAATAATGTTCAGTCTCTTGGTTCAAGTGTTGCAATGATTGGCTGTGGGTGTGAGCAAGATTTAATTCAGAGAACAATCTGGATCTTTTTTAAGCCACCTCCCCCCAAAAAAGAGGGGTGTGGAACCTTCAATTGAATGGCAGTGTGAGCAAGGATTAAGTCAGAGAGAACAATCTATATGTTTTTAAAACCTATCCCGCTCCCTTCCCAACTCTCCCACCCTCAAAAAAATGTGGAACCTTGAATGACATGAACAGTATAATGTCAGCCATTAAAGAGTACTTCTAATTCTTTTGAAATTTACCATCCTGACTAAAAAAGCTTTGTGTAGGAGATACTGCAGGTGTCCTTCTGTCTGGAAATAAATTTTTAGTAAGATACTTACAGGAATACTGCACCCCCTCCCCACAATTCAAGGAGTTGTTGGAAAGTTTTTTCAAATTGTAGGCCTAGATTTACATATAAAAACTGCATTTTGATTGGCATTCATTTAAACAATACTGTGACTGTAATTGGTCAGCAAAGGTTTGTATACTGTCAGTTGTGTTCTCAAATACTTTGTTCATACAACAGGAGAGATAAATATTACATACTTTAGTCAGGGTTTCCATCAGAGGGGGGTTAAAAGGTGGGGGGGGATTTGCCCTCCTTCCTTTCCAGAAGTAGGTGGGTATAATGGGGCCCCATTTCATCTCTGCAAAAGTAGAAAATGGCCCATATCTTGGTTCTTACACGTACTTAAGAAAGGACACTTTTGTAGCAATGTTCTAACTTGCATTTAAATCGCTAAATTAACAAGGACCTTGAAGCAAGCTCTTGTACAGTCTTTGAACACACTTATAACTTAAGCCTCTGGAATCTCAGGTGTTGGCTCTGTCTTGGACTTTTTATTATGGTTTGATTTTAAGTTGGAGGAGTTTAACAGAGCTCCCAACCCTCCCACTTAATGCAGAAAATTCCTCAAAATTATGTTCAGTTACAGCTTTCCTCTTTCACCAGCTATCCCCCCCTCCCCCCCTCCCCCCCCCCTCCATGCAGCTTTTCTATGCCTTATCTTCCATAAATGCTCAGGACTGTATTTGATTCCCAGTCAACTTTTTTAATCAGTGAGTCATATTTTGTGGATTGCAGACTGCATAAGAAGCAAATATTTTCACTTCAGTGCATCTTCTGAAGCCTTTAAGACATGCAGAAGCCATTAGCTCCTGGAGGGTTTGCCCCCTGGACACCACCTGTCATGGGCTTTGCTCACCATGAAAATTCATCCTCCTCTTAATTGGTTATCCCTGTTTGGTATTCTGAAATGTTGGAAACGATGGGTGCAAGCTACTGTAACTTAGTACCAAGGAGAATTTTTACTGTCTGGTGTGAAACTATAGAGGGCCCTTAAAGTGTTATTGAGTTGGTTTGAAAAATTCACCAAATATTTATAAACCTGTAAAGTTTCTTAAGTACATACCAATGAAAAATGGTTAAACATAGACAATCCCCATGGTCTACCTATAGATATTTGTTTCATGAGTTAAATGTTTAATTTTTCAATTCAGTTTGCAAACATTTGTGACATCACATTCCTCCACATACACACAGCCATTGCAAGCAGAGATACAGACCAATTGTAAACTCTTCTCCGGCAATTCTTAAATGCAAAACTTGACCTTTTCTCTAACTAGTACCATCATCACTTGGAAGTACTGTAGCTTTCAACACTGTTGCTAAGGATATTGAGCAATATTCAGGAATACCTCTTTAACTGTAGAGTCAATCTTGGTACAGACCAGTATGTTACATTTGGGGGTTGGAAATAAGCAAATTCTGATTCCATTGGTTGGTAATGTTGGGACTGGAAGGTGCCTTCCTGGGAAATTTTGCCATTGGGAAGAAAAATTTGGCAGTTGGTGGAAATTTTTCTTCTCTGTACAGGAAAATAAAGAGGTAAGTGTAGGAAACTTTACTCCCTCCCTGGGAAATAATTTTACTCCCTTCCTCAAATATAAAGATTTCTTTCCAACCCTGGCTGATTCTGTACTTCTGTTTCTATCTAGACAGATTAAAAGTGAGACTTTAGCAGACTTCAAAGCATTCTGGTGAATTGAATCTTGCACTCTCAGTCATCTGGCCTCCATGTTCTGCACCAAAGACTCTAAAAATGGAACCCACTGCCGTTGTGCATGATGCTCCGCATTAGCAATGGAGTGGGGAAAACAAGCCAGTGAGCCACAACTGGAAAAAAGGCTGTGGCTGGCTTGACTTGAACCGGTAGGTTGGAAACTGGGCGGTAAAACTCCCATCTAACTAATCAAATCCATGTTCTGCACCTATGGGCACACCATGACCCTAGAAGCCAATAGCAAGTTTTAGTTTTTTAGTGTTCGGTAACATTGGCTAAAACTTCCTATTCAATTCTAGCAGCATGAGGCTAGAACTCTTTGCACACAAAAGATGGTATTGTATTCCCTGCTATTGTGCTGTCAAGTCATGGTCAGTGACATTCTTGGTAACTGTGGTGAACACTACACCATTTGTCGGAAGTCACTACACTGTGTCAGACTTGAAAATGGTTCTTTGAACATACAGATCCTTCAAGATTGCATACTTGGCTTTTTCAGAAGTTTTTAACATTACTCCTGCATTTTCTTTTAAAAAAAAAAATATTATAGGATCTTTTCCAAGTTTTAGATGTGGCTCCTCATTTGCTTTTGAAAAGACCAGACTTTAGTGGAATTTGGCCCATTTCATTTTCCAAGTTGATTTTTTTTTCACCCTTCCCCTTTTTTATCTAGCTGAAACTATACAACACATTCGTGTTGGTGTGTTGTTACACCCCATGTTACTGACTAACTAATCGTTGCACACAAACTCAAATTTATGGAAAAGAGTTTTTCAACAGACAAAGTGGGTCCTGTTTGTATTTTTCTGTTTTAATGGAGTACATTATTATTGTTGGTACCATTTTGTGTACCAAATGTGTGATGTTTTAGCTTATAACTTTGGCTAACATCATTGATTGAAAGAAATGTCATAGCATGGTGGAAAAACCCTGAAAGCTGGAAGCTCCTTCCTGGGAAATTTTACTAAATATTATGAAAATTTCAGTAATTTAAATGTAAATTTGATTTTGAAGGAATCAAATCTCTCAACATATATGGCATACAACCTATGAAATCGACTTTGCTCAAAATAGAAGAAGTTAATTAACAACAAACTTAGAGAGAGCATACCGTACAATTCGTAGATATTGCCTCTTCCATACTTTGGAGTACAGGGGTAGCAAGATGGCTGTCTCCTGTGATTTTGTGTGTGAAAGGTTGGACTTGCTCAAGTAGTTCAAAGCAATAGATTTTGCCAAAAAGTTGGAATATTTTCAAAATAATGCAAGGTAAGGTCAAAATCACTGCATGTTAATGCAGGAGTATGATATTGTTTCCCATTCAAGTTTAAATTTGGATGAAAATATTACAGATCCTCCGTCAAATAATGCAAATTATAGCTTTATGGCAGACATCTTGGTGTGCCTGTTTTGATATAGATGGTGGGGACAATCTAGACATAGAACATACACATGACATGCTCTGACCATGTATATAGGAAGTTTGTGAATTTAATACATGTACATTTTGATTTGCGTACTCTTCTCAAATATTGTTCTTTCCAATTTTCTTTTGATGCTGTCACAGCTCAATGAATAAAACAAGGAGAGAAAAACCACAGTAACTATCAGAAATTCTTTATCAAAGTAACTCTGAAAAATGGTTCTTTTACTATGAAGTAAATTAATAAATTATTCCTGACAAAATGTCATCTTTTCTTGCCTCCCTCATTTTGATCTTTTTTGGTGGTATTTAATTTATAGCACCACTTTTAAATGGTACTGATTAAATACTGTAAACTGTAGCATTAACATCCTCCAATCAAAATTTTCATCAAAAGTTTTAACGGAACTCAGACAGGTGCCATCTCAAGTGGATGACTCTTCAAATATTTATAAAGTGATGATGTAAAGTGGAAGCTCAGAATTAACCATTTACCTGTCTGCTGCTGTTTGCCGTCTTCTCATTGTGTGGAATTACTGGGGCAACCCATCTCGCTTATTTTATTGACACCCATTCATTGATTGCATGCTGAGCTGATATTTTGTGAGACCAATTAACTCTCGGTAAATGGGACATGCATCCATATTGACAACATACATTTATACGTGTTAAACCTTTGTTAAACTTCAGTATCAAAAGGTGGAAGGAAGGAAATGGTTTTGTGTCATTTTGACTGGCTGTCAGAATCGCAAAATACAACATGCTGTACTTGAATGCATGTTAGTTCTATGCAATTTTGTCCGTGTATTCAATTTGAAGCAGTTTGTTGGACATACAGTAGTTCAATTTGTAAAGCATTCCGTTTTCAAAATTCAATACATTGACCTACTTCAGAGATGGTGGAAGAGACAATTGGTAAGATTAATACAGTACTATTGAGTGGTTGCATATATTACGTGCATAATTTTTTGTAATCCCACTCAGTCATATACAGTGTGTTTATACTCTGCACAACAGACTTGCTACATGGTATGGACATAGCATGTATACTCTACAGTACAGACGTCAAATAGGCCAATTAATTGACCCATAGATTTGTCGCTGCTGCATGGGTGAGAATAGAGGTAGCACTGTGGTAAAATAGCTACCTGCTGTTATCTCTCTTTACATTAAAATTGGATTTGCTGGAGTGGCCCATGCATATTGACAGATTTTGCAAGAAACTTAAAATATGTTCAAAATTATGCAAGTTGGATGTCGAATTGGGTGCAAAGATAAGGAGAGATTTTATTCTCCATTGATTGTTTCAGTTTTGTTTGAAATGTTACGTACAGTATTCTCGAACAAATCATGCTAATTGTATAGTAGCTTGGATAGGTAGAATTTCACACACAGACATTAAATGAGAAAGATTCTACAATTGAGGATGACATGTCCGTTAAACCTACAGTATAGACATATACATGCTAATTCAGTCATATCCCTACATCAATCTGGTGAAAATTTCATCCGTTTTCCTTAGAACTTAAACCCTAAATTTGTGATATCATGAGCAATGACTCATGAAACAACAGTTGCCATTAGTGTAAAGCTGCCAAATTTTGTTCACTTCAAGGGGATGGTGACACATAAAGCACATATTGTAAGGATTCCCATAATATCAGCCCAGTGTAAATCTACAGTACAACTGCCAATTAGAATAAATGAAGCAAAAAACATAACATAAACTCTACTGACCTTAGTTCAGAAATAATGACTACCTTAGTGATGGTATGCTGTAATGCAACTAATTTGGGTAAACATAAAAAGGTCATGACCTCTTTTGGCTTCAGTGTGTACAAAAACAATGTATTTGGTATGGTACATCATTCCTAAGCCCAGGGTGACTGTGAAAGGGAAAAAATTTTCAGCAGTGGCCGTCACCAATTTGCAAACGTGTGCAAGAAGCCTGGTGTATTTATTTATAGGAAGTGCTGGGCACAGCTTCTGTAGTCATGAAATATTCTTTATTGAAAGTAGTGTTATAAATATTTGAATTATTTAATTTCAACAAAAACTTAAAACTTAAATTTAATCATTTTAAAATGTGGGTAATCACATTATGTGCAGGGAATAATTTAGCATTTAAATTTTGCGTAGCAATTTTGAAGATTTTTGAGGTCTTTCACATGTTGTTTGTGAAAATTCAAGGGGTATGCACACAAAAAAATGCTAATCAATTTTTCATTTGTGTAGCAGATTGGCCTGTTTGTGTAGCAAATTGCAATGCAATACTGGATAAATTATTCCCTGAATGTGAACATTTTATGAATCAGCTCGTGGCCATAACACTTTTGTATAGTGTTGTAAAAAATAAGGAAATCTTACATCTGGAGCCCACAAGATAAATAAACAGAGCTTTGAACTTCATCCAGGGTAGTTAGGTACTTGCACTTTAGTACTATAATGACAACCCCACCTTTAAAAAACAATCCAAGATATCAAAGATGGTAATCTACAATATTAGCTAGTTATTGACAGTGCCATATACATGCAGTAGTACAATATTCCTGATGCTGTAATCCCCATATTTGCCAAAGATAAGATAATCAGCGAGGAGCAATAATTGCATTGAAAGAAGGACTGAATTATGGAAGAAAATAACATGTCAAGTCTTGGTCACATACTACACACATGAGAGGAATCTGTCCTAATTGGCTTATAAAATTGATTTACCTAGGCACAAAAAAGATAAATCCTGACAGCCGTTGCTACTTTTATTTTCAACTTCACAAAGCAATACAATGACTCAATCACAGTGTCCCCATTGTGCTGGTGGATCACTGGGCATTTCCTGAGTCTAAGCTTAATAGATAAATGCACACACACAATACTCCATTGAACTTAACTTAATCCAAGGTTTCTGCTATGTGCCTTCTATGACAGGTACCAAAGTTGCAAAGAAGCTAAGGCTTGGTCTCACGCACCTTTTGACACTTGGCGTTATCTTGTGTTTACAAGAAGGCAAAACTGCAGGTTAACCCTTCCTTTTCCAGTCTGTGTTCTCATGTGATTCATTGATTGGGTAATTGCTACAAGTAACAAGGTCTAATATTTCACACACCAATTACTATAAAATGTTAGAAAATACCAGTCATCAGTGCTATAAACAAACAGTGTATAAAACTGTTAATTTAACCCTGCAATTTCAGGTGGATCCAACTTTAAACACCAACCCCACGTTAACCCACATTCCCACATTACTCGAGCACGAGGTATTAACACATCCGGAGCAACCTCCAGCAGGTGGTACTTGAGACCAGAGTGTAAGAGTTAGTTAGTTAGATGGAGTTTTACGGCCCAGTTTCCAACCTATTGGTTCAGGTCGAGCCCGCCACGGCCTTTTTTCCAGCTGTGGCTCACTGGCTTGTTTTCCCTACTCCATTGCTTATGCAGAGCATCACGCACAACGGTATAGGTTCCTTTTGTAGAGTCTTTGGTATAACTCGACCTGGGAAGCGAACCCGCGGGCCTTCCTCGTGAAAGGCGGATGCTCTACCATTAGACCAAACACGTGGTCACACACAGTATAAGAGACTTCCCAGTATGTATGTATGTACACATTTATGCTTATTATATCATGGAACAAAAAACAATGTGCCCTAAGAAATTAATTGTCCCTTATTTTAACTTACTCCAACATACAACTGCCGGCAATTGTTTCGCAGATCCCAACTTAAGGGTGAACAATCAACTGGCCAGTGGGCCAGTATATAGGTATGGTTCATTACACTAGTGTCAGCATACAAATTAAGCAGTTTAATGGAACTACTGTAAATACCTTCTGTTTTGTGCAGTTAAGTACACATTGTCACAAAATTACAACTTAGCAATACTAACTGTGCTATTAAAGAAAAATGTTGATTTAGACCTTGAATTTTATGTGGGAATTGCTTTCAGACTCCTTTATGGAAGGGTTGCATAAGAAATGAAGGAAAATCTTTACAAGGTTCTTTATTCACTCTAAAAACCAAAGAGTGAGCTTAGTCACCCTTACGGCATAAAGTGAAAACTATGAATTAACTCCATTAGGCTGTTCATTCCAAGAATAGTGAAACTCAGTCTGAGAATTTAAGTAAATTCTGTAAATGGTCCCCACCCGCATCCTTTTTTGATGCTGCATCCCTTTTTTTTTTAGATTTTGAAAGGGTAAAATATCATTTTATTCCGGTACCTCTAGCATTTTCCCACAAATTGCTGTATGTAGAGTCCTGCAATTACGCACCTTATTTTTTCATGCAGGACAAATAGGGAGACAATAATTTGAATGATATTTGGCGATACAGTATGTCCTGCAAAAAAATGGTGAGGTGTGCATCAACCCATGCTTGACTGTGTATACATACATAAAGTCGCATACAATGCATACTTGTCTCGCACACGAGATTTCGCCGCCAATGCATTGGGTGCTTACAGGCAGTTTTAACATACATGGCCTGCATATGAATTAAAAAAAAAAAGGCCTCATCCTCCTTTTTTAAAAAAGCTCTAGACAGGAAACATATTTCTTTTTTTACTTGGCCTAAAGTTCACTCTTTCATGAGTGCTTCCAATGATCCCTCTTTTCTTTAGAGGGGTCCTGGCAGGCACTCCATCAAGAGTAAAGTTTTGCTCCTTTGGAATGAATTTTACCCTTCTTGGAGTGAACTTCCACTCTTTTAGAATAAAATTTCTGTTCCTTTTACTCTAATAATGAGTGAAAATTTACTCTTTTTATTGTTTTAGTGTAATTCTCAGTCACTCACACTTGCCTTTTTTGAACACGTGAAGTTAAATGCAAACTGTAGAAAAGGAAAAGAACACCGTCTTATTCTTTGAAAACTTGTGGCAGTTTACCACTCTGCCATGTATTAGTTGATTAACACCATGAATTACCCTTAAGTGCACCCCTTTTATAATGAACACCCTAAATTCCCCAAATTTAGTTTTGGTATGCCCATCTCAGTGAACTAATTTCTTTTTCCCCCATCATCTACTTCTTATTTAAACTTGAATCCCAAGTCTAACTAAACCTGCCCAAACTTCTTATTTCAATGCAACTTAATGTTTATTTTTAAACTTTTAAATACCAATTCTTCCTGGTTTGGTTCCAGATTTTAAAAGTCCAACTGTCATGTCAAAGTAGTGTTTTTGGAAAGGAGAAACAGAATTTAGTTCATAGCTTAAATCATTTCTATTTTAATATAGATGCTGGTTTCCCATTAAATGCCAATTCCTGAAGCAAAACCTGAACTAAGTGAGGCTATAGTGTGCGTTGCTAAAAGCAATCAGAAACATCTTTTAAAAGAAGGGTAAGGTCATAACAGGATTTGGTATGTTACATGGGTGCTTATTCTAAGCATTTTGGTACAATTTTCGTTGAAATCCTATGTGGGGTTTTAAAGATAATTATGAACAGGTAAAGTTTTCACATTTTCAACAAAAAGTGAAGGGGAGAAGCACATATGACATCATATCCCCACATTAGTGTACAGTCTTTTGTCTCTCTTTGAAATTGAGAGTCAATTTTCTCCTCAACAATCCCATATTATTAAGTGTGCATTGCAAAAGTGACATAAAAACTTCCCATTTTCACAGGGAGGTCCTATTTCTATGAATGTCAAGGTCAACACAACAGTCTGATAAAACAAAGGGAAACAAAGCACCTTAATAATGTGAGGAAGTGATATAAGCTCTGCTGCCCTCACATTCATTTTGGAACACAAATCTACTGACTTCATTTACTGATATCTTGACAATACAGGTCTGATTTAAATGGAACTTTCACCACACTGTGTACATTTGGTTTCTCTTTCACACATGAGAATTAAATTTCTGCTTAAACTTCCCCTTTAATTCACTTATGTGGTAATTGGCAGGTTGGCAGTTTTACAGTTATACTAAGAAATAAATCACAAAAATTTAAATGTATAGTGTTCCATACTGCTTCAACACTTGTGCTAGTTCTTGATATTTAACCAGGGTTGTCACCACGCCGGTCGGCGCCGGTCGGAACTAACCGGCACTGGACATTGCCGACCGGTACAACACCTAAAATGCAAGGCTTCCGACCGGCACAAAAATGATCTTCTACTTGAAAAATGCAGTCTGTGAAATCGTTATTTGGAATGGATTTGTGACAATTTTGAACACACTCAATACCCATGTGATGTCAGCTGAATATCATTTTGAGAAATTCAGAGACGGCAAGATAAATAGAAGTATTAAAAAAGTTACCATAAGAGTGATAGTCAGATTTACGAATTCAGCCCTGTAAAGTGAAAGTACGTAGTAACGGTAGTATGACCTTTGGCATATATATACATGCAGTATTTTGCCTGCCTGTACGGTAAGGCTTCCACGATACTACTGTATACTGGTATATAGCGCTGTATTTGGTATATAACGATCGTCTCTAAAAAGCTGCGCAACGTGCATTTTTTTTTCTGAAATCAGTTCACAATGCCCCTACCAAGTTTTTCAAAACATGGAAGAGTAGATCCCTCACACAGGCATGTATCGCTGTCACTCATAAGCTTGTAGGCGGAGCCTCACACGATCAACTGACGACAATCTTCTTCTCAAACTTCGTACATACAGCGTGGGCTTAGCACCGCTTTATTTACACAGTAATGTATGTGCTGGAAACAGCATGCTATCGCTAATTTTGTGCAAGTGTAATAATGCAGTTATATGCAAGATACTACAGCATGCATGGCGGGAACCACATTCTTAATGATGAACATAAAAAGAAACGAGGGAATTAAACTCTTCGTAACACACTTTCACGAATCTCTCTTTTGCTACAGCACACCGTGTGGTACATCGCATGCAATTTCAAAGACTTCCGATTTTTGGGAGAAAAATGTGAACAAACTATTTGGGGGCGTTTAGAATTGATATTACAAAATTCGGCGAACGTTGAAAGTAATTTGTACGGAGAAAGCCATGCACACATGATGATAGGTATGCATTATATACAGCCCAAAATCTTCATTGCACATAATGCAGTTGCGTACACTTTTAGTATCGCAAGGCGGCTATTACCCTTCTATTCTTTGTAGTATAAATGATGTACCGATTTATCGAATCAGCGGCAACTCCGTTAGTCCTGGTCCGAACAGATTACGATAAACATGATGGTGTGACTGAATGACTGAGAGGGTTTGCAAAACTTGCCGTACTACAGCTAGGGCTAGCAGTATAGCGTTTATGAGTGGTTCGGGAGGGAATTTCTTACTTTCCCTTTCTACACTGCAAATGATTGAATTATTGAAAAAAAAAAAAAGATTCGTAATAGCTGAAAAATTAATGGGTCAAAAATGAGGTGGATTCCATGGGGGGTAGGGTGAGGTACAAATATTGGGCCAGATGTTTAGCCGGCATTCAAATTGGGCTGGTGACAACCCTGTATTTAACGTAGGTCTTCATATTTGCAAATTGAAAACGTCTTCATTCAAAGATTTTATTGAAAAAATATCTTGCCTAGTTCTTCTAAAATTTATACTATAGCTTGTAACTGCAGTTTTAACAGCTTAACAAGCCAACATCATGGTGTCTGGTCATATTTGTTTCGGTTGTAATACTTTGTCAACAGTTTCTTTCTTTATATTGCCTTAATTGGCATGAGAGCAAAATAATTTCCTCCAATTCACCTGGAATTGCAAATTTGCACAGATTGTTTTATAAAGAATCACAGGTCCAGGTGTTTTGGAGGTCAATTGTCATGTGATGTCACAATAGTGGCTTCGAAGAGATGAAAATTTCTGTATTTCAAACAGAAAGGGCTGAAAGCATTAAACTCTGGTAGTCCAGAGAAAATTGGGATATTTAGAATGATATTTTCTACTGTTCGTACAGTTCTCTTTCGTGCTTCAAATGAAAAGTTGAATAAATGTATACAGTAGTAGTACAATTCATTCGTTCATCTCTTTGTTCTTTCAGTCATTTTGTTTGTCACAACACATAAATCTAAAAGTTACATAGCCAGATAAATAACCAATGATGTGATAGGGAGCACACTAAGAAACCCCTTGGGGCTTATGAAGAAGATCCCTACATGCCGTAATGTTGTCTCTTGAGAAAGCAACATAGACACCCCACTAGATCAAAGGCAGTGTGGGGTGTAACTGATATCTGAATTTTTTACATGATCTGTGCCCTCAAGTGAGCTGTGCTTTCATTGAGTTCACACTGTGTGTAAAAGCAATTAACACATGCTTGACTGGCTTGTTAGCTAACCCCAAATGTTACGTAACTTTTTGTGTCTTTTAATATATCCGTTACTGTCAATTGATTAATTAGATGCATGAGGAAATGGTCACGGTAAAAATTAAAACTTGATTTTATTCCTTGCCCAATTACACAGTTTGATGATTGATAGACAGTAATACTCCATGCAAAGACATTTAATCCAAGTCAATAAATCCTAGTCACAGTATGCAGAGCATGCAGAAGGGGTTTTGATTACAATCCTGCCCAAAGAACCGTGTAATTTTTTGCAACCTAAGTGGACTAGAAGCTCGGTGAAGTGATAATAAAAGACCTCCAGCAGTGGGTTTCAAAACTTGATATACCTCAGTTGAACAATAGATTACTGAGGTTAGAAAATCAACTTTTTTACTGCAATGAAAACAGCATGTGTGAAACATGACTGTATCAAGTGTGCATGTAGTGAGCTTCATTACCTCCTTAAATCGATAAGAGGTAATCAGGCAGAGAAGAAAGATGTAACAAAAGGTAAGAAGGAACGTTTCATCATGTAAGAGAAACAAAAAAAAATGCTTACATAGAAATAAAATAAGTGCTAAACATGTGTAACATGTGTAAGCATAACAAACTATTACATGTGGCTTAGTCAAACCCCCTCCCCCACCTCAGAAATCAAAATAAAGAACAAACAGAGCTTTACGTATTTAACAGATGTTGCTTTAAAATTCATCCAAGGGTCTTTAATGTACAACTCATCATGGCAGAGGATGATTCTTGTCTGACTTAAAATTCAACATGTGGTTTAAAGTTGCTTGAAGTTACTATGCATTGCATAAATTACATTAACTCTCTTCAGTTGAAAGGGTTTCTGTAGGAATTAATTAGGCCTTGTATAACCCAGAGATTTATCTGAAGTATTGTTGACACAAATTGAAGAATGCACCATGGATACTTTTCTCCATCTCTGTTGTCAAGGTGAAGTAGACAGTGTGGATCTCATTTGCTTTCTGTACATCTCCGTTAATTGTCGTCTTCTCCCTCCAGTCTTCCATCTAGCTCATTCAATTCTTATCTCTCTCCTTTACAATTGATATCAACATTAAATAATGTAGATGCTTGCGATATCCTGTGTTAAGTGTCCGTGATGACAACTCCGTATAAGCGATCACATTTAATCAGGGTTACTAACTTTGGGACTTACAGGATGCTTGCGTAGAATGAGGTCAAATCCCTGAGACAGATTTGGGAATCAAACAATCTTTTTTTTCATTGTGGTCTCCCAGAAGAGAAGGTAGATGTATCGTTTCTTTCTTGGCAACTGAGTCAACAACTGCAAGGAGTAGCATTGGTGGGAGGTCGTTCAAATTGGTTTAAGTTTCTTTCCAAGACTTTAAGTTTGCCTCAATTTCAAGCGTCTTGTGGAGGCAGCTTTTACAAAGCTGTGGAGAAGAAGAGGAGAATTCGTGAGGTTAGTGTTCCAAAGTTGGAAGATGCACATTATTCCACAAGAAGCCCTTGGGGAATAATGTACATCTCCTTGTAGTTGGTACGTATGGAGAAGGGATGGACAAGATCACATTAGCGAGGGTGTGCTTACTTTATACCATATTATTTGGTGAAAATTTCATCAATTTTCTTGAAAGTGATAGCTTAAGTACAGTCAGATGAAATTTAATGACACACCAACACGAATGTGTTATACAGTGTCAGTCAACTTGATAAAAAGTACAAAGTTAGAAATTTATATTCTCGTTTGGTTTAAGTTCAAATGTGGTTTCCCTTTTGTCGCCTCTTACGACAGGCTGTAAATACTGTGGGCATATTCTTCAACTCCCAGCCCTAAAGGGGCTTAAGCACTGCAGTCAGGTGATCAATAAGTGTTGCTTGGCCATTTTGTATCAGGATGCATTGGCAAAATTTTTCACACTTTTTTAAGTAAAATATTTTGATGTACATTTCCTTCAATACCTAAAGCCTAGAGACAAAATTAAAAATTGGAAATTTGAGTTTGTTTACACAGAACAGACACAGAGGAGTTTATACATCTGTCAGTCGTGGATTTTTGGGAAAAGGTGTGTACTGCGGGGACAACCTTTTTACCAATTTAAGTTGTCCTTCTCCACGATGAAAATCAGATGATCATTACTGGATTTGATCTGCATTTAGTAAATTTACATATTCAATCTTGAGCAGTGGACCTGACCCAAGGCACCTGATCTCATTCTTATCCTGATCTAAATACTGCAGTACACCAATAGCTTAAAGCTATATAAGCTCGTCCATATATATTCTCTTAACAAAAGGTGGCATCTTTACTGTTGTCCCTGTGGTTGCCATAGAAACCATTGCTTTGTGCTTCAATTTTAAATCCAAAATTGGTCTTCAAAGCTCAATATTCCGTGACCTCCATCTTGTTCAATTGTTTGCTACCAATTCTTAGCAATATGAAGTATGGCATGTAGCAAATCCTTGTTTCTTCCATGTGATACTCTTTTGATGGATAAGTTATTGCTTTGAAAGGAGATTGTTTTTCATTTCAAACATTTTGCAAATTTGGCAACATGCAGTCATGGCATATATTTCTCCTTGTATTATAATTGATTTGACATTTTTTTGCTAACCTGCCAGTTGTCTGGTTTATGACAACTCAGTATTCAGCAAAGTGTGTTTTTATTAGTCAATTCATGATAGAGTTTCATGTAAAATCTGTCGTTCTAGCGCATTTCATTGAATATTTCATTATTTTGTAGGGATAAGCTGGTCTAGGATTTCATACTCAAATAACTTTCCAATAAAGGCTGGTTCCGTTTTTGTAAATCAGATACAGTTGCAGGTAATAGTGATATTTGTGTTGTCGGATGCGCTGAGGAAGTTCTCAAATTAGACCAATATTTATCCTTGAAGCTCAGAATATCTTTACAGATTTTAACCTAAAGTAACCTTTTATACATGTAAATTTAAAGTTATGTTGCACTGAGCTGAACACCAATATGTTAAGCATGATGGTGACTTAATGAGAGTACATTTGTAACATGCTAGTTTCAATAGAAGTGTCTCACGGCATTACATAAACCAATACTAAGTATTCTCTAATATATTCCTAAGATCAGGGTTCTAGCCAGGAAAAATATCAAACCAGATGGGAGTTAATCGACATGGAATCATTCTCACATGTTGTTGGCCATATCTCAAGGTCGAAATGACATTGTCTGTGTTCAGTTGCCTGATTTTTGGTTATTTCCAATATCACTACAATCATTCAATTGAATGTTTATGTGTCTGATACTGAAGCCATGTAGTCTATGTTTAGAGTTTGAGTGTGATGAAATTCAAACTGGGCAGTGAGATTCAAACAGGGTGGTGAAATTTCAAACTGGGTGCTGATGTAAAAAAGCAAATTCAAACTGGGTGCAGCACCCAGTTTGAATGGCCTGACTAGGACCCTGCCTAAGATAAGGAGGGGGTGGGGTAATAGAGGAGGGAAGAAGAAGGGGGTTGGGGTGGACCGGTATACTTTTTTGTAACTTTTGTAATTATACTTAAAACATTTTTTTGATGTAATGTTTTTGGGGGGAGTATTTTCTTGACAAATTCTCTAGGGTTTTTTAACACACTTCCTTTTCACGACTTTTTTGGTTTATATGATGCAAATGATCTTTTTCACATGTACCACACTCGCACATTGTTGTAAAAAGAAACGATAAATGAAATGAAATCCATTTACGTACACAATTAATAATAATAAGGGATCAGTGTGTGGGCCCATGTTTCAAAGATTTGACTTTTAACCTTAACCTGTTTATATAACTGTGCATTTGGATTTGTGTTGTGAGGGAAGGGATGAGCCTAAAATGGCCCCTTGAATTTTCTCGTAGTGTATTTGTTATTGTTGTGACAAAAAGGGGGGGTGTAAAAGCCCCTTCCCCCCTTGGATCCGGGCCTGAGTTGGTGGGAGGGGAAGACATTTGAGTGTGAGAGCTATCTCCTCTTCCCCTCCCCTCTAATTTTGCTCATTAGGCTAGTTAACTTCCCTTGAAATTCCCATGAAATTGAGAAGAGGGGACCACATGTACTCTTCAACACTTCGCTGCCCAAATGAAAATCAGCATCAATTTCAAATCCCAGCTATATGAACCTGTTTAACTTAGTGGCACCCACTGTCTTTTTTTATTCCATGCCAAAGAAAGGCAAGAAATCTATAGGATGGTAATTTTGTGTGTGTGTGTATCAATTGTTTTTAGTCATTTAAGAAACAGTGTCAATTTGAAAGAAACATAGTTTCACATTTCAGTGGTAAGGAATCACTAAGGTGTTTAGCTCTCTGGTGTCCAGTTTTGGCAATGGGTTATTTTCTTCTTTGTTATCATGCATAATGGCAGTAGCTAGTTTCCATTTTTAAAATCTTCGGCAAAAGTGTGTGGTTCAGCCTGGGAATCAAGCCCTTGGCCCAATTTCACTAACATCAATTTAAGCAATCATCACTAAGTCGCTCGCTGAATAGAATACGTTGCTATAGCGATTCCTGTTGCAAACAACAGAAGTCAGCATTGAAGAATTGATCACTAAAATTTAGTGAAATCATTTTGAAAATTGGTTGCTTAGTTGGGATAGATATAAGATTTAGCATGGATTTTGGTGTTAGTGATTATTGCTAAACGTTAGCGAAATTGATCCCTGGAATTGCAAATGAAGGTTGGATGCTCTACCACAAGACAAAACATCTTGTCCCATAGTTTTATAGGATACTTAAAATTTCAGTTAATACTTTTACTAACTTCCTGCAAAGAGAAAACAAAGAACCCAAAAAAAAAAGAATAGAAAAGACCAGGACTGAGTGTGAGTTTTAAAGGACTAACCTACACTTCCTGGTCAGATGTCATTGTTACTGCAAATTTTGCTGGAACTTCCAACAGAATGCAGTACTTTGTAGTTCCACACTTTAAGATCAAAATTCCAAACTTTCTCAGAGTCAAGGCCATCTTAAAGTGGCTTGTACCCCCATATTGGCATGCCAGATATGTATGTTTGTCCCTTTCTCTACTTTTTAAAGCCTACAGCATTAAAGAGAACAGATATGGAATGCTTTAAAAAACTGGAGAACTTTTTGCTTCTCAAGAAAGATAAAATTGCTGAATGAATTCAGTAGAATTCTCCACCACCTGAAAATATTTTGCCCTCCTAGAAGCAATTTTGTCCCTACTCAGGAGCTAGGTTTGGTTAGTACAGATCTGCTGAAAAATCCAAGGTCTGACATTCAGAATTTTCTCTCTCAAAATCTAGAACTGCTTCACTAAATATTATACCGTTAGTTATATAAATTCTAATAATATTTCATCTTTACAATAACATCTTCAAAGTGCATTTTTTAAGCATTCCTATTTCTCAAATGTTAATCTTTCCTTTACAAAGAAACAAAACAGGATGCAGTCAACTTTAAAAGCATACGTACGCATAAACATGTATCAGATAAAATCCCTGATCACGCAAGAGCACGATTTTATTGTTTGTTGAATAGGTAGTAAATCAATAGCCTATCCTTTTCTTGTTTGGAAGGGAAATTTCCTTCCGCTTGCATTATTTGATTAGGGACAATAACATGAAAAAAGAAAGATCGTAACTTTTTGTTCATCTCTTGCTGCTAAGAGTCTCTCTGTGCCGTCAGTTTAATTTTGTATAGATTTACTCAAAATCATGATGTGTACGTCTAAAATGTTGATTCCACTTACTCTTCATGCATTTTGCAAAGAGCGTGATTGTTCTGAAATTTTTCATCAGATAATAAAGTAGGTTCTTCTTTACGGGTAGGCCTCTTTTGTCAAATGGGAGATGAAAGATGTCTCGTCTTGATGCTGTTGTTAAATGATATCTGTGGTTCCTGCTAATATGATGATGTTTGAGGGCTGATGAAGGGGTGGAATTTCATGTAGAATCATAGTGATTGTTTGATTTGCCTGATGTTCATATGCTATCATCACAAGTAATTATTGGTTTCCATAAAAGAAAACCTACAGTATGCAGTCATGTGTATATGTGTGTATTTATGTGTGTATGTGTTTCTGATAGCTTGTGCATGCGATTTCCCAAGAAGGGAAACTTGTATGAAGCTCAAACTTAGTGTGTTGGTAGCTCATGGAGAGAAGAAGCCTATTGTTTTTGGTGGAGGTCAAAGGTCATTTGAGGTCAATGGACTTCAAAAACTGAAAACTTTGTGCACATGATATCTCAGCAGTGTTCTCATTAGGCTCCCAAACCCAAGAGTTCCTGAACCCTCAACTTTTTTTTCAAGAGTCCCATCAAATTTCTGAGGGTCCCATATTTTTTGGAAGAGTCCCAAGTGAAGCATCAACAAAAATGCAGTAATCAATGACGCTCCGCACTTTCCATTCAGATTTTCTGTCGTGTACCGACTATTGCATTTAACAATCGGCCCGATGCCGATTACCCATTATTGGAAAGAGGGAAGTTACATGTTACGCGTATCGTACCATATCGTATTACCATAACCAGTTCAGGATGGAAGATACTGGGAATACATGTAGTTCCGTTCGTCTCACGAACGGGATATCGTTTATTCGTTTTTGTAGGTGTAATATTTTCGCTTCAGAAGTGGAGATACAAATCAACAGTTAATACAGTAGAATTGTTTGCAGTCTGTGTCATATGCTCTTTCACAATTTAGTTCTAAGGCCAACATCATGCTCTGTCTAGTTTTCATCCCCCAATCATATCGGAACATTTGCATTCTTCTACTGTACTGCGTTGTAGTTGCGTAATATACTGTAGCTACTATCCCGCTTTAATGAAAGAGCAATCATGAAAATCTTAGCAGTTCTGGGCAACAAAACAATTGCACCCGATTGACGTATCATATGGTTCCTTTCGGATATAGATACCCCTGTATTTTTTAGCATTTCTTGCCCAAAACTTACGTCTTGTTTTAAAAGAATATGCAACTGAAATGCACCTAGGTCAGATCCCCGACAAATTCACGTAGGCAGAGATTTGTGATGCCGTTTCTAGGTGAATTTAGCATGGCGCTCGCCAGGCTTCGCTAGACGGCTATATTAGCATGTCCAGTGCGACCGTCGTAACACAAACTCAACGGGAAAACTTGTCTCGAGGCCGAGTATTTTCCCACACTAAATCACATAGGCGAAGGCGCGAGTTGTGATTGGCTGACTAGAATCAACGCAAATGCACCAATCGCGATGCAGGGGCCAATTTAAATTTCGCAATGGAACCTATGCATATGATGTCACCAAGCAAAACATGATGGGTAAAAACGGACACGCACGTAAGTTTACTGCATGCATGGGCCAAGAAGTTTGCTGCATGAGACCACGTGCATCACTGTTTTCGTTTGCAATAACGTCGTATGACAACATTGCATAAGCCCCACTTAACAACATTACGGACGGAATGCTGGGAATGGCTTAATTTATGCAAGATAGTAACCACCGAACTTCACAAGGTTCTAGGTGCTACGTACGTGTACAAAACGTACACAGCTCTGACATGTATGCAAAGCTTGGGGATTTTGAAAAAAATGGCGAAACACTGCAGCTAGATAGTCTGTAGGCTACTATGTGTTTTGTGCAGAACAGTTTGCACAGCAACTTACGCGGCCCTTTCTGCGAGACAGCAAGGAATGCACCTTAAATGCAATTCTAAATCTAATTCCAGATAATTTTACCGGGTTATATCGGAAAATATCAAACGATCATTCCCATTGCAGGGGTACAATTTATACGTTTGTGATATCAGTGCATCCCGTTTTGGCGGGAAGTTAAAGGATTCAGTATTAACGGGAATTTTAACGAAACTAAATGTAAGTTTCAAGTACATTTAGCCAATTTTCCAGTTTTCAAATAATCGATGGTAATGATCGGCTGAATGGCAGAATTTTACAGAAGCAAATTATTTACCGACAACGGAATAATATCGGCCCGATGCCGATTAACAACAGATGATCGGTCGAACAATCGGTCTAGTCGGAGAGTTTTCCTACAAGTTTTCCTACATGGATTTTGTGAAGTAACATCGACAATGAACATTTCAAAGCAACGGGTTCGTGTGAACTTTTCAACACAAAATTTTCCAAGCCTTCTTCCCAAAATTTTACATGCGTTTAGCAAGCAAATCCCGTGCGTCCCTGGGACGCACAGGATTTTTTTTCAAGCGTCTCGAGTCGAACTCGCGCGTCAGGGACCCGGGAGCTCGGGTTAGCGAAAACCCTGTCTCAGTAAGGGAAACTTCTTTGAAGCTCAAACTTGCTGTGTCGGTACCATACAGAGAAGAACCTTATTGTTTTTTGTGGAGGTCAGAGGTTACTGGGGTCACCAAGGGCCAAAGTCTGAAAATTTTGTTCACCCGGTATATCTCAAGATAAACCTGGATTGATTTCATATTTGGGATGAGGATGCATTATGGTCAAAAATGGTCCCTATTGTTTTTGGTAGAGGTCAAAGACTATTTGTCTGTATCTGTGTGTCTTTCTGTCTGTCTGTCTCTGTGTCTATCTATGTCTGAAATGGAGGTCAAAGGTCATGTGGGGTCACTGGAAGTCAAAATATGACTAAAATAACCTTGTCGGTAACACATCTCAAGTTGAAAAACTTAAATAGATTTTACAGTACCTATGGCATGTGCATACATATTATGGTGAAAAGATGGTCCCTATTTGTGGAGGTCAAAGGTCATCTGGAATTTTTTTTTTTCTTTGAACATGCTAGTATTATATAACATTTGAGTGAGAAGTTAGGTATTATCCTAGTGCTTGTAATTGAAATGTTGATGTTCTGTGTAAAATGAAGGATAGAAACAGGGAGTTATGAAAATCAAATTTTGTTTGTTTTTCATGGGGCAGATGCATAACATCCACAACATTTACAACAATAGAAAAAGAATGATTAAAAAAATGAAAAAAAAAAAACAGAGGGGGTTGGGGGCTAGTAAAGTCCAGATTTTGTTGTACTGTATCTTGGAGCAGGTGCACAATGCAGTTGTTCAAAATGTTGACTGGCTGAGTAAATCAAATGCGCCAAGATTTGTAACCAGTTATGAGACACAGAAGTTTATGCAGTATAAAAGTTGTTGTGTGATAGTCCTCAGGAATTGTGGGAAATTGTGTAAATATGAAGTTTGGGGAGAATTAATGTCTGGTTTCAATGAGAAAGGAATTCCTCTTCCGTCTGATCTTTCCTATGCCATTTCTTTGTGAGGTGTATAGACTTATCCTATCAGCGCTTGTGTTTAGTGACTTTAGGCAGCCATTAGTGGGGTCCATCAACCTTAAAGGTAAAGAGCAGTCCCCCCAAACTTATTTTGAAGAAAAAGCTAAATAACACAATTTTCATCTTATTTCTCTTCAATTACATTTTATGACTTTATATTCAAGGTAAACCAAGCAGTTATTTCTGGTAAATTTCACATAAGAAGAGAAAAAACATTGTCACAAGACTCCCAACAGCCAATCATGAAACTGGACAGTCTACTGCACTTATTCAATTTGGGATGACTGCTCCTGCCCTTTAAATCACATTGATTTATTGTCTTCATGAAATCCCAAAATTTCATATTCAGTGAAATTGAATTAATCAAGATACGTACAATTTAGTGTTACAACCATCCATGATACAGGTTAGCTAGCAAATTGAAAGATTGAAAGGTTATAGACCCCAGTTATGGCCAATAAACTTAAATCACACAGACATTTGCTGTCCAGATTCGTTTATATTCAATGTTCTTCGACCCTCTTCTTAGCTCCTATTTAGATTATGTAATTCAACTTACCTGTGGTAATTCTTTGGCAAGCTATCAGCATGATGGTCGGGATCTGCTCAGAGAGAACAGAAGGCCCCTTTCATTCTGTGTGATGAGTTGTATTTTCATTGTGAAGGTAATAGTAATACTGTGAATATGTACACATAGTACAATTTTTGGGCATTCACTCTCCAAATTTGTGATATCATTAACCATTAAATGTGACTCATGCTAGAGGCAGGGGTTAACATTTTCCCACCCCTACCTGATAATCTCGAGCAAGAAAAACATTACTATGGCATCTGGACTCCTCTGTATTTCACAGGACAACTGCATTTTCCTGTGTACTGTATCTCTTTATCAGACTTAAAAGCTATTATGCCATTAAAACTAGACAAAATACATACTTTAGATATATAGGCTGTTCTTGTGGGAAAATATTTAGGTAGCCCACATGAAATTATACATGTTCAGAAAAGATGGTTATATGTAATCTACACCCCCCCCCCACCTCCTATGTAAATCATGTAATGTTACTTACCTGCAGGAGGACTTCAAAAACTTTTTTTGGGGAGGGGGGAAGACAAATTAAAAGAATGAGAGGCTTGCATGCCCATGCCGTGACCCTGATGACCTGCTCAAAGGGTACGACTGGTAAGTATGGTTATATAAGTTAGGAGATAAGTATATGTGAGTGTGTAGATTCCCAAACCAAGGAGTTTTGGAGGTTAGGCCCTATAGGTTCTAGCTTCTTCCAAAAGAAAAAGTATTGCAATATATTCCCCCCCCCCCCCCCATTCACTCGCCAACTTCTTCCATTGTGCTTGATGCTCAGCAAAAGCAATTGGAGTAGGGAAATCAAGCCAGTGGGCCACAACTTGAAAGAAGGATGTGGCGGGCTGGGACTCGACTTGAACCAATTGGTTGGAAACTGGACCGTAAAACTCCCATCTACTGTAACCTTACCCCTCACTCCCACACCAAAGGCACAGTTCTGAACCAACAACTGTGCTTTAACCATACATTGATGTTGTTCTAGAAATTATCTTGTACTGTATTGTTCAATCGATCATTATTTGGGTTATCAATGTTATTCTTGGGATTTTGTGCCTGTTTGGATAACAGCGGTTGAATTCATCAATATTGGATGAATTGGACTAGAAATTTAAATTACCAGTACTGCAGTAGATTTAAATTGATATTTATATCAATCCTTTGCTTTGATGCATAGTAGAGTGCAAATCATAGATTAGGGATTCAGTATTAGAGAGCTGTAATTTTTCATGAGTTTTAGCTAATATTTCATTGCCAGTATTGATCATAAAAATATCTCCAAAATGGTCAACCTCTGTATGATACTGTCAAAGGATTCTAACATTTAAGTAATAAAGTGAAAACCAAATGTGGTATGAAATGGTTTTGAGATATGAATTTTTTGGGCAGTTGTGCAAGAGTTTAATTTATTTTATTTTCTTTTTTGTTTTTGTTGTTGTTGTTGTTGTTTTTTTGTTTTGAAGTTATGGCTCTCTGAGGGACCCAATTGGTAAGTTTATTGTATGACAGTTAACCAGGATTGATTATCAATGTAAAGCTTACAGTACTAGTACCATTCCTTAGAACCATTTCTTTGTAGAAAATTTCATTGTTTACTAAATAGATCAGTAAATAAAAATAAAAAAAACAAAATAGAGCAAAATATGGTAAAATTTCCAATAAAAATTTGTTGCATTGTGATCAGTCCATAATACAGGGGCTGTACTCAAGCTTGCTACATTAGTGGCTGGAATCTGTTCTGCAGTGTTTACAGTGACCGTGAGTGACAGAATCCTTAGCTATATTTTGGGAACAAAAGGTTGGCCGTAAACTAGCTGCTTATTTAGTCTGTAACAATTTCAACAACAGCATTGATGTTAAATTTCAGTCCATTTCATTTCATTTATTTGTTTTTCACTTCATCATACATGTATACACAAACAGAGAATAAAGTTTGTGCACTCTTAAAAAAAGTCCCTTTGTAAGCTTTTTTCAGGAACAACATACCCCGTCAACCTACCTCTTTCAGCACCTGTCCGATGGGTACCCAGTGCTATATGGGTCACTAAAATATTGCACTATTTTGTAGACACAGTTCTCCTAAACTTGGTCTTGCTTGGTATAGCACCTGTGACGAAAAGGTAGCAATCACAAGTTCAAATTTACTCAAATTTTCACAACAACTTAAATGTTATTTGTACTGAAACGGAAAGTAACTAATGTAACAAATGTGATGAAGAACAATCAATCAAAAAATGAGCATTTTATGTATCTTTTCCAGATTGCTTTCAGTTTGGCTCAGAGCAATTAAAGTACCAACTCGTGGTTGTTTAGATACTGTATATATATTAAAACCAACATTTCAATCACTCAGACAGACTAGGTTCTTGCAAATCCAAAATTTAATAAACAAATGAGGTCATTCTTGCAATATTTCCTCAGTTTTCTTCATGCTGTGACACTTTCACTGACAAGCTCTGTATTGTACATAGCTTGCCTTGTATTAACATCCAGGTATGCAACATTCATTTTCTGCCATGAACTTTGTATGAGTGCCATTTTGGTGTAAATTAGATGTTATTCTTAAGCTTGGATGAATATTAATTCAGATTGTCATTGCAGTCATACAGTATCTTAATAGTACTGTATTTCAGTCATGGCACAGTGATGATTTGCATAATGGTGACATGTTTAACTGCTAGTGGAGTTATGTTGTTTTTCTTTTTTGTAGGCTTAGCTATCATTGGGAGGCATGCCTTATGGAACAGAAGCCACAATATACTGCGAAGTTCATCATACTTCTAGTGAAATTTTTCTTTTGTATTCAGTTTTTTGTGAGATTCAGGGGCCCGTTCCACAAAGAGTTACGCACGATCTTAAGTTTGATTTACTGTTGACTTAAGTATGGGGAATCAAACTTAAGATTGTGCATAACTCTTTGTGGAATGGGCACCAGGGCTGGTAAAGATTTGGAAGTATAGCAATGCATGGTACAATGTTGGGTGGGTATTTGTGAGTATCCAGATAGGCCATGCAAAGACTACTTTGACCTTTAAAATAATTCATAAGGCTTTCTTTTCCTTTTTTTACATCTAGAAAAGCTGAATTTCTCAATTGAATAGTCGAATTGTCAGGATCTATGAAAGTTGCAAAACTGGAATGACTTGACAATCTGCTGTGCAAAGGAGGACTTTACCCAGTAAGTATCTGCACATTTTTTTCATTGACTTCTCAGTTCAATTCTGCAATGCTGCACAACTCCTTGAAATTCCTTCTCTTTCATTTGTTCTATCAGGGAATAATTTTGTATTCGAAAAAATATTTTGCTGTTTCTTAGCTCCTCTGTCAAAAACTCAATATTAAAACCCACATATACATCACATCTTTTTATTCTTCAAAATTATAAGTATGTGACTGCCATTACTGTTTTTAAATTGTACCAAAAATGTTTGGACAACCAAATTTTCTTGTGGACAAGTAAATTTAGTGAAATGGCTGCCGAAAGGACAACCATGAATTTTTCTGAAAATCAAAGCCTGCTATTACTGTATGTACATTGCTCCAGTCCTTCTAGCAGAGAGAGAGGGGGAGAGAGAGAAAGTTTTGACAGCTTTTCATAGTGACTCGGTAAGCAGTGTACATTGACGCTTTCCTCTCCAGTCCATCTGGAATAGGGCTGTGAAATTTTATCAAAATACAGGGATGAGCTTTTTCTGTGAATTTGCGGATTTCCGTTTTTTTTCCTGCCTCCATGGTTTACCTTTCCCAATTTCTGTGGTTTTCTGACAGCATTATTTTTAGTGGGTTGTCGTGCTTGCACCGTAACTCGCCGGACTATTACTGGCATTACTGCTGCAAGCTCCAACATTGCTTATCCATTAATGAATTCCGCTGCCTGCAGGGAGTTGTAATACTCCCAGTCAAAGTGAATCACGTTTATCATGCACCATGCGCACGTAGGTAAGTTCAGTACGTAAATCTGTGCATGTGTAAGTTGTCATCATCGTCAGAAGTTGACTGTATCAATATCATGCATGATGCATGCAGTAACCTGTGCTGTGATCGATCGGAAAACGAGTCGGCCGCTCAAAAAGTTGACGTAACAGTTTTTAAAATAAATAGAATTGGTCTTGGATAGAGAAAGAACTTCGTCAGATATCGAAAAGTGATAGTCTGAAGTGAACTGGAAATGTGGTGCAATTGTGAGCCATTTCGGCAATTTCATTCGCAAGATGAGCAACTTTGAAACAGCATAGGCCTAGCCTAGGCCTAGGTCTACTTGGTACATACTACATGTAACTTTAGTTAACGTTAGGCCTAATGAAATGCAACATCGTAACGTTAGTTGTTACAACTTAATGTTACAGCTATCCCAAGGTTTTCTTACCGGGATTTATGGACATCTTCACCACTGAGACAAGTTTTACAGTGATTGAAGAACTGTTCAACTTGACATGCTTCAGTGTAGGCTGGGCCTACTTAGGGCCTAGCCTAACGTTAGGCATAGATTAGGCTAGGCTAGGCCTAGCCTATTTTGACTAGCCCTTGAACAGGACCCAGCATTACGTTCCTATGCTATACACTTCATTTCTGGGCCCTTGCCCGGTATACACAAAAACACAGCTCACTTGCCTACTCACGTGAGTAGGCATCCCTCACGTCCCCAAAAAGATACCTTTTCTCACCAAACTTTCCACAGATGATCTTTGCCATCACATTCACCTTCCACACAAGTCTCTTAACAAAGTAAGACCTTTAAGAGGGAAATTTTGGCTGGATAATTCTGCGAGTAACATTAAGCCTCTGCAGATTATTTTTTCAGTTGAAGAAGTCAGTGTTTGTCATGTGATCTCATTTAAAACAGAGAAACCTACGCATTGACTGAACAATTTCGTAATGTACAGAGAGCTTACTATATGAAGTACAAGTATTGACTAGCCGCGCTTACTAATTGGTCTTCGACAGCTTGTCTAGCGGAAGTCCTTCCCATCATGCAACACATTACCACTGTAGCAGACGATTAAGATGTCGATGTTACTGCGAAGGACGGCACCACATTTTTCCTGCCTTTTGCTATGAATTTACTGGTATTAAACTTTCCAGAAGGCATAAGTGGTATTTAAGAATGCTATGCTCAAAATCATTATATTAACTCAAATCTGTTCTATGAACCATTCCATCGTAATTAGAGCTCGGTTTGTTGTTTTGGCTTAAAACATTGTTACCTTTGTACATGTAGGCCAGTGACCATAGTAAGGAGTGACTACAAGGAGCGGATTATACGGTCACGTTCAGTGACTAATTTTGACTGAAAACTTTTCTTGGAGTTTTTAATTTTACCAATGTACTGATTAAAATAGCCCTCCAAATGATGTCTTGAATACTCTTATTTTCTCAGAGCTTATCAGAGCCCTAAGGCGGGCCCCTGGACCCCACCCGTTAAAGTGTCGCGCTTCGCGCTCTGACTGATGCCTTGGGCGTCAGTCATGTATGCCAGGCAAAGTTCAGTGATTTTTTTTTTAGACCAGGCTCATCCCTGCAAAATAACTAAATGTTTAACCTCAAAAATCTGCGATCGTTTAGCGATTAATCGCGATTGCCTTATCACAAAAAAAATAATTTCAGTATGTGGTGATTGATACTGAATGTAATGCAGAAGTAACTTTGTTATCTTGCATGGTAAAATTAAATTATTCTGAAACTTTGAAGCCTACAAGGTTCAAATATGCCCAGATTGTCCCATAGCAAAAACCAGGGATCATCAATGTATGCAAATGGATAAAAAAAATGTCAAGAACAGGTTTTGCGATTAATTGCTTGTAGCTTTGTACTAAAGGGGATGTCTTAAGTTAAGCTATCTCATCCATCCAGGCTATCAGGTGTAGGCCAGGGCTACTCATGTTTGCATTTCCATCGGTTTCTAAACTGATGAGGAAATACCTCCAGGAATTCACAAAAATGTAAAAGTAACTATGCATCACAGAACACCTACAAAATAAATTTAATATTACTCCAAACTCAACGGAGAACAAGACACAGTTTTTATCATACTAAAATGCAACATTACGTTTGTTGACTGTGATTAAGGTTTTGTAGATTGCACTTGATAATTTGTCTTACTGAACGTATTAACCCATATTTTGTTTTTTGTATTAAAGTAACATGCAATTTCATAAATTGGAAAACTAACTTCGCCTTATAGGCCTACAATACAAAAGAACCTTCGTTTTAGTTTCATACACAAGTAGTGATGTATTTTGGCAATCGGTCCAAAAAAATGAACTGGCTAACAATGGCATCGATGTTTAATAACCCAAAATTGATAAAGTGTATGCCTGAAATATTTTGTACAATTTATGCGATCATTAGTTACATGTAGTAAGTCCTAGCTTAATTCCCTCAATTTTACTATGAGAGTAATTATGAACTGTATACAGGGTGGACAATAAAATTAAGACAATTTAGAGATGAAGTCCATAACCCCACTAATTGCTGCCTCCATTAGTTGCTCAGATTCATCTATACTGTATGTACAGTATCGATCTAAATCTGTTACAAATTCCAACTCTGACTCAAAGTTCCAGAGTTTGATTCCCTGGCTGGGTCATACCAAAGAATTTAGAAAGGGAACCTACTGCCATTGTGTGTCATGCTCTGCATATATATGAAGCAATGGAATAGGGATAAAGGTTTCAAAGGTTTCGACAACATTTATTTGAGTCATTCTCTGGATTCACAACACAATTCAAAAAATAAAACAACGAAACAAAGCTAAAGAGAAAGTCAGGAGGAAACTCAGAAAAGAGAAAAGCTCCATAGAGCCCTCGGTAAAAGAAAATACAATAACAATGACAAAGTTTCCAAATTTAAAGGAAAGAGATTACAGAAAAACAACAACAGGGAAAATCAGAGAAAGAAAACTGGGAAGAAGAGTCAGGTATGTTCACTCATCAGAAACACTTTTTGGGAATTTTTTAAAATAGGTTTAAAGAGTGACACTGTTGAATGTTACGTGGGAATGTTAAGGGAGTTCCAAAAAGTGGGTCCAGTAAAACGAATTGTTTGCTGCGAAGAAGTTAGCCTAAATGAGGGAGTAGAGGAAGAATTCATGGATCATGCACAGTATGTGTTACAGTGTCTCATGTCAAAAGTGAAACATGGATTTGAAGATATTTAGCAGAATATTGTTACACCTGGGGGCCGTTCCACAAAGAGTTACGCACAATCTTAAGTTTGATTCACCATACTAAAGCCAACAGTAAATCATACTTAAGATCGTGCGTAACTCTTTGTGGAACGGGCCCCAGGAGTATACATAAAAAATTACAATTTGATGGCAATGAATATCGTAGACATGGAGAGTGTTGAATTTAGTAAACAAATCACAGGTGGTTTGAGACAAATGATAATCAGCTACTGTATAAGGCAAACCTCATAGTGCCACAGATATCAATGCTCCGGATGGGAGGGTCTGGCAGCCTATTAGGAGTACTGAAAAGGATTGCAGTGCCATTTTGTTTACATTCAGTAATATTGCACAAAACCATGTATGTACTCTGAATAATTCATCAGGATAACAATCCAGTGCCCCAGAACTGGAAAAAAAAGGAAATGTGGAAGCTGCTAGATTATCCCACAATGTTACAAGTTGGGTTGTAAAACATTGTCTTACCTTTACCTTGAAGGGCCAATCCTCTCACCCCAAACTACAATTTTGTGAGGAGTTTACTGAAATTCTCAATTGGCTCAGCTCTTTGATTGACAGCTGTTGTAATTCAAACAATGCAAGGTACCAAAGCTTATATCACACAGCATGAACTAAAGAGTGTTTTAACAATACACATTGAGCTTTTCTTTACTCACCCTGAAGCTGAGCTTTTCTATACTCGCCCTGAAGCAATGAACTGAGATTGTCTCTTGATGAGGATGAATTTCAGCCAGTTGTGGGAGGGGCTTATGTAAGAGGGTTAGGAGAATTGGTACTGTTTGGGGTGAGAGAATTGGGCCTTTAACCTGTTATGAATTATAAGCTGGTGGTCCAGAGGTTACTATCCTTTTACAGAATGGTTTAAAGGTCATATCAAGTTTTGATGTTAGAGGGGTACTTACAGTATTCTTAAGCATTTGAGTGAAATTTGCATTAAAACCCAAAACAGCTTCTCAAGGTATGAGTAAAGTTATCACATTTCCAACCAAAAGTGAACTGGAAGCAAGATCATATGACACCCAATCCTCACGTTGATGAAAAGTCTTTTCTTTTTCTTTGAACTTTACAATTACCAACTACTGTGTGTCCTTGACAATCTCATGTCATCAAAATGTGATTGCATAAATGGCATGAGAACAATTTGCAGCCTCTTTATTTGACACAGGGAGGTCCTCTTCGGATTAAAGGGCAAGAGCAGTCATCCCAACTTGAAGTCAGTAGTGTAGTAGGCTGTACTGTTTCATGATTGGCTGTTTAAAGTCATGTGGCAACATTTTTTCTCTTCGAAAGTGAATTATTTCTACTAGCAACTGCTGATTTACATTGAATATGAATTTGAAGAAGTTATAAAATATAACTGAAGATACTTTGAACAGAAATAAGGCAAAAATTGTTATATATTAAGCTTTTTCTTCAAAGTAAGTTTGGGGGTACTGCTCTTTACCTTTAACTGAACAAGATCACCACAGTGGTTTGAAAAATAAAGGAAAGCAAAGTCATAAACTTTGTCAATGTGAAGAAGTGTTTTACCCTCTGCTGCCCTTAAGTTCACTTTGGAACACAAATCTAGTAACTTCATTTAGGCCTATTGAAAGCTCGAGAAATACATGTCCGATTTGAATGGAAGTTCCTCGACACTATGTAGATATGGAAATTAATGTTTTTTGCAAAAACTTCCCCTTTTAATGCTCTTCTGTATGGTACATGTAAATGCACAGTGCTACCACTGCTGTTCCACATATGTGCATACTGTAGCAGAAAATTTGTTCATCTCCTCAAGAAGCAGATGGATTTTTTCATGTTTGTACTATCAACAATTCAATTCATTCAGCAGCTGCTTGTTGTAATTACTTTGTTTTTTATTGTAAGTGACAGATGCCATGTTTTCAGTGAAAACAGGACACTTCCACCCTGAACTGTGGAATTCCATTTGTACAGTGCTAGCATACTGTATATCTGAAATAATTTGCGTGTAGGAGTTATTGGGTGCAAATGAATGAAGATCTATACATGGAGTTCAAATTCTTAATTTGCAAACAAGACTAGAGTGCTAGAGTACTTGACTAAATAAAAAAGCAGTGTGATCATTTCACATACCTGTTAGCTTATGCCTTGCAAGTCCTATGGTCACATGTAAGTGGAAAACGTTTTCATATTCTCACATTTTTAGAACATTAAGTGCATTGACCTCACAGTTTTAATTATAAAATGTACCCATTGCCAGAGGGGCTTTCATTTCTGTGTCTCTTAAAATGTGACAATATCTGTGCTATAGAACAGGATATAATGAAAACATGCAGAATAACCCCCAAAACTAAAACCTAATGTGCAGAACTTTTTGTGTGAAGCCCTGTAAAGAATATAGTTGAAGGACCAGTATTATACAGTAGGGGAGGACATTTGAGAAATAATTATTGAAGAGACAGATTGCATTTGGAAGGTAAATTGCCAGTGAGAAGTGAGAAAGCTCCTTTCCAGAAAATTTGAGCATCTGGAATGTAATCTTAGCAAAACAGGAAGATTTCCCTTTCCTGTTCATGAAAATACAGGGATAATTGTGGGAAATTTTACTCCCTTCCTGGGAAATTATTTTACTTCCTTCTTGGGTTAAAAAAAAAACAATTTTGCCAGTCCTGTACAGTATGTACCTAAAGCAGTAGAAGATATCTGCTGGGGAGTAATATTAAATGGATGAATTTCACAGCTCTAGGTTCTCCTAACATTTGCACTTTCACAGTGTGCTAATCAGGGAACAGGTTAATGAAATTATCATTACGTTAATAAGCCCCAATAAACTTCTTGTGCTTGGACCCCCAGAACCGCTGGATATGGGGTTCAATATACATTTCCGCAGAAGTTAGGTTGCCGAGGGAGGGTCAGTTTCCGACGAATGACAGATAATGAAGGTGAGCCATTACATTCAATTACTGAGAGGGACTGGCTTGAACCCGCATATCCAGCAGTTCTGCGGGTCCGAGGACAATAGGTTTATTGGGGCTTATTAAAGTAATGTTATTATTGTGGAAAACTCCTCCCCCTCTTCTTGTAGAAACAAGATGTCAAAATTGTAACCTTAAGTTGCCTTTTTTTATGATCATCTTCTCTGCGGCCATCAGGTTTGAAAATATAAGATTGGTCTACACAAAATAATGAAAAGAAAGTTAATAAAAATCTGCTCAAGTAAAAATTCAGACGTAAAAATCAAGAAAGAGGGAAATTCAGTGTATAGCAAAACCCTACAGTAATGATAAAAACAAAAAAGGAAAACTCAAACCAGACACAACAACATGAGAATTTGAAAATGTATGCTATTGTTGAGGTGCTAATCCTCTCACCCCAAACTACAATTTTTGTATAGTCCACAGAAATTCTTGTTTGGCTCTGATCAGCTCCGTAATTGACAGCAAATTCAAAAAAATTGAGAGTACTCAATGCTCTTATCATGCAGTATGTACCGTACTGTTTTGATTACACATTGGGGTCTTGCAAACTCACCCTGAAGCAGTAGACTGAGATTGTGTCTATAGATGAGGTGAATTTTAGATGATTGTGGGAGGGGCTTAAGTAAGGAGGTTAGGAATATTAGAACTCTTTGAGAGGGTTGGGCCTTTCAGAACTGGTCTAAGAAGATGTGGATTTTACTGATTTTGATCTAGTTTATCATGCAGTCCCCTTTTACAGTAGGCTTATTTATTTTGGGGCCCCCTTGATTTCTCCTATGGCTCCTAGATTTCTTGCTGAGCTAAAGGGGCCTGTTGACCACATAGTTTGGGGGCTCATTTTGACACCTGCTCTGGTGAGATCTGTAACACACAGTATCCATATGACATGGTTGATGTGGAAGACTAGTCTGTACACAATAATACTGAAAGGAACTTATGGTCATTGGCTCCATAGAATAGGGTTTGGATAAAACAGAACTGCATCCTTGCTTACCTCAAAGCTTTATAAAATCTATTTTCACTGAATTTGTTGGCAGATAATCTCATTTGGAGATGTAACTAACGTAATATATACATGTTACCGGTCAAGACTTCTTCAGAATTAAATTCCCCGGAGAGATTGGCATGAGGGCAATGACCACATGGGAGGTGCTCTGTGGAGTCTGGTTACTTTATCCAGGTCAACATTTGCTTTTAAGGGCATTGATACTTGACATATCAGTAACATTGTACTTTAGGGAGGATTCATGGCGAAGTGTGAATGGGTGAATTTGACCTCTGCAACTGTTGCAGTACATGTCCTAGGGGCTTTTATGATCAGATTAGTGTAAGAGAGAGAGGGAGCAAGTTTTTGGGGTGGGGATAAGGATAGTTCTCCCATGGTTAAAGGTGAAGAGCAGTCCCTCCAGACTTATTTTGAAGAAAAAGCTAAAAAACTCAATTTTCATCTTATTTCTTTTCAAAGTATCTTACATTTTATGACTTAACTATTGCATATTCAAGATAAACCAAGCAGTTATTTCTGGTAAATTTCACATTTGAAGAGAAAAAACATCGTCACATGACTCCCAACAGCCAATCATGAAACTGGACAGTCTACTACACTTTTTCAATTTGGGATGACTGCTCCTGCCCTTTAAGGGAAAAGATGAGGGTCAGGGCACTGCAAAAGGCCTGTTAATTTTGCACATAAAAGCAGAACAGGGCAGCCTATGAGGTCTACAATCCCCGACAATAATACATATGGGACAACACCTATTCCCCGCATCAATGAACATTGAAGTTTCAGGATGCCTTGGGCTGCTGCAACATCGAATGGGGGAGTGGGGGGATGGTGATCATGAGCTGTTCATTGCTTCTTTTGCTTGCTTTGTCCCATTATTTTTGTTAAGGGTTGTACATTCTACAACTGCAACATTTATATAGACCTTTTCTGTATATTTCTTTCAGCATCGATCTTTTTCTTCAAGGGGAGGGAGGGCTATTATGGTGGATAAGGGAAAGTGGTATATGATGGGGGGGGGGTTGAGTGCTAGGGAGGGAAATTATGATGGATCAGGAAAAGGGTGGAAGTGGGGGATTAGATGCTAGGCACCTGAGAGAGTACAGGGAATAATCTAGCTGGCATCACACTGCATTTTGCTACTCAAGATAGACAAAATTGTGTATTGCTTTTGCACACATGTAGGAGTTTTTATGATTTTGTGACAGAGAAGCCCAGAACGTTGAAATTTGCTGCGCAAAGTTTGATCACCAAATTATTCCCTGAGGGAGATTTTTTGGGGGTAGGGGGGTTCTTGTAAACCAATTTTGCATGAAAAAAAGAAAGGAAGTTTGAAAAACCTAATGAGGATTATGGGTCAACTGCATTTTGCTTATTGGTAGTGACTTTCACCTGCTTCCCTTTTACTTTCAATAGCTTGCAATCAACCATCATAAAAAAGAGATATTTTCTGTGGGCACGGGGAGATAGGGGGGAATCAGAAGGGGTGTGGTAAAAAATAAAACAGAGGAAAATGTTGGAGGTAAGAGAAGGATATGGAGCTTGAAGAAATTTCTTCTATTCTGTAGTCCATGATCATTATACACTGCAGGCTTTACTGCACTTTATAGACTGTCCCTTTACTCGCCTCTGAAGCCTAGTACACACCGCCAGGACTTCCAAAGACTCTCTGTCATGGACTCTGACAATTTGCATAAATTGTAGGCATTCCTTTGGTAGTCGTGGCCGTTTGACCTGGAATTAAAAGCACCGATTGCATCCAACTACAATTGAACTTAGTGGGGAAACTGGCCACACCCCCAGGACTACAGCTGACACATCTTGTTGCTTGGTGTCGTTAGTTGTCCTGGCAGTGTGTATACCGGGCTTTATACACCTATTTATGCAATGGGTATATAGAGGGAGACAGGGAAAGTCAATCAAATTCTGAAAATAATTATTTTGGAATTCACCACAGATGATACTAAATGTTGCACCAAATGCATCTGAGGGTACTTAAATATTTGTAAATTTCTCATTTGAGGCCTCCAACCCCCCCCCCCCTCCCGCCCAAACCCCAAACCAGCAATCAGGTTTTGCATTAATCTGGCCAACCCAAAACAAAAGTCAGGGTGCAGTGATTCTGCTACAAGTTCAATGACTTGTGACATATGGAGCAAAGACTTAGAGATCAAGACTTAAGTAAAATTGTGGTCACCTGGTCAGCTGCAGTGGTCAGTTCCAGCCAGCACTACTTGCAGCTACCAACCTTTACTGCAGAAAATTTACATATCTGACCTGTGCGCCACTTGTGCCACCAGCATTCTAGTCCAAGGTAAAGAATATAAGTGATGCAGATGTTGCAGTGAGTTTATTTAAAGGCCCAATTCCCTTGCCCCAAACAGTACCAATTCTCCCAACCGTCTTATTACTAGAGCCCCTCCCACAATTATCTGAAATTCATCCCTATCCAATCTCAGTTGATATTGCTTCGGGGTGAGTAAGCTCAGTGTGTATAATCAAAACACACTCAGTGCAGTTCATGCTTGGCAATATAAGATTTGGTAAGTCTGCCTTGTTTAAATAAGCTGTCAATCAAAGAGCTGAGCCAATTGAGAATTTCCATAAACCCCTATAAGAATTGTAGTTTGGGGTGAGAGGATTGGTCCTTTAAACAATTACCTAAAAAAAAAGGCTCAATTTTCTTGCCATAACTGGCCTCCAGCAAATGTACAGTAGTGCATGATTTTCAGTAAAGTTTTACATACCAGTTGACGGCACTGTGAATTTGTCACACAATTACTAACACTGCAATTTCATTTGTATAAAATTTCAAAATAATTTAATAGGTTGAAAAAAGTGCATTATTTGGTGAACATCCAAGCTTTTATTGGGAAGTTGTTTAAACTCACGATCTCAAAATCTTCAAATAGCTCACAACTGAGGCCTGGAGAAATGCAAATTCAGAAAAAAGGCATTAGGCAGAACACATAAATTTATCAGACTTGGTAAAGCATGTACGTATACAGAATACATTTATCGCATTGGAAGTCTTGTCACAGCTATGACCGATCAAGATGATTATCTGCAGTAATCAATATTTTTAGCACAGAGTTAAAGTCAGACAAACGGTGTGTGGTATGTTGTATGTTTTGGGAGTGTTGTAGCTCTAAGATGTGGTAATTGACATTTTCTTATATGAAGGATGATATTCTTAAAGACTCAAGGTTGACAAACTGATATGCAATGTAGTAGGAATATGATCAATGTTTGGTTTCATTAAGTTGCCTAAGCCAATTATTGAGTCATTGCTCCCAGCTTGTGTATTTACCATATGCAGACAGACAGTCATAGATGAAAAATGAAAATACTGGCAGCTGATGGGAGTAACTATATTCATACTCTGTAAATACAGCTAAGTATAGTTTGATGGCACATGACATATATTTAAGCTGATATAGGCCTACTGCTCTGTTTGTTTGGTCTACAGAAGGCTTGAAAGGGTTTTAACTGCTAATTATTTAATAACAAAATGACTCAAATAAGATATTTCATTGAAAATATTTTGGTAATAGTTACTGTATGGGGGGGGGGGATAGATTTGTCTTTAAGCCTGTCTCACCAGGTATTTAGAGAGAATTTATCTCTAACTTGATATTGGTGCTACAGTAAGTTACTTTTACAGTCTCTAAACATTCAGCTGGAAAAAGTGAAACAGGTGAGGTGGTACATATTGAAACAATTTTTTCAGGAGTTTCAAGGCTCTGGAAGCTAAATCAAAATTTGAAGAAGTACGAGTAGGCAAGAAGGCTATATCTTTAGAACAGTAAAAAATGTTGAAATTTTTAAAGTACAGTACAGCTCACGTATAAGTCCCATCGTGTCAACGCTCTGCTTGTTTCTACTTTCCTCTGCGTGTTTACTCTTTCCTATACTTTGTTGTCTTCGTTACTATACTCAGTGTCTGCGCACCATCAACGCAGACACCGACAGACCTTCCTTACACTTGATTTGTTCTCAATGGGGATTATTTGAGTATATAAACGTAGGATCGCATATAATCCATGACCGTAGGAATTTTTCAGTCGTTTCAAGTAATGCTTCTTGGCCTCGCTTTTGTCAGGCCTTGTGTCGATGTGTCGATCTGCTTAATTAAGCTTGCAGTCTGGTTGATAATACGGTCATATCAACGGAAATATTTACTGTTTGAAGTTCCAAGTTATTTCTACGATAATATATTGCGATAGTAAACGTAATAACACCACAAAAATTATAGAAAAAGAAGTGCTGTTCCGTTCCACTTTACACTCGTCCGCGACGCCGTTGTTGTGTCGCGGACGAGTTGGCAGTTTGGGGACATTTTGGACGAAATGGTTACGAGTAAGACAGAGTACAGAAGTGCTGAAAATTCGAGGCACAAATGAACAGTTCAAGTTAACTGAGATTAGTTGGAAGGGACGAGTGTTCACCAACACTAGGCCGAGTCTATAGCTCATTCATTTCCTAATCCGATTACACGGAAATGGTAGTCTCTTGCTTTGGATGAATACCTATGGCAAGAACAAACTTGTTAAGCTAACGTAGCGACAACCGATGGTTTGGAAATCGATTTGAAGACTTGGGTGTTAGTCTACACGAAATAATAACCATTTTTAAGTAACACAGAAGGGCATCCTTACTCGCATGTGTGTCCAATGCACTGGTGTTTGTATTTTTAAGAAAAGTGTAAAAAATGCTATCCCTGTTATCTCATCTCATCAGTCACGATCCTGGACAAATGGTATATATATTGAGAGAGATATGAATATCAGTAATGTAAACAAGCTGGTGATACGATGTTTCTAGTGTGATATTTAACTTCACTTATCCTACCTAAGTACTATCAAGCTAAGTCATCCCCTTCTTTTGTGTCCCTTTTTACTGGTATTTTGTCTGGTGTTGAGGAGCATTCAAAGCTATGGCGGCTTTTCCGTGTAATCGGATTAGAAGAGCTAAACTTACCTGACTATTGTTGAAAGCTGGTCTCCTGCTTTGCCTTCTGGATTAGTTTTCCACCTGTTTATTTGGTCCACATTGCCCCCCTTTTCTAACCACATTTTTTAACTACCCACTTTATCTGGACGCGGACAAGTCATATTTGGGACGAAATACTGCTGAATTTTAGTTAACGTTTTACTGAAACGGATTTTTTTAAATTTCATAATTTAAAACCAAAGAATTTTGTTAAACCCCGCGACTTTGAAAATGAAACACAGGAAACCGCAGCAATCGCATCATAACAAACAAAAGCAGAAATTTCACGTTAACTGACATGAAAAGAGAACAAGGAAAATTATTACGGCAGCATGTGCATGAAGGAGATATAAATAGGTTGTTTGATTCCATGTATGTGTTTAACCGGGGCTATGTCATTGTTCCCAAGGTTCGCTGATCCTGAGGCTCAATGTTTCCCAATTTTGGGAACATCCGCACTTCTGGGAACATCGAACCCCGGGAATAACGAAACTAGGGAACAATGACAAATCATCAAGATATACAAAGGCGGGGAACATCGAACCTTGAGAATATTGAACCCCGGGAACATCGGGTCGATCCCGTGTGACCAAGTGTTATCTTTGCACCTTACGTGCCAGTACTTAACATGGAACAAGTTGGATGGGGTTTGAGGCCTAATTTTCAAACCAATTTGTTTTCTTCCAGCCGGTCACAGCCATTTTTGCTTGTTGCGGCACACTCGTTTTCAATAAAATGCTGCTCACAAAGCAAAGGTTGTATCACTATTTTTAAAATAAATTAATGACATGATAGATTGTCTAAACCTTACGTGAGGTCATTAACATTTTAAACATTTTTTTCTCGTAGGCGTGATGATTTTTTGAGTGTCGTGACTGTGGTGTTTGAACATCGCGGTCCCCTTAATGTTTTTATTTGAACGTTGACCGCCGAAATGATTCAAAGGCACGAAATCCCCGCCGTAACATTTACCGCACAGGACATGTTTAACAATTTCGGGATTGCATAAGTTCCCGGTCTACGGTACGATTCCCCCGTTCATTTGTACCAAATCACAACATAGGCTGCTTCTACTGTAACCGTTCCAGCGCTAACACAGCAATTCTAGCAGGCTGTCTGTTCGTGAATTACTTTCATATTCTTTCAAAACGACTGGGAAAGAGTGAGCAAACCTATACAGATCGATATTCTGACTATTGTGCAAACACAATGAGGTTTATCTGCGCAGAGGAACGTTGGGGATTATACTCAGTGTCTACTCAGTGTCTGCGCGGCATTTTTGTATCTTCGTGATTCAACTTTGCTCTGCTTGTTTCTGCCTTTCCCTGCTTTGCTCTGCGCGTAGACATGTCCAATTGAACGTGAGCTGTACTGTAGGTCATATCATTCTTTAGCACTGGTAAAAACTGCTCTGGTAGGTAGCATATCGACATAACTTTCATTGATCAGTGGGTAGATGATTCGAATAAACACTTCAAAGTGTTCAATAGCTACAGTATAGGAAATGTCATAATTAATTACATTATGGAAGGATTTGTAGTAAAAAATGTAGAATTTGGGGGGGGGGGGGAGGTGGGAGGCAAGGACTCTGCCCTTCACAAAGTAATTTGTATCACATGTATTGTACACTTCCAACAAAAATAAATTGCAAAATAAAAATATATTCCTGCAACTAAAGGATTTAAAAATTACGAGACCATATTCTGTACAAATGTTAATCCCGTTCATCTACGCCTACATTTTTTCTTCTCACATCAAATTACATATCTCAGTGTCATTGCTTTGTTGTTTTCTTCAAGTCACAGCTTAATTGAGCTCAGTTCCTTCAAGTTTCTGGCAAATCATACATTGCATAAAAACTATTCCAGTCAAAGTGGCCTTGCTTTCCCACGCAAAGACTTTTACCAAGTCAGAGCTATATTATCTCAAAATTTTCTTTCATGCTTATAACACTATACCCCTGGAAGTCTACTCCTTTTATGCATGAATTGCATCGTATCTTATTCCTCACATTTTAAGTATAGTATTCACCTAATATTCAGCTCATAAGCCTTTCGCGGATAATGGCAGTAATTGCCTGTTTCCATTTGTTTGGACTGGGATTTTTACTAAGGGGTTGGACTGCCCTTCAAAAAATGTCTCCCTTCAGGGCAATTTCCTTGATATTAGCCCCTAAAGGCACAGCTGGTTGATGCAACTAACTGAGGAAATTTGTTCCAATTTAAATTTTTCATGGATGAGACAACATGCTTCGATCTATTTAAGTTTTCTTGAATCTGTAATTCTGTGTGCAAGGTTTAGCCATCTTGTTGGGTGAGTCTGCAGAACAATAATCTGTGGCTGTTGCAGAACTTGTAATCCTAGTACTGTACCTTTATTTTAATTCCTTCAGTTTGGCAAATAAACTTAATATTTTTATCAATATATAAACTATGGAACGCTGCCACCGAGTTTATGACATAATTAATCAGTCTAGATCGAAGAATTTCCCTTTTAGGAAGAAAAAAAATTCGCGAATGGGGGGAGGGGGAACTTACGCAACACTTTGTATCTATGCAATTTAGCCAAAACAAAAACAACTTAAAAGTGAGGGTTTTCTCACTAAAGGCATGATGAACCATGAACTATGTGGCCTTTGAGTACAGTAGCCATGATAGTAAACTGGCTGAAATAACACAAGACCTACAAACTTTGCAAGGGGGTTTTATCCCATTTGCAATTGGCATATAATAAAGGTTTGCAAATTGTGGGTGAAATAGGTGGTGCCTATCCAGCAGGTGATTTTGGTCACAGGGGCCAAGAATGACCAGCAGGGACGTGTGAAATCAGGATACCCAAAAGGACCCTGACGGGTAATTTTGGTCCATCAGGTGGGGTGGCTGTTACCTTCCTGACTATATAGATGCTCTACTGCATGTATACAAGATTAAGTTTTTTCTCCATGTAGTTGTAATCTACAGTGCCCCTCTACTTATCTTCTATGTAATCCCACAAGAGGAAAAACGACGGTAAAAACAAGTTGTGTAGACCATCGTCTGATGGTAAGCAAGAAGAGGATAATAGAGGGCATCCTTGCACCTTGTGAAGGAGCAAGGGCACCCTTTCTCTCGGTGCTATAAGTTTACAAGGGTATGTTGTGGGTAAGTGAGGATTACATGTGAATAGGAGTTAAGTATCTGGGCTTGCAGATTAACAAACCAGGTCGTTTTGGAGATTGCATGTTGTTATTCCTCTTTGCAAACATTTACTAGGTTTGAAGAAATAATTAAGTAAATCATTCTTGCTGAGCATGCTTGACAGAATGTGCAGTTCAGGCACAAAATGCACATTCCCAAGAAGTAATTAAAGGAGAAAAAAAGTTGCTTATTTTAGGTTGCTCTGCATTCGAAAAATTTGGAGATGAAAACCTTTTTAGACATGTGACAGAATTAATGAGATTGATAATGTTCAAATACCACAGGTGCTTGAAATGTGTTCTGCAGAATGATGGTTATCCCAGAGGGATCTAATAAATTATGCAAACTGAAAATTGTTACTTTGATTAACTTTCGAAAAGATGGTTTGTAAATAAACTCACATCAATTGTGTAGTAGAATCTTGATCAGCATATTATTCATGAGTTTTGATGGATGTATGGAAAGGGAGAGTGAACATTATTTTAAGTTAACCCGAAAAGAAGAGTGCAGGACAAAATTTATGTTTTATATGATAAAGAGGAGCCATATTCCAATCAATCTGGCTAAATTATCATTCTCCCATGTTCAGTCAATTAGTTCTGAGATATTAGCAATTGAAGTTGACAACTTTTCTACAAAAAGTGAACTTGAAGCAAGCAAACATGATGTCATAGAATCACATCATTGGCTAGGTTTTTTTCTTTTTCTTTTGTTTTGTTTACCAAAACTTAATACAACAATATTCTGATACTTTATATTGATAACATAAATGCATCCTGAGCAATGGAATTATGAAAATGTCTCAGGGGATAAATAGCATTCCTAATCAATGTGATGGAAATAAAGTAAAAATCTTGGCCATTAATTTCAATTCATGGCCCTGGACTCTTATAGTGCACTTCTTAAAAATTACTCTAATTTTACATCGAAAAGAATCTTTCTGTGGATGGTGAAAGTACTCTTCCTCTGTATGAAGAGAGTGCTTCACAGAATAGAATAATTTTTGTGCAGTTCAAAGTTCCATTAAGGATTCAATTTTCTTTTTGAGTTAGGAATCTTGGGTGTGTGGAACTATTTTGGTTTATGATTTGTTTACTCCAAGTTTCTAACAACTAACATTAATTTAGTTTCCCTGCTTCATCAGTGTAATGCTTGCTGCAAGAGAAATGACACTGGGAAGAGCAAACTCCATAATATTCTAAATGATGTAAGTAATCATGATTTCTGTTATTTCATTAACTGATGCCACCTTTCATAATTATACGCAAAGTAACATTGGTAAAGTTTATCAGAAAATAATTTATGCCGAGATACAGTATGTATGTCCTTCAGAGGAAACTGCTCAAACTGTCCCATTCATGTGTGCTGTCATGGCAACATGTCTTTTTACAGTACATTGGATGAATTTAACACTGCAGATAGGCCTATATAGTGGGCAATGGAAAATGTATGTGCATATTATGTACAGTAGGTGACAATGTTGATACCTATTTACTGTACATCAACAGTGAGCTACTTCTTTGCAATCATCATGGTCACTGTGGCTGTCAACTCATCATCTACTGCAGACTTGGTACAAAATTGTGACAGATGTCACAGATGAGGATTCTCCAAATTTGATTTCTGGTTTTGAAATATTTTTGATAGTTTGTATCCTCAGTGGCAGACAGGTCTGTTGTCTGTGACATGTCATTTTGCATTTGTCTGCTAAAAAAAATTTTGAGGAACAAAAATACAGTGATACTTCAGAGATTACTCTGTATGGTTGACAAGCTTGAAGGTAATTGTAGAACAGTTGTGAGCTGGAACGTTTGTGCATTGTTTAGGATCAGTGTTGAATACATGTAAATTTCAAGTGGACGGAAAGATGTTTTAGTTCAATGAGTAGGTAAAAGTTGAACAGAATTTCTCTACTCTTTATTTCTTTCCTGCTGCTCGACTGACTGACTGACTGACTGGCTTACTGATTGGCTTAGTGACTTACTGTTTGGCTGAGTCACTGACTGATCGACTGGCTTTACTGATTGACTGAGTGACTGACTGACTGACTGACTTGATTATTGATTGGCTGAGTGACTCAGTGACTTATTGACTGACTTACTGTTTGGCTCTGTGGCTGACTGGCTTACATGATTGGATGAGTGACTTGATGTACTGACTGAGCTGACTTGATGGACTGACTGGCTTCACTGGCTGGCTGATGAGCAGGGTGATTGGATGGGAGGACATACAGAGTTAGGAACAGACATACCATATTTACTCTATTAAAGGCCCCCTCTCTAATAAATGCCCCCCCCCCAACTTTTTCGTCACATTGCATAAAGTGAAATTGTTAATTCCAAAGACAATATGGTAAAAGGAAAATGAAATAGTCCTGCCTTGAAGCCACGAAATCTCCTTAAGTCCCATACTGCATCCTGAAGTAAAAGGCATGTTTCTGCAGCTATAATTTCTGTCGATATCCATCACGCTATCACATACCGCAAACCTGTACTGCTTCGTTTGCGGTTCGAAAGTGGTACTGTACATACCGTAGGTATACAAATATTCGCTAGCCTATCCGAACAGCCTAACATGAAAATCCAAATTCAACACAGGAAAACTGTTTAACAGTGAAATACTGTGAATGCGTAGGTACTGCTAATGGTACTACTCACGGTAAACTATTATGCAATTATCGTATGTACATGCGTATAGCCGGCCGGTCAGTATAGTACTGTGAGGCCTGGCTGTACACTGTTCACAGCATGCATGAATGTATATGCCGCGGGCACTTAAAAAAGTCACTTCTGTGTGTAACGTTACATATCAAGATGTCGGCGAAAGTTGATCACACTTGCAAAGTTCAGAGTGCTGTTCGTGGCTACCATATTTATCGGGAATTAAGTTTGGTTACGGATCATTGGGGAGGAGCTCACAGCTGATCGTGAAGCTGACAACCAAATGGACAAATATGCCATATGTAGCAGTTTATCAGAAGTCACATAAATTTGACTCTAATAAACGCCCCCTTAACAAAAATTTCACGCCCCCGGGGCGTTTAATAGAGTAAATACGGTATTTACTGAAAGACAGAGTTTCAGTCTCTAAGGTAAAACAATTAAGAGGAGAGGAAAGGAAAAGTCAAGAACTTCCCAAGTAAAGACAGTCATAGTCTAATGTTTGAATGTCTTTTATATTAAAGTGATATTTACAAGTCACAGAGTACATGTATCATAGTTCTTATACTCTCTACACCTACACAGTCCAAACAAAAAATTTGAATTTTTTATCATAAATCAGTCTCATGCATAAATTTCAAAATTTGCTCACAAGTCTAAACATAGGCTATCGTGGACTTATGTCCATTAGAATTCAATTTGTAGCAACTTGCAATACATATTTTCTCATGAGTTTTTTGACCGACTGCATGGTCAAGTGGTCAGAGCAGTCAAGAGGGAAGGAGTTCAAGTTCTGGCAGGGTCGTACCGAAGACTTTAATAAAAACAGAACCTACCGCCATTGTGCTTGGTGGTCAGAATACTGTAAGCAGTAGAATATGGAAAACAAGCCGGTGAGCCAAGACTGGAATAAAGGCCTCTACTGGCTCATCTTATATAATTGGTTAGAAACTGGGCTGTAAAATTCCATGTCCTAACCTCATGAACTTTTTAGAGGCAATCATTCAGCAATCAAGTTTCAACTGCATCCTATTTAAAAAAAAGAGTTTCTGTTTGTTTAACACTGGATATATTGACTTATCTTATGGAATTCCCACTGTATTATCATTTTTGCATTTTTTTATTATGATTTCTTTTGCTTACGCTTGCTTATTAAGATTCACTATGTAGGAGAATCATAATAATACTAGACTGGCATTGTATTGATTTCAAACACCAGTAATCCATTTTGATTACTGTACCCAGTAGCTTGCATCCATTCTGCTGGCCCTCCTGTTAATATCTGTTTTTCATGTGCGTAATCTTTGCACATGTAAAGGTGAGAAGATCTGTGTTGGCTATATCCACTTCTTCCCCATCAGTCAGTAATTAGCAATGTTTAAAATTTGCCTTTACTTTTGCATCGTAACCTGCTTGGGGAGATACTAATTTTGACTCCTCTGTGGTATAATTTTACAATGATTTTAAGGAGAATGATCCAGTTACTATATCCTCACCTGCAGGAGAATTTGGAATGGTTATGACGGCGATGGAAGTAATGATGATGATCTTGAAGCATGAGCAGTCGCTGGGGAGGTTAGTGAACTTCCTTGGGAAATCACAGAGATCTCCAGTCCCTGGCTGGATTCTTTTAGGATATATCAGACTTTCCTGTGTTTGCGTTTTAATTTGAATACTCTCACCCCCAACTCAAATATCCAGCACTTGTTTGAAGTGCCGAGTAATATTAAAAGTTGCAAAAAGATACAGGGAGCAGAAATGTAATCTGGCGAGACTTGTAGATGGTAGAAGCATTCTTTATCAAACCATTATTAGGTTGAAAATGTGTTAGAGTGTCTCTCGGATACTTTAAATCAAATACTAGGCTTACATGAAAATAGTGCTAGGGTGAGCATCTTAAGTAGATGAGTTGCTGTGTAACATCCTGTGCAACTAGGCTACTAAATTGAGGGGTGCTTGTAAAATACTTGCAAACAGATTACTGACGTGCCTTCAAGACAAGCTACAGTACCTGTTAGTCCATAGCAGAGCATATTTGTGCAGCAAATCTGGTATGACATGTCTGTATGTGCAGTGTGTCTTGATGCTGGGTTTGAAAACCAGTGCTGCCGACTAACAAAAGGCAATGGCATTTGAAGCAATGAAGTTTGGCAACCGTGAGGTTCGGTCATTTGAATCAAGGTATTGGTGAAAGGAAAGAGATTTTTCATCCAAGAGGAATCAATGTGGCTTTCTCAGAGATGCCAACTCTCCCTGATTCTCAGGGAGGCTCCCTGAAAATTCAAGGATTTTTGTCCATTCCAGCTAGCAAATATGACAATCTCCCCCATTGAGTTGCATGTAATTTTAAAAAATCTCCCTGATTCCTGTGTGAAACCTCCCTGATTTCTGGATGTAAATGTTGGCATCTCTGCTTTCTAAGTACTGTAACTTATCTTATAAAAGATGTGTACCAAAATTGAATGGTTAAGTTGGTTGCCACCCAATGTTTAGAACCTCTGAACCACTTCCTCTCCATCTCCCATGTCCCTCTTTCCCCAGTCCCAGTTCTCCTCCAGGACACCTTCCTCTTCCTGGATTTCTTCTTTAAAGGTCCAGAGCAGCCCCCCCCCCCCAAACTTATTTTGAAGCAATACCTTAATTTCACAATTTTCCTCTCATTTCTCTTTAAAGTATCCTTTATCATATTTTATAACTTCAGTTTTACATATGTGTAAGGATCATGACATTGGGACACAAAATTGGGATATTTGTGTCTAAAGCAAAAAAATAGAAACAAATGATGATTTAATTGCTGAAATTTTTTGATAACTGTCCTGTGAAATGTCATCAAAATGTAAAACAACATCTTTGGTAGATGACAAAATGTTTTAGGTTACAAAAACTGGTTCTAATCTTTTGTTAGTTACATAAGACACCAAAGCAGAATTGGGTCCCAAAGATAAAGTTAAAAAACTGAAATTTGCTGTAATTTAACTGTAGATTTGTTCATATTACAATGTGGAATGATATATTAGTGTCTCTTGACTAAAGATCCTCACATTCTGCATGCCTGACCATGTAAGTGCCAAATCTTTTGTTATTTAACATAAAGGCACCCCTTTTTCGCGTTTTTGGTGTCCTCGTATAAACTAATGTTAAATTTGCATTTAAACTTGCCTCGTCAGCCGCTTATTGCAAAATGTTAGGAAATAGTAGTTTACAATCATGTTAAATTTCCTTTCCAACACATGTATAAATGATTCACATCAAATTACATTATTGACTGGAGTTTTGGCTCATAAATGCAACGTGGTGCCTGTTTTGGTGTCTTCGTAACTAACATTAACATTTTGTACCCAACCAACACAGTATGCAAAAGGCAAGACAAACATGTTTAATGTAGAAGTAGAGACCAGCATTTACCCAAATCACAGCATGAAAAATAAGTCATGAAATTACAAGTCACAGTCACATTTAAGCCCAACCAATGTTGGGACTACTATGTTTGTGTCCCAGTATCATATTCTTGCACATATATTCAATGTAGCAGTTACTTTAAGTAATTTTCACATTTGAAGAGAAAATTTTTGTCACATGACTTTCAACAGCCAATCATGAAACGGGACAGTCTGCTAATCTTCTTTAAGTTAGGGTGACTGCTCTTGCCCTTTAAAGGCCTAATCTTCTCATCCCAAACACTTTTAATTCTCCTAACCTCCTCACTAAAGCCCCTCCCACAACTGGATAAAATTCATTCTCATCCAGACACAATCTCAGTTTATTACTCCAGGATGAGTATATGCAAGACCCCAATGTGTAATATCAAACACTCTCTGTGCAGTACATGTGTAATATGTGCTTTATTACTCTGCATTTTTGAACTTGCATGCTGTGGATCAAAGAGCCCTGCTTATTGTGAATTTCTATGGACTCACTACAAAAAGTGTAGTTTGGGGTGAGAGGATCAGGCCTTTACATACCCCCCAAGTGACCTGCATTTCCCAGGTTTGACCCTCATTTTAACACCAAAACCTGCTGGCCCGCCCAGCCCTCTGAAAAACCGGCATTTATCTCCAAAGTATTTGGTCAGAGAACCACACAAAGTAACAAATAATTCAGCTTACCGATGGCTTCAAATAGAGTAAATCTTATCTAACAGCACATTCAACTGTTCGAGCTGCTATTCAATGCATTAGCGCAGCCAAGGTATGAATCTGTTTGCTGTCGCAATATCCCTGTTGGTTAACCTTTGCAGCAGGTATGGAATATATTCCTGTCACTGCGTAAACGGTGTAATTAAGTTGTGCAACATTGTTTTCAGTAGCAAAAATGAATGCCCCCTGTGGGGGTTAGAGGTGGGGCTTGCCCCAGAGTTCCCCATCAAATGGACATGTTCTGGACTGTCTTGACAGTTCTTAAACTTCTTCACGTTCTTGATTGTATGTTTTCAAGGCTAGAATGCCATAGGAGAATGTACAAAGATATATCTTGGAAATCCCTTGCAGCATGGTATGCCTGTCAGTGATACAGTATATCGAGTTAACAATGTTTGCAAACTTAACCAGTACTGTACCAAAATTTACGACAAAAATAACGATTGAATGTTGTGATAAGGAGAGGTTTTATTAATTGCGCATTTGTGAGTATCTGTATAATATTATTTCTGCAAATCTCTCAAAATTTTTTGGGCAGTAACTTTGCCAAATTGTTTTGACTGATTTGCCAAAAAAAGTGTGACCATTTTGCTTGTAAATGCTTAAAAAATTCGGAAATGTTTGAAAAGGGAAGGGGGACGCACCCCTTATACCCCTCTTCCAGGCAGGCAATCCACCAATGGACAGATCAGTTAGACCCAAATCTAGCCTTTCAGAACTTAGGAGCTGTGCCTTTAAAGGCATATTTTCATCATCCCAAACAGTTCCAATTCTCCCAACCTACTTACTTCTAGCCCCTCCCACATTTGTCTAAAACTCATCTTCATCCAGACAAAATCCTAGTTTATTGCTTCATGGCTTGTCCCAGTGGGCATGCAAGTCCATAATGTGAAATCAAGACACTCGCAGCGCCCATGCTGTGTAATTTAGCTGTGATGCATTGTTTGAATATGATGCCAATCAAAGAGCTGTACCAATTGAGAGTTTTGATATATGTATACTGAAACTGTAGTTTAGGGTGATGAATGACTGCCTTTAAAACTCGGAAATCTGGATTTCTGTAGAACTTAATTGTGTCTCATTTTAAGCCTGGAAGTGCTTCAATGTTTCAAGGAGTTCACATTAAGTTTTCAGGTAAATCAAGTAATTTTCAGGGATTGAGATATTTCTGTGCTGTGTTTGTGGTAAATGTATCACATACTTTCACAGTTTTAGTAAAGTATTCTGACATTTATTGCTTGCAACTTAATGCATTAACTGTGTAATTGCATGATCCGATGAGCAGGATACTACATGCCAATGAATTAGAGGTGCTTGGGCTGGAAAAACAGATGAAATCACAAGTTTGTGAGCATCATGTTCTACAGAGTACACAATACTACAGTGCCAGACTAGACATACATAGAGAAGTACGGACCTAGTAACTGATACAGGTAGTATTGAACGGATGTTGTTCCATGCCCTCCAGCTAAAAATCTGAATATCCTCTAGTATTTTGAGATTGAAAAGTGCTAGAAAAGAGAAAAATCTTTGAACTCCCACCTTGGGGGGCCATAATCTCTTCTATGAATAGAGATATAAAGTTACAGAGGCCCTAGAAGTGACTGACCTCGGCATTCACACATGAAAGCTAGGAAAGCATATACCGTAAGTATCTTACGGTACAGTGCTGTTGGCCTATATTTTTACCTATAGTTTGCAAGTCTCATATGAAATCTGCATTTTTAGAGCTTCCATAGAAATATTCAGCAAGCTGACCTGCCACTTCGAGCCAGAAAACATTTTACATTTATTTCATAATTAAAAATTCTGATGCAAAACTTCATTGTGCTAGAGTTTATTTCAGTTTGTGGAATTGTCATTCCTGAAGTGCAGAACGGAAAGATTGAGACATCATTTACTTGTGTGGGTGGAAGGAAGATAGCAGAGTCATGTTTTAATCTGTCTGCTTGAATGAAAGGTAAGGAAATCTACTCAAATGTCTTGGGAAATCTTTCTAGTCTATGGAAAGAAATACAGGGCAAGTTTTTGCAACAGCATGAGTATAAAGTAGACCTCACGGTGAAATTCGATTAAAGGACCAAACATGAGTTGAGTGACCTCATATAGGTGCCCCTTTTCCTCAGTGATGGTAGGAATTATTTTGAAGCTCACAAATAGACAAGGTTTAGCTGGGGTGCTCAAAGGTCAAGAGCAGCCCCCAAACAATTTTCTTATTTCTCTTCAAAGTATCTTATTTCATATTTTTAAACTTTAATACCTCAGGTTAACCGAGTAGCAAATTTCACATTGGAAGAAAAAAAATACTGTCTCTCAACAACCAATCATGAAACAGCTAGAACAGTCTACTTCACTACTGTGGGTTGACTGCTCTTGCCCTTTAAAAAGATTTGCAAGAGACAAAGATCATCGACTTCAAAATATGTACAAAACGTTTCTCATTCAGGAGGTCAATGGAACTTTTAAACCTCCAAACTAGCAAACCTTTGGTTTTTCATGAAAAACCTGGAGATACATGGTACCTCAGACCGGGAGATTTGCTATTTGTCCAGGTATTTGCCCTATACCATCATGACTTCAAGCATAGGTGTATAGTTTTGCCTAAATAGTGAGGTGAGGTGCATAGAATTGGCTGGGGAAGGTGACCAACTTATTCACACTTTTCGCAAGAAATCTTAAAGGGCCAGCTGTAGTTTATTATACTGTATGCATATAGTGACACATTGCATGCCGAGCATGCAAATTTAAAAACTTGTATTTCTTTCATGCATGTAAAGTTGAAATTTTTGGAGCAAAATGTACAGTGTGGCATGCACACAAGCACAGCTTTTTGCGGCATGAATGCACGGGAAGGTGAAGATTGTGTTTGTCCAAAACAAAGTTTATCAATTAAGGTAGAGTAGCTTGTGACGGTGCTGCTGTCTTTGGAAAAAGTTTTGAACTTAATTACTATTTAACTAAAGAATGGTCAAGAGATATGTAATGCAGTTTCAACCATGTGCATTCAAAGTGTGTTTATCTTTTAGCATGTCATATCATTTCCATGAGTAAACATGCTCATTAGTTCTGAATCATTTTAATTTCCCATGAAACCAATTTGCAGATCACAGGGCAATTTTTCTACATGATAACTAACTCATGTATGTCACTGATGTGTTCCTCTGAGAGTTCAGTTTGTTTTGTGGAAAAAATATGCAATTTGAGTTGCTCCAAGCCTCCCATGAGGAGAGTGGGGGTGGTGTATGCATGGGTGTGATAAGAGAAAAGCATACTGTACATGTGAATTAAATAGGAGGTAAGCATCATCATTGCTTATTAACTTCCAATTCTGGTGGTCATTCTGCATGAATTTGTTAGTTACAATTTGCAATGATGTTGTCATATCATTGATATTCCTTAAAGGATAAAAGTGGATTTTGCTTCATTTTGGGATGACTACATTTATCCTTTGGACAAGCCAGCCCATCATGTTTAGTTTTGAGAGACTTACACTGTAGTCATGAATGATGGAAGAGTAACAGCTGACACAGGTACATTTAAGATAAGATAAGATAAGATAAGATTTATTTGTCCACGATCGGGTGGAAATTTGTCGTCCTGCAGCAAAACAAATATAAAAAAACAAAAACGCTACGAAAAACAGATACATACAAAAAAAAAACACAGTTATACAATCACAAGGTCAAAACAGAATAAAACATTGAAAATATACCGTAAAAAGTATAAAACCACCAACAATTACCGAACAACTTTCAAGTTAAAAAGGGAAATAGAGTTAGGTATAAAGGAAAATCGGAACCTGTTATTTTTAGAACTGGGCATACATAGCCTGTTGCCTGAGAGAAGGAAAACATAATTTGGGAAGAGAGGATGAGTAGTATCTTTTAATATTTTAGCCGTTTTCTGTCGTACCATAGTACTATAAAGTTCATAGACTGTTTTAAAACATATTTCATGGCCAATAATACGGCTTGCAGCCTTAACGATCTTTTCCAATTTTTCTGAACATTCTTTACTTAGCAGTCCATAGATACCAGTGATGCTGAAAGTTAGCACACTTTGTATTACTGACTGAAAAAAAGTCTAAGAATAGTTTTATCAACTTGAAAATGTTTCAGTTTCCTTAAGAAGTATAATTTTTTGTTAGCTTTTGAGCTCATAGCCTCAGTCTGATCTTTGAAAGTAAGCTTACAATTGATAATAGTTCCTAAATATTTGTAGCGACCCACCAACTCAACCACCTCATCGTTTACCCTGATTGGAGCAAAATCACATGGTTGCTTTTTAAAATCAAATACCATTTCCTTAGTTTTTTTGACATTTAATTGCAGATAGTTTTGGTTGCACCAAGTAACAAAATTATTAACTTCATCTTCGTAAGGAACACTATTATTATTTTGTAAGTATCCTGTTATAACGGTATCATCAGCATATTTAATTATTGAACAGACATTCTGTTTACTCCTACAGTCATTGGTATATAAACAGAAAAGAATAGGGGACAAACAGCATCCCTGTGGAGCACCTGTACTTATAGACTGAACATCAGAGCATAGACCATTCATCCTAACGAACTGTGGCCCGTCTCTTAAATAATTCAGAATCCATAATAGTAACCTACAATTAACATCCATACCCAAAAGTTTGTTTACTAATAAGTGTGGTTGAATGGAATTAAAGGCACTTGAAAAGTCAACAAATGTGGCCCGAACAAAAGAATTTGGTTTTTCCAGATGTTCAAGAATATTATGTAGAAATAAAAGAACTGCATCATCAACACTTCTTTTGGCTCTATAAGCAAATTGCATGGGATCTAACTCAACACCTTTCTCAGATTACAAAATCTTGCAAATAAGTTTTTCAAAACATTTCATTACCGTAGAAGTAAGTGCTACTGGTTGATAATCATTCAAAGTAGTGACATTACTTGATTTTGGCACTGGAGTTATTGCAGACGTTTTCCAAATAAGAGGGATATCACCCGAATCACCCGAATCCGTTTAGGTTTTGTCCAAATTTGTGTTTGGCTCTCCCTGCCTATGTTTGTATGTTATATGCCCATGACTTGGCAAAGGAATACCACAGGTATTAGTAGGGTTAAAAAGATTAAAATAGGGGGTAATTGTGTTGGGGCTGGTAGATAGCCAAACCACTGGAGTTTGGGGGATTTTACAATGTCATTGAACCACTGAGAGATTATACCTGGAATCAATCTCCCTATGCACTTGGACTCATGTGGCTACGGCTGATCTAATCATCACATTTTACACAAATGCCTTCCCTATATCTATACATTGTCAAAATTATTTCATACACAGGTGCTCCAGCAAACCAGGGAGCTGCGGCTCCCTGAACAAACTATAATGATGGATTAATTGAAATTTTTTTGCAATGAGAAGTATTTTCTCACAAGCTGTGATCTGAACCAGCAGCTGAAATTCACCACTGAGTTTCCTCTTAAAACCAACTCAGTTATTTTACATATCTTACAACAGTTCAGAAACCTATCACTGACTACTGCATAACTCTATATAAATCACAAAAGCATCTTTTCATTGAGAGTGAAACCACTGGTTTGGCCCCAAAAAGCCTGCAATATTTGACAAACCACAAATTAGTTTTATTTTCTGTTTAACTCGTGAAAACTGTGTGGTGAAATCTCAGTAGGGTTTCAGGGTCTCAGAGGGGTTTAACACAACCCTCACCTGGATAATTATATGGCTTCAAAATTCCTTTCTTATTTGAAATAACAACTTTCTGCTGTGCTTAGCTTTTATAGTTTTGCCAAGGAAATTGTGGTTAAATATGTGATATAGTGGTGGCTGAAATATGTGATATTGTTGTGTCTGTGTCATTGAAACAGGGAGTTGCATAAAAGATAGTTCCCATGTCTTGTTGCAGATTGAGTGAATATAAGATCTTGTTCTCCTTTCGTGAGAGCTTTCTGTTTGTTTGCAGAAATGTGAGATTCATTTGTAGCAAGACTGAAGTATTTGAAATGTTCTATATAGGATCAGATACTCTACATGTATACAATGTAATACATCAATACTTGATATTATAAGTACTTCTAAGTCCTCAAAACCTCAAAAATTTGCATTTTATTGTATCTCCTAGGGAGTAAAGGCAGAATCTGATTTTCCAGGTATAGCTGTGTTGATTATATAGTTCTACAGGATGCTTTCAGTTAAATACATTACATTATGATTGCTGTTGTATCATTGCATTCTATATTGTTGTTCATAATTCTGAAGAGTCATTATTCTGAAGGTTCGTTATTGCATTTGAATCTAAAAAAAGGGTCATTATCCATTATTTTTGACTTAAGAATAATGACCCTTGTCTTAGGTTTAGAGTAATGACCCTTCAGAATAACAGCCTGCATTTTTTTTTATGTGGATGACCCTAAGGAATAATGATCTTGAGGAATAATGATCCAATGTTAAATTTGGAATGACCTTTCAGAGTAATGAACCTTTAGATTGATTAGATCCTGCAATGCTGGTCTCCAGTCTTCCCTGTGATATCAACAAATGCACAGTTAAGGGGGTGCAAGATCTTCTGGCACTTGGATTGGGGGAATTGGATGCAGGGCAGGGTGTAGTGGTAGCCTGGTACTAGACATATTTCAGAATTTCAGAACCTACACTCTTAAAATAGAAATGGTGAAATTTCACTTTTGGAAGAGTGAAAATTGAAAAGTTTACCCCAAAAGGTGGAAATTCACTCCAAAAGAATGATCCCTGCAGGCACTTGTTAAAGAGTGAATTTTTACTGGAGTGAATTTCACCTTACCTGTACTCTGCCCCTTTCTGACAAAAAGAAGTAATCCACATTTTTTCAAAATTGATTTTATTTTATATTCTTTTTTCTCTTACTGAAACTTAAACTTTCTGATATTAAATATTCTAACATGTAGCCTAATTTCTGAGATAATCAGCCAAGAAAAGAAGTAACCCACATGGAAGACTACATTATTTTCAGACAAAAAGAAGCAATGGCTTGTACTTCTTTCTGTCAGAAAGTACAACTATTATTTTCACTATGCTGTTTCTGACAAAGAGAAGCAAAGGCTTTTACTTCTTTCTGTCAGAAAATATAAGAGTTATTTTGACCAAACTGTTTCTCACAAAAAGAAGCAGTGGCTTGTACTTCTTTCTGTCAGAAATTGTAAGGAATATTTTAACTGATTTTTTTCATACAAAAAGAAGTAATCCACATTAAAAATCTTTGTAATCAACTTTTACGATATCTCCTATATGAAACAAAACATTTTCTCTTAAAAAAATATGACAGAATATTGAAATTAAACATTAAATGCCATACTTCTATCTGTCAGAAAAGTGTACGTGTTCACATGGATATTGTTTTCTCACAAAAGGAAGTAGACCACATAAGTCTGCTTTTGCAATGAATTTTGGGAAAAAAAATATTTTCCAATGTTTAAGTTATAAATTGCTCAGTTACTTATAGCAAGTGTCCTTGTGCCATGTAGAAGCATTTCTGTTGGCTTTAAGGTAATGCGTTTTGGTAAATAACTCAAAATATTGAAAATGTGGGTTACTTCTTTTTGTCAGAAAGGGGCAGTACTGTAGTGACTTTCACTATTCTTGGAGTGAAATACCACTCTAATGGAGTGCATGATTACACTTTTCACTCCATTAGAGAGTGACTATATAGTTCACTCATTTGTGTGAATTAGCATTTCACCGAATAGTTACAAGAAATTCTGGTAAGTTTTATAAGTCTATTTGGCGCCCTCAGCTGGTAGGGTTCCCATGGTGTTATTAGTTTGCCAGATGGGTAAGTTTAGGTATAAATGGTACGCATAGAGTGAAAGGAGGTAGATATCGTCCCTCATAGACTCCCAAACTAGGGAGTTTTGTGAATTTGGGAAGTAAAAATTTTCTAACGTTGATGAAACAAGATAGTCTTGTATACTCTATGTTCAAATAAGTGAAACTGCTGGATCTTCATGGCAGTCAGTTATATTGGGGGGGGGTTAGGAGGAGGGTAGCCTTCTTTAGTTCAGAACCGGTACATATATTCAAGGTAGACAAAGAAGTTAAATACTCCAATCATATCTTAGGATTCGGGAGTTAATGCCACCAGAAAGCTTTGGATGTGCAGTAACTTTGGATCTAAGAATTTTTCAAGATTTTGATACTTTTCCAATCATTTTTAGTGTTTTTCCAGCTTGAAGGATGGGTCCTAAGATTGCTTCCCTTCAAATGTGAAATTTAGTTCTTGGTTTACCCTGAATATGCAATACTGAAGTCTAAAAATATGATGAAAGATACTTTGAAGAGAAATGGGAGAAAAATGTGATGTTCAGCTGTTGCTTTTAAATAAGTTTGGGGGACTGCTCTTTATTTTAATTTCACTGAATATGAGGGTTTAGAATTTCTAAATTATTTATATAGACAATGTAAAATTAGAAAAGTTAAGGCTGATAGCTAGACCCACCACATGAACGGCCAACTTCACTAGCTGCTTGGAATTGTCTAGATACAAAATACCAAAATGACAATGATTTGAAAGAACTGATCCTTAATAAATGTGGCTAATATCCATGGTGCATTTATATTTGTGTTCCGTGATGTTTGATGTGTAAAACATTGCAGTAACTAAAGAAATTTATCACATTAAAGAAATATTCTGACAGCTCGTGAAATATTTCATATAGTTTTACAAGTGGATGCTGCATAAATCCTCTTTTTTTACTGAGTTGATGTGAGTAGGCTTACACTTCAGCTCCACAGTCCTTCATGAATCCTTCATAGACAGACATTGATGTGGTCTAATGAATAACCTGTCATTCAGGGTTTTGGGGCTGTGTAATTTATGGTTCATTGGGTTCAAGGGATAATTTTTAATAGAATTTTTTTTTTAAAGTGAATGAAATTTTCAACTTTGCATCTAGATGTGTTTACAGTTCAGATACTTAAAACCATTCACTTGGAGACGTTTACCCAAAATCATCTTTTGATGAAAGATGAAATTCAGAATTCAGAACAGTCTTTTTATTTCTTTGTTCTTCTGAAAGTTACTGCAACTTATCTAGTCATGCATGACAGTCAGTGGGAGGGGGAGGGGGTAGCTGTTAATTGCACCAGTGGCCTGTTCCACAAAGAGTTACACACAATCTTAAGTTTGATTCACCATACTTAAGCCAACAGTAAATCAAACTTAAGATCGTGCGTAACTCTTTGTGGGCCGTTCCACAAAGAGTTACGCACAATCTTAAGTTTGATTCACCATACTAAAGCCAACAGTAAATCAAACTTAAGATGATGCGTAACTCTTTGTGGGCCGTTCCACAAAGAGTTACGCACAATCTTAAGTTTGATTCACCATACTAAAGCCAACAGTAAATCAAACTTAAGATCGTGCGTAACTCTTTGTGGAACGGGCCCCAGATCTACTCCTACTGCTTGTGGCTTTTTTTGAGCGAAACATTTCAAGGCACTGTTTAGTCTTAACTATACATAATATTTTGTGGCTGATTTATTGGTTCCTATAACTAGTTAGAAAGTGTTTTGAATTAATTAACTTTTATGCAATTAAACATAATATGTAGAGACCAATTTTTCTGGAGAGGGGCATTTTCAAGCATATTTAACTGGCATTTCTGGTTTCTTCTAAATTTGTGACAGAATCAAATTTAAATTACTGCTGCTAACTTTTTTTGCCCAGTATTAATTTAGAAGACTCAGTTTACATTTCTCAGCTTCTCTATTCCCAGGTTGAGTCATACCAAAGACTCTAGAAAGTTGTGCATGGTGCTCAGCATAAGCAATCGAGTAGGGAAACAAGTCAGTGAGCCTCAACTGGAAAAAAAGCTGGGGCCTGCACGACTTGAACCAAGAGGTTGGAAACTGGGCTGTAAAACTGTAATTCTCAGCTTCTGTGCTGCTACTCATGGTCTTTGTTCCTCCATGCAGGAAAGCTTTTCTGACACTTAATTCCTCATTCAAAATTGAAATTATGGATACCAATGCCTTGCAGATTCTTCCCCTCCCCTCCTCTTGTGAAACCAGTTGCCAAACCATATTCAGTTCCGTCTGCATCATGCACTGATCATTCTGCATTTAAAGGCAGTGTAAAATGTCAGCAAAATGACCTCATTTTACTTGGTATTTAAAGAGTGAATTTTTCTATGAAAAAATCCGTTGGAATTTTTTCAATATCAGTCTGCGGTTCTCAAGATATACCTCTTCAAAGTTTGAATGTTTCTAAAGCGACTTGTTGCATATGCCAGAATATTGATGGGGAGTGTTGCAAAGTGTTGACATTTCTTTTGTTAACCCTACGTTCATTATCTCTTAATTACTCAGCAGACAGTTTATGGTTTGGTAATTGATACTCACAGTTTTCAAGGACAAAATTTAAACTCCCCAAATAAAATCCTAGGGAAAAACTAATGTTGCAACTGTCCTTGAAGTAGGCGTAAAAACAAAGGATTACATTAGCCATATATGGTATGTCCCTCTCATGACATCACAATATTTGCATATTTAGCTCATATTTATTAATGATGGAGTGCAAATCAGAAACTGCCTTATGAAATGGTCAATTTGTGACGGATTTTGATGGGAATTGCAGCTATTTTCTTGGTTTTTGATGCTTTTTACATCAAATACCCATTTTTGTCATTTCCATGTCACACGACCTTTAAGTGTAACTTCAAGCAAGATGCATTTCTTTGCTGGTTCCTTTTGAATGCAATTAATGACTTGTTTGAATTTTTTAGGTCAAGCACCTGGAGCTGCAGCTACACTTTTATTCTTGATTTGGCGATATATACTCTATTGTTGGGTAATAATATTGATCCAGCAAAAACTCTACAATGGACTGCAGCATGGTGCTAATTGTTTTGTGGTTTGGAAACAGGAAGTTCTTTACCATGAACTTTGTTTAAGAGTCCCATTTTATTGATTGGTCAGAAGGTTTATTTACACATTTATCTTGACAGGCTGTAAACAATCACAAACTAATTGCATGTTTACTGTCACTGTACAGCATTTGTAAATAGCAAACTAATAACCTTAGGCTGTGGTCCCATGTGAAAAACGGGTTTGGTCTAACGGTAGAGCATCCACCTCTCACCCGGAAGGCCCTGGCTCAATTCCCAGGTCAAGTCATACCAAAGACTCTTACTAAAAGTGGAACCTACTGCTGTTGTTGGTGATGCTCCCGATATTCAATGGAGTAGGGAAAACAAGCCACTGAGCCTTAACTGGAAATAAGGCCATGGCCCACTTGATTTGAACCAATTGGTTGGAAACAGGGCTGTAGTTAATCTCCATCTAACTAACTAACCCACTAGGAGCTGTTCTTTCTCCCTTCCCCTTCCTCTGTAGTGCCATAAGTTGTTATGAAAAAAGAGAACAGAAAAAGCTAACTGTTATTTGGCTATGCATAGGAATCTTATTTAAATGTTCCCAAGACAATTTTGCTGAACTAACTGAAGGTCAGTTAATGCATACATTGTCATTTCCAGAGGAACTTTAACAAAGGAGAAATCTAAGAAACTTTGGAATATATTTTGATCTTGGAACCTCAATTTTTCCTAAATCACAGTCAGTTTATAGCTGAAATTAGAGACTTTTACGTGGGCAAACAACCTGAAATTTTGCAAGAACCCTAGGACCCATAGCAATTTCAGAATTTACCTTTAAAAATTTAAATTTGCACTCATGTATATTCCAACATTTGATGAACATTGGGGGTGTCATTCCCACAGCTGACACCTGCAGCTTTGCCTAGATACATTGGTATTTCTTTTTAGAAAATGTCCTGTTATAGCTGGGAAAATGTGCAAAATTCAAAATATTTCAAGACACTTTAATCATTGACTATTGGTTCTAATTCCTTTTGCGTAACATTGGTGGGATTTCTTTCTCAATGTTTTAATCAGAGCATTTGCTTTAACAATTGTAAAGTAGAAAGTTCAATTATTCATAGCTAACTTTGCCAACAGGTTGAAAGAGGCCTGAGTCATTGAAGCAGTAAAATATGACTATGTTTAATCATTTCATTCCCTTTATGTTATGTGTGCATGCATGTATATTTATATCCAGGGGGTCAAAGTCTGTGGTTTAAGGCAATGTTGAAATATGGGTAGGTGTTGTTTTGAACCAGTTAAAATGAATGCATTTCCATATAAATCTAAGGGATATTAAACCCTGGTACACAATTGTCATCAGTTCATGATGTGTTTTCATTTTAATATAGGTTATGTATTGTGGGATGTTGTGGTAAGAATTCTGAAATGATAGAAACTTGTGTTAGTGGTTTTCAAAATTTTGGCAGTTAGTTAAAGGGATTATCCTCTGGCATCCCAGACTTCAGTTTTTGTAGCAGTCCACAGAAATTCTCAATTGGCCCATCTCTTTGACTTACAGGTAGTTTAGAAAAAATGCTGAGTACTACAGCTCAATATTACACAGCAAAATTTAACTGAGTGGTTTGCTTTAATATACACTGGGGTTGTGAATACTCCATCACCCTGAAGCAAATTGAATGCAAACCATGGGGGACATCCCTCTGTTCTGACAGAAATGTACTTTGGTACCAACAAAGTGTACTTTTGTGCTGACAAAGATGAACGTTGGCACCGACAATAATGTACTTCGGTACCGACAAAGTGTTCTTTGGCACCGACAAAGATGAACTTCGGCACCGACAGTAATGTACCATTGCGCTGATGAAAACATACTTTGGCACCAAAAAAGTATACTTTGGCACCCTTCTGTCGGAACATAGAGACATGGGAACATATGTCAGAACATATGTATCACTGAAATCATGTCAGCATGGATGAAGATGATGAATTTAAGACAGTGGTGTGAGGGGCTTAAGTAATTAAGTTAGGAGAACTGAAACTGTTTGGGGTGAGAGGATCAGGCCTTAAGGATTTGGTAAGATGCATTGAAAGCATTGTCTTTGAAATTTTTAGTTCATTCCTCTAAACTTGTTTACCCTTTGGGTAAATTGGGTGAAATACTATTTAGGGCATGCCGATATATTTGGGGGAAAATAACAAGAACCGTTAATTTCTGATGTTTTTCCCATCGTTAAATTAAGTTGGGCATATAATCCTGCTGGACCAAAACTTTGCAAGGATGTAGGAAAGAAGAGCTATGGAAAGGGGGAAGCTTTTTGTGATATAGGCCTACACTAGCTATTTAGGCTATAAGCTTTGCTCTGGCACCATACTGAGCCAAGAGGAATAAGGAGCTCTTGACCCAAGTTGGAATAAAAATTATGGAAAGAGCATCAGAGATCAGTATGAATTGGACTACCTTTGAGGCATAGATATTGCACCAATTTTTGCATCTAGATACTGAACATACTGTTTTACTTTTCCAAGGACAGGAACCCCTTTCTCTTACACTGAACTTTTCAATATATTTAAAGGGAGTAGTAAGCATTGAAGACAGTCAAAATTTCAAAATTTTCGGAGGCAAGGTTTTTGTTGGTAATGGAATCTGGAGTAATTTATGATGTTGCAATGCAAAGTACATCAAATCCTATAATGAAGCATTCTCCTTAATTTTTCCCTTGTCACTTTATCCCTTCTTTGTGTACCTGTGCAATCATTTGTTTACATTCCCTTTTAGTTCCTAGATTACCACAACTTCCACTTGCATACCTTTGTTACTTTTTCCCCCCTTACATTTTCAGAGAAAATACCACCTATTCCGCTCCCTCCTAACCTAACGTGTTCGTTGCTCCAGTAAAATCTTGCAGAATAAACATCTTAATGGGTGATTTTAGCCTCCACCAAACCAGGGACACACCACTCTGTCTAGCACTATGCAGTTTTGGTCCATTCATACTTGCTTAATATCAGTTTACTCTCCATTTAATGGCAAATGAGATCACACATGTGGTGAATGAAGGAACCCATTCATCTCAATGACTACCATGCTAATAAAAGGTTTTAAATCCGTTTTTTGTGGCCATGCATACTTGACATTGGGATTTCCTGGAGGTCCCAAAGGGTGACTAATGTTTTGATAGTTCCACTAATACCCACCAGCTTAAAGTACCTAAGTCAGCTATAATTACACCTGTGTGGGCTGTTAGTGTACCCCCTGTTCCCCTAAAATAGATATCATGAGAGTTTATCTGCTGCACAAAGGGAAGTGATAAGAACTGCCATCAGCACTGTTGAACTTTGAAACTTGTTTGAAGAAGAGAACTCATTACAGTGTGAAGTTTTATCAGTTGGCTAATATAAAGTTTTGCTCAAAACAGAGTGACACATTGAACTGGTAAGATAGGACATTAAGCATCCTCAAACTGACATTCAGCTTGAACATTGCAAGGCTTCCAGCAAGAAAAGTAGAGGTGGCCACTCTCTGGAATCTATGAAGAATTTTAATATATCTCCTGCTGAAGGAATGCTTAAATTAATTCAAGATTTGGGCTCTTCTGTGCAGATACTTGTTTTGTTATAAAACACTTTCAGTCTAGATTGGACAACCTATGGTAGCCTGAGATTAAATCTGAATAAAACCTGGTAGGTATGTTTTTTGTTTGTAGAGGCAGTTAATCTTGTCCTGACACTTAGAAGTTTGCATTTTATTTACAGTTCATTGCATATAGGAATAATCAACTTCATTTAAACTATTTTTTGTAGCGATAAAAAGATATTTGTTTAATAAGAGGTGAAAAACATTTTCAAAATGGTTATATTTTGATTTTGTGAACAACACACTGTTTCCTGAAAAAATAACCATAATTCAGTAACATATATAAAACCCCAAACTAATGGTGTTATAGTTGAAGTCAGTTTGTACAAAATGGCCAGATCTGGAATAATTTCATCTGAGATAGCCATGCATGTTTACATAATTGTATTCCATACTGTATGTCATGATGAAGTTACACCAAGCCTTAGCAAAACAGAAGATGCATTAGCAGGGCTAAAATTAAGGTTGAAAGAGGGCACAGCCATTTGGCCTTGGTCATTAATAAATTTTGGAGGGCACCAAGGCCATCAGGTAGAGCACCAGGGCCAAAGGTTTTGTTTAGCGGGGGCACCATGGCCATTTATTTGATGGTGGTGTACAAATGGATATAATTTTAGCCAGATAATTGTAACCTAAGTGCGAGAGTATGAATCACACATTTCCAGCAGCTGTATGCTTGCAATGATTTTAAGCAAGTTTATTATTATTGATTCATGTTAATACAATAACTTATGCCAATGTCAACTTTGGGATTGCATGGCGCAGAACAGTGGTATTACAGGTGTGTGCTTGCAACATCGATCCAATATCTCATACTTAAAAGTTGCAATTTGACATGCGGTAATACTGGACGTGGTTAATTTCCATTCTCGGACTTGATGTGTGCAAATCACATCTTGGTGCTTAATTGTTCTCATATGCAGTCACTGGGATTTTGGTTCAGGAATTTCTATGTCAAGTTCTGCTGAAATTTTGTCATTCATGGGGGGGCGCAATGGTCATGTGCTTGAGGGCACAATTTATGGCTATAATGAATGGCTGTTTTTGAAGGGCATCACAGCCATTCCCCAGGGCACGTCACCATTGCTGTCATTTAATTCCAGCCCTGCACAAGATTATTGGTATCATCATGACAAAGAAATTTATTTCTAAGGTAGTTGTAGGTGCATACTGCCATCTGATAACCTGACAATACTCTAAATAATTAGTACCCATTGTGTGGGTGTTTTAGTCAGGATTAAAATTGAAAAGATCAAATCTCTCTCAAAGCTAATATACTAGGTAGCAATGTATATAGCATTCAATGATTTAAAAGTGGCACAGAGTACTTTCACTTCCTTAAAAATTAATACAGTTTAAGTAGCTACTGTATGTATGTTTGAAGCTACAATTGGATACGTTTCTGTCGTATACTGACTAATTGCAAAGACCCAAATTTAACAAAACTGCCAGGATTTCCCATTTCACATGTTGACGAATGCTAGCTGTCTCAGGTGGAGGATTTTTGCCCTATTTTGTTTTTGATGTTTGTAAATTTGTAGAAAATACTTCATATTACAAACCCATACTAATGTTTAATGTTTTTATTGATGAGATGAACAGACTTGGGCAAAAATTTCAGTCATCAGTGTGCCAAAAGTGCCAATTTTTCACATTCGTCAGCATGGGCGTCTGCAGAAAAAAAGTCAGGAGGGGGCCAGATTTCTAGGAGGGGGAAAAACCTCCAAGTCACCATGAATTGACACAAAGCATGCGAAAATTTCAGCCCAAAATGCCTCCCAGATCGCCGGAAATGGCATTTCTAAAGCCTATTTTTCGCATAGAAACTTGGAAAACACATTTTGTTTGGGTTTTTGCTTTGATTTTCATACGTTTTTTCAAATTTTTGATTCTCCAGGGGGGGGGCAAGTGCCCCCCCTTGCCCATACCTGCGGACGCCCATGGATGCCATGAGGGGTCAAATCATAGAATACCATGCCACAAAAGTTTCCATTGCTCATACTGGATTCTTAGCTAGCTCAGTCAGACTGTGACTAGGATTCCAGGCATGGACTTAGCAAAAATGATTTCCTAGTCAGATGGCCAATTTGACTATACAAAACCAGGAATCGAAGAATCAGGTTTCAAGATGAATGTTTAGTGGCATTTTGATTCTGCAATGGACTATATTCGCCATGTTCTGATGTAAACATCACACAGCATTGCTCTCAAAAGCAACATGATGTTACTGTATCCACTGGGAATCCACTGTGAAGGACTTGAAGAAATGTCTTTCCTTAGAGTGGGGTATTCCGTAGTTGCTCCTTAGATTGCCCCTAACATATTTCAAAACCTGGTAAGATCTCACCATTTTCCTGTTTCTCTTCCAAGTATCTTTTACGGCCATATTTTGGGACTTAAAAAATTATGTATTTGCGAGGTAAACTAGCAGTTATCCCTGGTAAACTTCACAATTTAGGAGGGAAAATATTGTCACATGGGTCTCGAACTTTCATGAGCCATTTATGAAACTAGGTAGTCCACTACAGAATGTACTTGTTCAAGTCTCAAAACACTAGTAAATATCTTTAAGAGAACACAAACAGTACCAAAATATTTGCCGGTTGGGGTAAACTTCACCCGCCAACCCCCTACCTTGTGTTAGCACATGCAGTAGCTTGATGCTAACCAGATCTGTGCTGCCATTTTAATCAACCCACACATGAAGTGGATTCACAACCTTGCAGACATGCAGTGACAGAGTCAGGGTGATAAACAGTGTCATTTCACAGAAATCTGCTCATCCAAATTTAAGGTGGCATTCAAGAATGGCCATGTATTCTTTATAACTATTAATCTCCTCACCTCTTATTATACTTTCATTGTGCGCAATAGCGTCCGGCAAAAAACTAGTAGTGCTGCAAACCCCTACCCATAGAGGGCGCTAGATACCCTAACTACTTCTTTCATTTTTTTGTACCAAATGTTTTGCTTCCAATTGCACTCATGCATGAAACTGAAGCTGTTAACTTTAACTCGTTTATCCTGTGTGTTCAGCTTGTACAAAGTAGTGACCATGCTTTCCTACCACAATGTTGACTCAATAAACCTGACTTATGATTGTTATCTTAATACAGATAGGGACTGAAAGGGGCCAACAGTCACCAGGTCACTCAGTTGGAGTGTTACAAGGTGATTATATGGGCTACTACTTGTACATCATAAAGACTCCATCCTAAGGTCACATTTTCAAAAATGATAAATAAAAAAAAAGAAAAGAAAATAGGCAAATTGATATTTAGCATAAGAGTTTCACTAGACTTGATCTGTAACTTGTCAAGTTTCAGGAGTGATTGCAGGAAGACTAGATAAATCTTCCCTATGGGGGGTAGGTCAAGGCTATAAATGAAGCCTATTCATACACCCTCATTTTTCCTAGTGGCAAATAAAGGGAGCAGGTGACAGTGATTTTAATGCCATCTTTTGGATAGCAGGAATTATTTATGTGCACTGCATATGTGAAGTTTCCATTTTATGAATGCAAGGTGGAAAAATGAATTAAATACTCTGAATGACCTCTAGAAAGATTTAGCTGGAAGGGAAATGGTACTTCCCTAATTTGAAATGGAAGCCCATCATTGTTACTCAGGAATGGTCTTTTTCAATCTTGTAACAATCATGTTGATACTTATGTCTTGTTTTAAAAATCCATTTGAAATAACTCCTTGCTTTACGTTAAGGTCAATTATAGCCAATGATTTTTATAAACTGCATGGTTGCACCAGAATGTCAAAATGGGGGGGGGGGGGGAGGGGGAAAACTGAGGACAAAGTAAAATGTTAGGCAAAAATTTTGGGGAGCAATGTACAAGGAAGCCTGCAGTACCCTTTCCTGTAGAAACTCTGGGGTTTAAGCATATCTCTGGATGAAAATGGTTGCAGTATTGGTGTGTCATTCATAGTTTAGGAGGTTAACGTTACTTCTAGCTGACCTAACTGGGGAGGGGATAAATGGCGATTAAATGCCCCCCCCCCTTCCTCTCCCCTATAGCATCTCCACTGGTTTTCATACAGAACTATAATGAACAATTCTGTGAGGAAGAGATTGGAGTTAATTGTAGGATTTTGCACTAAATACTGTACTTTGGAAATAAAAATTGCTGGGACTGTACCCCCTATAAGTACAATTTTGGCCCAGAAGTAGCCTGTAGAGCAGACCTTGTAGATGGCGCTCTCTCAGAAATATTTAAGGAGAAAGCAACCTTAGCTTTTCCTGCTTCCATACTAGCATTTTAATGTATGCTTTCCAAAAGAGGTACAGCACATGGAGATTTTTAGAAATGGTCATTGCAACCTTAAAAACTGATTTTTAAATTGCCAGAGGTTTGAGTCATTGTTGCTCCAATTCTGTTAGATCGCCACTGCATGGCCAAGTGGTTATCATCTGGCTTGCAGTCGGGAGGTCGCGAGTTCTATATTCCTGGCTGGGTCATACGGAAGACTTAAAAAATGGAACCTTTTACCATTGTGCTTGGTGCTCAGCATAAACAATGGAGTAGGAAAAACAAGCCAGTGAGCCACAACTGGAATAAAGGCTGTGGCTGGCTCAACTTGAACCAATAGACCTATTTCCAAATAGCAATTACAATGAATTGTGGGATAGAGTTTTGGGTGTACGTCAATTTTCACCACAGTAAAATGCCATTGACAAAAATGACAAACACCAAAACTCTATCCCACAATCCTTTAGAAAATTTTGCTATTTGGATGAAGGTCAATAGGTTGGAAACTGGGCCTTAAAACTCCATCTAGCTAACTAAAGAATCTACTAGATCCCTCCTGGATGTACAGTGACGAAAGCAAGCCACATATCATATTTCAATGGAATAGTTACCAACCCACATGGTATTTAGAATTGCACATATAAAATGTTACATACTGTCTAATTTGCCCCTAGAAAAAAAGAGTTTATATTCTAATGGGCAATTCAAATAATTTTTAGCACTATTTATAAAAGTGAAATGGATAAAAGTCTCTTCACAAATAGCATGAAGAAACAATATTGGCGATTAGCAACATCACCGTTGTTCACCATACTTTGATTCACACACTCACAGTCTGGGTGTCCCAGATACAAGATGGTTTCAATTGGCCTACTGCAAACATATTCCCTCCCACAGGATGACCTCAATCTATCATACACTGGGCATATTGTTTTATGCAGTGACTGCAGTTGTCCACTCTCATTGCGTGTATGCACTATAGTGCTATGCACATGATGTACAGTATGGTAACATTAGAACTCACAGCAGGATGACATGCTCATTGTTCTTGAAAACACAAGACCTAGTCATTATTTGTTCAAAAACCACAGATGCAAGAATAATCAACTCTTTCTGCATTTTTTATGGCCTGAGTATACAGAGAAAAGAAAAAGGCAACAAGCCGAACAAGCAGTTCTGTATACTGTATATCCTGAACTTACACAACCACTGTTAGATAGCTAAAAATAATTAGAAACTTGGTTCATAGTAGCTTTTGTATCAAAATATGTTTAGGACCAAGATAAAGATCCTAAGTTCAGGATCAGAATAAGCTTACTGCCTGTACTGCTTGTGCTAAAAAGGGCATATGACTTGGTTTATTAAATTTATGAAAGTTTCCCCAAGCCTGCAAAGTTTTCTTTTTGACACATGGTCAAACATAGACAATCCCCATACTGTACATAGCTCCATGCTCTTTGTGTGAGTAATTAAGAACTATTTCACTTGGTTTGTTAAAAAATTGTGAGTGTGCGCAGACATTTCAAATCATGCACAAAATTATAACAAGCCAGTATACAAACAAATCCAAAATTTTAATTTTTTGCTTATTAATTTTTGGATGGGGAAGGTGACTATTTACATACAATATACACCAATAATGAGCACTGGTTCCCTTTGGAGTCAGCTCAGTGTGCTCTTTAATCAGCTATGATGAAATTTAATGCAAAGGAAGTCACTTTGCAGTGTATTGTACATTACAAATTGATTTGGAGGAAAGTAGCAAGGCCAACATAACCTTGACAAATGACTGCTTTATTTCCTCATATATGGTAGGCCTGCCTTGCAGATCAAATAAATTTCAATTAATTATGGTGGGAAATGGCTTGGCAGTGTACATTTATAAGCATTATAATTACATTACGTGACATGAGTATGAATTTTTTGGCTCACCTGGCTTTACAGTATATAATAAGGCAAAAAAAGGCTTCATTTGAAGTAAAAGTACAGACATACTTTGTATATGTTTGTATGAGTCATTCATATTTTTGAATATCATTATTGCTTTTTGATTTGTGAGGACATGGGAATATGTTTCAGATGCATGACTAAGGGTGCGTTTACACTTGATCCGGATCTGATTGCCTGCGCGGGGTCTGATCCACTGCTCGAGATCAAATTTGTAGTGTAAACGCAGATCAGATCGGGATCTGATCGCCCGATTTTGAACCTAGTAAGGGGGGAGGATCAGACCCCACACAGGCGATCAAATCTGTAGTGTAAATGCTTGCCGGATCAACGGTGAGGCAAGGTATGGTATGCATGGTACATGTACAGGGTCCATTTTTTGTTTACACTTTGGTGCATGCGCGTGTGCCTGTATTTCATAATGCGACTTCCCCTTAAGCACAGAGGAGGATCAGAGTACGAGGCAAGTGTAAATGCACCAGGATCAAGCCATATACACGTAATTCGATACGCTGATAACATCGGGCGATCAGACCCGGATCAAGTGTAAAAGCACCCTAGAAGGAGGGGTGATGGTAAGGGAGGGGGAAGGATGTGCTGCATAAACAAACACTTTCTGTAATCAGCCAGGGGTACACAGGTGGACTGCCTTGTGTATAATACATCCATCCATGCAGTGACAGCTACAGTTTTGACATATGGCCCTCTACCTAAAAAAATAAAAAAGAGGTGAACAACTAAATGGTCACATTATGGTAAGATCTTCTAACTTGCAACTGGGAGGTCTGAAGTTTGAGTCCTAGCTGGGTCATTCTGTAGATTCAAAAAATTAAACTCCCATTGTGCTTAATTGTGCTCAGCATAACCATTGGAGTAGGGGAACAAAGTAGCAGGAAAAAAGCCTGTGGCCTGATGTTATCTAACTAACCTAAATACAATTTAAGGAAGGCTTGGCAAATTAGCTGCATCAGTGTAACTAATACTGTAGTCTCATGTACCCGGCGCTCAAGGTAACACCGTGTTACCTCGAGCTCGAGTAACGTGGGAAGGCGGGTTAACTCGAAGTCGATGTTTAAATTTCGATCCACCTCAAAACACAGGGTTAAGCGATTTAAACACAGTGTTTGTTTTAATCAAGCAAGGTCACAGGTATTTATGGCACTGATGACAGGTACTTTCTTACATTTTACAGTAATCAGTATGTGAAATATTTGACCTCGTTACTATGGTAACACTATCCAATCAATGAAAACGGGGTACGTGAGAACACAGACTGGAAAACACGGGGTTAACCTGCGGTTTTGCCTGATTGTAAACAGGAGGTAACACCGAGTGTCGCGGGATACGTGAGACCAAGCCTTAAGACTCTACCTCCCCTATTTATTATAACTGAGTGAACCTAACTTGATTATTCAGCTGATGTGCCAAATACCACAAAGAATACAAAATTAAACATTTCACTACAATTAATTAAATTTAATGCTACTGTAGGTCTTCTTGTTTGCAGGGAAAGACTGAATGTGCAGTGTGGAAAATTTTCCCTTCCAAAATTATTCAGGGGAGGTGTGTTTTGGTTTGGTGAAGAAGAATTTATCTTGAGAATTTGCAACTTAATTATCACGATCAACTTTTTCCACAAGAGGCTTTTTGTTTCAACTTTTATGGAGATTATATTCTGCTGATATGTCATTAGGCAACAAAGTTGTACTGTATGCATGCTTTTTCCACATTTTTGTTGACAAAAATGAAATTCTGGCTCAAGAACCCTCTTTAAAAGCACTGAAGCTGTACAGCAGAGAAGAATGGATGAACTACTACTTCATCAGAGCATCATGAGGGTTCATTGCTATAAATCCTTTACCGTTGTGCTCCGATCGGGGCATATTTGCGCGCCTCGGGAGTGGGCGGAAAAGCGCATGTAGCCCGCGTGAAACAGTAAAGATGGGTGACAGCCGAGCTCTCCGCATGGGTCCAAAAGGACCCAAACAACCTTAAAGGGTTAAGTGTAAAACTATAGTACTGTATACCCTATTCTCTGGAGTGATGTATAGTATATGGGTTAGCTGTAGCAAGGTATTACTGTAAATATACACCCACAAGGTACATAGGGGGATCTCTCACTAATTGTTCTTTTTCTCTATTACTAAGTATCATATTATCTAGTCTACCTCACTGTGCCCTGTTGGGGTGACTGCATTCCCCATTTCCATGCTGTTCAGGCAACTTCTCAAATGTTGTAACAAGGGTGCTAGAAGGATCATGAGAGTCACCATCTGACTACAGCATTGCTTACTATAAGTCTGCAAGCTGTAATTTGGATTCTGTGGGAGTATAAATCTCTATAGTCAACAATTAAATCTTGAGTTAAATTAGCAACTGTAATTTATAGTCTTATTACACATATATTTTCCCTCTTCAGCTAACAGAAATTTTAAATTTGTAAAATTTCTTAAAAAAGTAAAGTACAGTAGTAGTACAGTATTGTAGGTCACTGTTTTAAAATGTCAATTCCCTCTGAGACTCCAAAATGTGATTGTGCTTGGTTTCTCCAGATTTATGGAAGGGAAAGGTTGATGTGTTTTGAATTTATTCCAGGTGGAAAGAAAAGATGAACTTTTTACGCTTACCTCTTCATTTTGAGTGCATTAATTCAACCTCTCTCCCCTCCTAGGCTAGAATAGCATATGGGTGTGATAACTGGTAACGACTCTACAGTACACTGAGATGTATTTCAAGTGTGGTCCTACTGTATTTTTTGTTTTGCATGACATATAGGTGGGGACAATATAATAATCATAATTTTTGCTTACTTGTGGAATTTTGATGTTTGGTGAGGAATTTTCAGTTTGGAGGAAAGGTTGGTTGTGCTCAGCATAATTGCAATAAAGTAGGAAAAACAAGCCAGTGAGTCACAACTGGAAAAAAGGCCTTGCTCGACTTGAAACAATCTGGGAAACGGGGCTGTAAAACTATTTAACCTATAGTGTAACCTGCACAATTTTCACTTTTGTGGCAGATGAATGTACAGTACTGTCACACACTTGGTACACATAGCATCACCAGAGCTAGGTGGTGATCCTGGAGGTGCAGGGATCGGCATGCAGTTGCCCAGCCCATGAAAACTTTGGGGTTCAAACATTTCATTTACATCCCCCAATATTTCAGGCAGATTCAAAAAATAACAGGCAGGATGAACAAAATACAACATTATATTGATAAAACAGTAATTGAAGCCTATTCAGGTCACTATATAATTTAATAGAATATACTGTAGTAATACTGCATTCATATTATGCTCTATGTAATAGTAACTCAAAGAGCTCCTTACCCGTACCCATGAAATTTGACCGACGGTATATATGCGTGGTTTTGTGATAAGAACACATAACTAGCAGGCAGTAAGTTAGACTTCTGTCTGGGTCATACCCAAGACTTAAGAAATGGAACCTAATTCTGCCATTGTGATTTGTGACCATCATTTACTGTGAGGGTTTCCACTACATGCAATTAAGAGGTAACCATTGAGCTCATGCATAGATTTGAAAAATTAAACCAATGGGGTGGGTAAAGGGACATACTGTAGGGCAAAATCATGTTCCCCAACTTATTGGAAACAACAGCAAAATCTCCCAATGTTCTTATTATCCCCATCTATTAATATCTTTTGTAGAACATAAATATTGCATAGCCTACCATATTTACTCTATTAAACGCCCCCTCTCTAATAAACGCCCCCCCCCCCCAACTTTTTCATCACATTGCATAAAGTGAAATTGTTAATTCCAAAGACAATATGGTAAAAGGAAAATGAAATAGTCCTGCCTTGAAGCCACGAAATCTCCTAAAGTCCCACACTGTATCTAGCTGAAGTAAAAGGCATGTTTCTGCAACTAATTTCTGTTAATATCCATCAAGCTATAGTTTGGTTTCCGGTCATTGGGGAGGAGCTCACAGCTGATTGTGAAGCTGACAACCAAATGGACAAATATGTCATATGTAGCAGTTTATCAGAAGTCACATAAATTTGACTCTAATAAACGCCCCCCTTGACGAAAATTTAATAGAGTAAATACGGTGTATCCTAGATAAAGCAATTAACACTCGACCTTTTGATTTTCACAATTGAGTGAGTAAAATACTGTCACATGATAGTCATTCTCAGAGCCATTCATGAAATAAGATAGCCTACTACACTCATCAAAATTGGAACGACTGCATTTTCCCTTTAAACCAAGGTTCTCAAAAATCTCAGACTTGAGTTTATAATCATCCGCAACTTTCCTGACAGGCCTTTTTACAATAGAAGTAAAGAATTTAAGAAAACAACCAGATGATATCAAATTGTGCCCAGAGATGTGTTAAATTCAGTCATTTTTAATGGAAATAAAAGCAGAAATTGTCTTGCAGTGAATCAAACAAATTTTTACACCTGCTGCAGAAAATACTCCCAGAACATAAGATATGCCAGAAGCATTTAACATGGTAATGTTAATGCAATATGTTTTCTTTAGAATTATGCAGTTTCAGCATACATACAGTATGTCATGTTTGTAACTTATATAACAATTCTCAAGTAATTTTAAAGTTCCTTCTGAAGAAGATAAATCATTGTTTGCCTTCACTTTGGTTTAAGTGAACTGAAGTCGCACTGTATCTTATTACAGTACAGATTAATATTGCATGAGAGTTTCATTTTTTTTTTATTTTTTTATGTATCATATTACAGTACAATGACTGCATACATACATTGCAAGAGAGCTTTTTTTTTCTTCTTCTTTTTGTTTTTCTTCTTTTTTCCCACTCTGGTTGTAAATCATACGATGACTGATAAGCTTGCCTCAGCACAATTTAGCACATGAATGGTCATAATCCATTTTAATGGCATAGAAAACCTGAAAGAATTATCAATCATTCCATCCTGTAAAATACTGTCCTTGTTTTAAGAGCTAAGGTGAATCACAGGACTACTGTAAACAGAATGTACGAAGAATTTAGTTTGTTTTAATTAGTGTTAATTGAATCACAGAAACTGTGATATAACATGCTGAAATCCCTTGAGAAATGCAGTATAAATAAACTGCAAAGAATTTATAACCAGTGAAAGCTGTTCATGGAGAAAAAGCTCCACCCCGTTTCCCCTCCAAGGCATTTATGATATGTGTTTGGCTGTTTAATATTGATTGAACCCCACCCTTAAAACTTGAAATGTAGCATTTAAGCTTGAAGAATTCAACTGCTAAGTAACTCAGTCAAACCTCATTTCTGCAGGTTATCCTATCTTTAGCGTAATTAAGTTATTTACGTCATTTATCAAATTCTGTGCCAAATGCATGCATGAGCACAGTACATGCAATCTATGAATCTGAAAATTTCTTCTAACATATCCATACAATCATGAGTCCAATGTCCTTGTTTCATAATTGAGGAAATGCAGTCATGCAATTTGGATATAAGTACAGTAGTGTGTTATTCATGGTTGACTCTTACAGTAGAGTTATATTTGACCATATTTTTTTTTTTTTTTTCAAAAAATTATGAAATTTAATGCAGTAAGTTATTGGTTTAATTGAAGTATTTAAATGTTTATGTCCTTAACTATCCCTGCAGACCATCCTTGCCCCCTCTGACTAAACTGCCTTGCTCTGCCTTTATCTTGACCTCATTCAGAGGCAGTACTGTATGTGTGCCTGTACCCAACCCCAAAAGTATTGCAGTCCTGTAATCATACTCCATTTTCCAAACTAATTGGTTCCAGAGTTTTACCATTAATAGCTACAGTATCAGGACTATTTTACAAGAATACTTGCATACTTTTGACCTCAAAAGGCAATTGTTCCTTCAAACATTGTGCATATGAAAACCTCATGAAAGACAGTTATATTAGGAAGGGACTAGGGACATCATGAATCACACTCTCCACCCAACAACATACACCTGTTTCCCTTCATCCAACCACACCCTCTCTCCCTCCTTCCCAGCAGTCCATGCATTTTACATTTGCTACAGAATTTTGTTCCAATAAATAAATAGCCAACTGGGACCTGTTGTATGGTACCCTCTTTGGCAATATCCCACAGGTCTGCCCTCAAACTGCTGAAAATTCTTATTGGTGTCTCCAGTAACTCTCACTGGCTATATCTCTTGTACAGCACTCACCTCTCCTCCTCAAGTGTATTTATACACTAAACATATTGTAAATTATGTAAATTAAGTCACAGCCAGATTTATTTCTGACAGTAAGAACATTTACCATTAAATTTTTTTTCCCCTTCAGATAACGATGGTCACTGGCAGAATCTTTCCCCACCACATTGAAATGTATTTATAAGTCATCCCAGGGGGAGCTTGTTTTTCTCCCTTAAAGGTAAATATTTACTGATGTTAATAATATATACTCTATCCAAGGTATGCAGTGCATGTCTACGTGCATTTCCACCACGAAGTGCTTGGAATTTCATTGTGCAACATCTGTATCGGCATGTTTAATATGTTTACTCTTTGCGAGCATGTAAACAGGAGATAGAGATGGAGATATTAAAATATGTTGTACATGTATGGAAGGGATGAAATTCCATTTTGTTTTTAAGCAACATTTAAATAGCAAACTACCCAGAAATTTTGAGGAAGGATCTGTAGGGAATTTCCCTGCATTAAAGTGAACACGTACCAAACCTGCCTCTAGGGCAATGCATTATGCCCTGAGGGATGAGGGATGTTGCAGGGGGTGGGTAATTTGTAGAATAACATTTTTGATGTGTAAGAAGGTTGTGCAATATTTTACAGGTTAAAAGAAAGTTTTATAAGGTTAACGGTCACTGCAGCCCTCCCCCTAAACTTATTTTGATGCAACAGCAATTTCTTCGTACTTTCTTACTTCTCTTCAAAGTTCAGTACATTTTCATCATTTTTTGTTTATTACTTTAATACTGCATATTGAATGTAAACCAGGCAGTTATTTCTATTAATTAACTTCACATTTGAAGAGAAAAATTGATGTCACATGATTCTCATCAGTCAACCACAAAACAGGGGACCGTCTACCATACTACTTCAAGTAGTGGTGACTGCTCTTGCCCATTAAATTGGAAACTGAACAAGATGTACAGAATAAGTGAACATGTTTTGAAATAAGAGGGTACATCTTCATTTACAGAATTACAGTACCACAGTGGTGCTGAGTGAACTAGTCATTGACGTTGTTTTTATTGTGTTCTCAAACATACTGTACAGTATGTACCTTTAAGGGAGATAGAAATAACTAATCAGATTTACATGTTGTCACAGAGTGCCCCCTGGCACCCCACTAAAGTTTCCCCTGGGTCTGTCTCCCATCAGCTGTTATGCAGGAAACCAGAAATTACGAGAGATATGTTCGGTGCAAAGTGTTACAATTTCTTCTTATTTACAAGGTATTTAGAGAACTTTCAGTCGGTTTCATTAGCTCCCAGGTATAGTGCTGGTTCTCTCCACACAACACACAGTATCTCACAGCTGACATTGTCACGCTAAATCAACTGTTCCTGACACCCTTACAGTATCTCAAATGATGTTAGTGCATCTTAATCCTTATTAAAAGCAGGTGACTCAGCTAACCCATCTGTTCCACCTGGCTTCCTAAAATGAGGACAAACTTGCTGTCAGAGACCTTTTCCCCCTTCTCCATACTCGGGAGGCCAGAACGAATCTGTCTACAACAACGCAACACAAATTAGCCTTTCTCACCAGCTTTTAACAACATCCTAATCCCCCTTAGAATGCCTGCGAAAAATCTTTTGAATAGAACTACCCTCAGTGAACAAATTAGGTTACTTAACACATTTCCAACCTCGGACAGTCAGTCTAACCTGAAGTTAACATGCCAATTGTAAAATTCGATGCACTCTGTAACATACTGTATATGTACATGATTGTTTTATGCAAGGATGAGAAATTGTTCTCATACATGTAAAATTCCCACACATATTTTTAAAGCAGTTATAAGGTTGCTTCACAAACTTATTACAAATGGTCAAGATAAGATGCAGTTATTAGTCACCTCAAACTACAATTTTACCAGTAGTCTACAGAAATTCTCAGTTGGCATATCTCTTTGATTGACATCAAATAAAAAAAAAAAAGATTGAGTAGCTAATATTACATAGCATGCACTGAGAGTGATCTGATTGCACATACTGTAAGGGCCTTCTTAAAGGGAAATGTTGTATTTGAAGTGCGGACAACAAAGGGTACAAAGAAAATGGGTTAGACACTATCCAACAATTCAGTCTTAAGCCCCAGCAATAGCTACATCCCTTCAAAATATTATGCGCAAAAAAACCATTGACATTGCATTCGAAATGTTGAAAGTTTGCGTGAACAAATTTTTCTTGAGCAACAAACAACTGAATTTCTATCTGTGAGAAACTTATTTCCTGAAAAAAAGGCTACCATACTGCAGTTATTTTTGATAATCTATCAACCTGTGTCAATAAGTATTAGTTTTAAAAGGATGAATTTTTCTTGCAAAACAAACGCAATATTTCCCTTCAACGCATTGGGGTATACCCTGAAGCAATAAAATGGGATTGTGTTTGAATGAAAAGGAGTTTTTTAGACAGTACGAGGGGCTACAAGTAAGTACAGTACAGTAGTTTGGGAGAATTGGAGTTGTCTGGGGCCATGAATAAAACCGTCTTTCAGTGCAGACAATCACTATATACTAGCTGTTCAAGTAAATGAACCAGGTAGTTTGGGAAAGTTCATGGGTGAGTAATTAACAATTCAATTTTTTTTTTTAGGTTTTAGAAATTCAAAATTTTTAACTTTTTACACTATTTGTGCAAATATATATACTGTACACGTTAAAATTTTCACACTATAGGCTAGCTACAGTAAGCAGCAGAATAATAAGATACTCTAGTTTGACTACTTCTACAGTTTGCAAACTTGATCAAGCTATCAATTAAAAGACTTCAAGTTATACAACTATTTTCAAAGAACACCCATAGCATAAACTAGCTCCAGATGATGACAGTATCTATGCTAAGGTAACTTTTGTGGCAGGGGGAGGGTTAGAGTTAGATGGAGTTTTACGGCTCAATTTTCAACCTATTGATTCAAGTCAAGCTGGCCATTGCTTTCTTTCCAGCTTTGGCTCACTGGCTTATTTTCCCTACTCCACTGCATGTGGAGCATCACACAAGGGCAGTAGGTTCCATTTTAAGAATTTTGGGATGACTTGACCTGGGAATCGAACCAGGCGTTCTGCGTGAGAGGTGGATGCTCTTACCACACATGGCAGGGGGGAGGGGATGGAATGGCTCCTGTGGGGCAAATTTATACCAGATACAGTATGGGGTGAGATGAAAATTAAGTGCAATTAGTACTTAGTGTATCTTAAGTCAAAAAATTCAAAAGTATATATTAAACAGCATGTAAAGTGAATGCTAGCAGTCCAACTCCCATCTTCAAAGGACATTCTTGAGTCAGGATGTAAAATGTTGAAAGTAATTTACTCAAATTTAAATGGTACCTTGCGCAATAACTGATGTCATTGCTGTACTTCTCAAATTACAATCTCTGTATGTCTTCTTTTTTCTAAAAGTTACTGCACCTTGTATCAAGGTGTGATAGCACTCTTATTTTTATGGGTGATTTAATAAATAATTTAACCCTCTCTGTGCAACGTACTATGCAAGCAAACAGGAAGCATCCGAGGTTTTAAAGGGAACAAAGCAAGTAATGTTAGTTGCACGTACAACAAGAAAGTAGCAAATTATTGTGGAATGGACTAATTTAGTGAATAAATTTCAATGTTTTATAGCTCGGCTAAAGAATGTCCTATGAAGATGGAAGTTAGACTAGTCTATCTCTGCTTCACCAACCTCAGCTTTCACCCTGTGTATACCATTTATACCTATACTTAGCATCTGGCAACTTAAAGGGCCAAACCTCTTACCCCAAACTACATTTTTGGCACTGGGGAACTGAAATTCTCAATTGGCTCTGCTCTTTGATTGACAGCTAATTTAAACAATGCAGAGTACTAAAGCTTATGTTACACAGCATAAACAGTACTGAGAGTGTTTTGATAAATGTAAATTGAGTTTTTTTTTACTCACCTTGAAGCAATTAACTGAGATTGTATCTGGATGAGGATGAATTTCAGACAATTGTGGGAGGGGCTTAGGTATAAGGTTAGGAGAATTGATACTGTTTGGGGTGAAAGGTTTGGCCCTTTAATAACACTGTGCGAACCCTGCCAGCTGAGGGCGCCATATACCCTATAACATCCTTCTCCATTTTGCAAATTAAATGCTGTTTAATGTATATTTTTGAACTTTTTGACTTGAGGTACGCTTCAAAATAATTCAATAATACTTAAAGGGCCAAACCTCTCACCCCAAACTACAATTTTGGTACCCGTGTACCGAAATTCCCAATTGGCTCAGCTCTTTGATTGACAGCTAATTCAAACAATGCAGATTGCCAAAGCTTATATTACACAACATGTATGATACTGAAAGTGTTTTGATTATATAAATTGAGTTTTTCTATACTCACCCTGAAGCAATAAACTGAGATTGTGTCTGGATGAGGATGAATTTCAGAAAATTGTGGGAGGGGCTTCAGTAAGAAGGTTAGGATAATTGGTACTGTTTAAATAGCTTTTTTAATATTCTGAAGAAGTTGCAAAAATCCTCAGACTACTGTACTTCTACTTCTTGGCTACGTAGGTTTACATGACATTGCTTGCATGGATTGGCACTCTATTAATTTCTCAGAAAAATGCAGTATTTTATACAGTACTGTAGCCTTCCAGAGACACAGGATGAAAGTACAGTTTGACCTAGCTGGCTTCTGTATGAATTAGTGATAAAATTAACACTTAACCTTTGGGTATACAGTATGTTCAGGTTATGTTCCAAAGTTTCTGAACTGTGATATGCCACCATACTGTACAGTATATCTGTTTTACTTTTATTTGATATCAAGATGTATTGTTGAACCTTACCTGAAATTTTTAATTGTTTGTAGTGTTAATCTTGTTTGCATAATGTACTGTAGCTGCATGTGACTGCTAGCTGAAAAAAAGGATAATGACTTTTATGATAACAGGTGACACTTCGGTTTGTTTAGGTGCAAATCAGTCAATAAATGCATCACGCAACAGTCAGCAAAAGCATCTGGTGGCTGTTACAATGTATTGAAAAGAATGGATTCCCCTTGAAATATATGCAAGGTGCCACTGCATATACACTTGATGTGGAACCGATCTCCTGAGCAGGGTCTGATCCATTGAAGTTTAATAATAAAACATTTAACGCCTACCACACACCTTCATTTCCAGGAGTGTAATTCGAAGCACACAGAAATTGAAAAACTCAATGCCTGCTACTGTCTGAGATCAAATTTGTAGTGTAAACACAGCCCAAATCCAGTTTTGATCATCCAGTTTTGATCATCCAGTTAAGATCCTGAGAAGAATAAGGGAGGATCAGACTTTGCAAAAGTGATCCAATTGGGTTGATTCTCTGGGATTAGTAGGGACCAGAGATAAATGGTAATTCAATGCGATTCATTTGGTCGCCACTTACACTGCAGCATTCAGTCATTGGCAAGAGTTCAAGCAAGTGTAAATGCTCCACGATCAAGGCATACATAATTTGGTCGGGTGATCTGCTGATAACATTGGGGGATCAGATCCAGTTCTACAGTAGTGTACAAGCACCTACTCGAACGTTCTGTGAAGAAATAAACCATTTTCCGTTGTTTGGGTCCTTTTGGACCCATACGGAGAGCGCGGCTGTCCCCCATCTTTACTGTTTCACGCGGAGCTCGAAACTGTGAGTAGCTACCCGAAAATTCGGCCACAACAACGAGAGAGACAATAGTTTAAGGTCACAGGGTCAATAACCTACGGAAGCTGATGCGGGGCATGCTATGTCCGCTTTTCCGCCCACTCCCAAGGTGCACAAATATGCCCTGATTATAGCACAATGGCAAAGGGTTAACTTGCTTGCCTAAAATTTTGTTAATTCTGAGACTACTACTGTATATGTGTGACCAAGTAGTCAGGATAATTTTTGACCAGCAGGAATTTTTGTGGCATTTCAAAAATTCTTACACTGCTGTTTTTTGTGAATAAATCAAGTGATTATTTAATTTAATTATTTATATATCTTTTTTTTTTGAAAGGATCACAGCATTGTAAAATTATAGATTTCCATGTTATCACTAAAATATGTTGTGTCTCCCAAAAGCGCTTTGCTGAAAAGCTTTGTAAAATTGAGGCATCCTTGATGTAAACAATTTGAAAATTTTTTCTGACAAATGCCATGTGACTTGTCATTATGAACATGAATACTTTCTCTGGTATTGTTGTTTAGTTTAGGCCAAATTTGCAGCTTTTGGGGGGATTGTGCCAAAGGTGTACAACGCAATATTATCAGTATATGACCATTTGATTTTTTTAGGAGGGGGGGCACAATTTTTTGGCCACAACTGTTGGCTATGATGAAAAAAAATTCTGAATGTATGGTTCAGACTCCTCCCAAAGATAAATTAATCTACATCATTGCTCTAATTACCTCCTATTTAGTACTCTTGTAATCCCACCTGCCCACAACTAGACCCTCGTAAACAAATAGCACAGTGGAGATGCAGGTTGCCCTCACTCATTGATTTATTTGTTTTTTACTTTTATTTTTGAGGAGGTGGGAAAAGGGTCATTCTGCTGCCTCATATGCATTGTAGTAAGCTCATCAAAAAAAAAAAAAGGGAGAAGGAAAAAATGACAAAAGAAGAAAAAGGAGAAGAAAACAGTCTGGCATTCACATCAGTCAGTGAAACCTAACATTGACCTGTTTTTGAACCAAATTTGAAGTATTCATTTAGAGAATATAATTAAAATACCCTACTATATACTTAAGTTTAAGGGGAAATGCAGTCACCCCAAGTAATGTATAAAACTGTCATTTTTCATGATTGGCCCTTGAGAGTCATGTGACAATATTTTTTATCTTCAAATCTAAAATTTACAAGGTGCGATTGCTCTTGCCTTTGATAAAACCATGAAGGGTGACAATTGTTTCAAAGGAAAAGATGTGTGAAATAAGCTGCTTTACATATTTATCTTTTGAATGTTAAACAAGTGATAGAGGTTTGACTATGGAAGTAAAGATAGTCTGTGTATTTTGCTCAACTTCTTATCACTGGGACTAAAGTGCAATAGCGCCCTCACAAAATGTAAAAATCAATCTTAACTGGCACACACAAGAAACTTCTCACCTTGTTTACAATAACATACACTGTAAAAAATGTCACAGACATGTTGAATTACAGAACATTAAGATATGGAGATACAAAGTGAATATGGTAGAAGTGCTGTCACTTTTTTTTTAAACAAATTGACAGTATCTTTTCTGTCTTCTTTTTGTATTTCTTAATTTTTTTTTTTTGTTTTTGTTTAAATGTAGAGAAATTTATAACAGTGTACACTAGATGGTGCAGATATATGGGGAAAGTTCGTAGCCTAGTTATCAGTCTTTCTAACACTGTTAGACATATATTTCTGTCATGCTAGGCTATATTTTTTTACCCATCAAAACCTAAGGAGACTGTTCCAAGAAAGAGTAGGAAGGTTTGATTAAAGTGTACCTCAAGTCAAAAATAAAATATAGGCCTTTCTATTAAACAGCATGGACAATGAATTCCAGCAGTCCACTTCCCATCTTCATGGGACATTCTTGAGCTGAGATATAAAATTTCAAAGTTCACCAAATTAAAATGGTGTATTGCACAATAATTTGTGATGTCATTGTTGTACTACTCAAATTACAAACTTTGTATTTCTTTGTTTTTCCAAAAGTTACTGCACGTTGTTACTAAACTGTGATAGCACTCCTACTTATGGGGTGATGTGATTAATTTGTCCCCTTTCTGGCATACTGATGAATCCCAAAATAAAGAATTGCCACAAATCTGTAGGTTTTGTATTTCACATAGTGACAAATATTGTCTTATTTGGAAGATCATCATTTTCATGTTTGGAATCATAGGAATTAGTACGTTTTACAAAGTTGGTGCAAATTTTAATGCTAGGTGAAACAGATTTGGGTCAAAATGCGTTTGTCACTGTTACGCCAAAATTGCCTAATTTTCACATTCGTCACCATGCCAATTTGAGCTTCATCAGTATGCCAGAAACTTTTCATCTTTTACCTAACCCAATTTAACTTGATGTTGGTTCCCACCTTAAAAAATAAATTGTGCAATGGGAAAGAGTGACATTTTATGTTTTGTAACAAACTGCATAAGAAGGATCTTATTACACCCCACCTCCCCCTTAGTGAGGTCGGGTAGAAATGTTCACATTTTTAAGGAGGGTTGCACCTAATGGGGGAGTTTAGGAAGTCATGGTTGGCACAAGTTGGTGCTGCCCCCTGCTACAATACTTATAGTACTACTGTAAATGCCTGACAAACTTCCTGAGACAATGCCCATTATAGGTACAGTAGAACAATTGTTCTTGGGCTCTTCCCACTTCTGCAGGGGATTCTCACCTAGTGCAAGTCCAAATTTTCCAATGGGGGGTGGGTGAAGGTTTCTGGGGAGCATTTTTATGGGGAACATTTTTTGTAAGTGAGAATATGTTTGGATTAAACATAATCAAGGCAAAATTATATTGGTAGAAGTAGTCAGAGAAAAAAGAGAAAGACGGCCACAATATAGTACATTATCTACGTCAAGAAAAGGATATAATAATTCCGTACTTTTTCCTGTTCCTTTTATAGGTTGTCCCCAGTGGATGGTACCATTGATAGCCATGGCATCACCAACTGGGAGCTGCTCCTCATTATGGATCCTGGAGAAACTGATGGACATCCCCAATCAGCCTCCAGGGGGGTCCATGCGTCCAGACGAACAGTATGTCCTCAGTTTTGAGGATGATGGTGAAACCTTGGTGGTGATGCGAGAACCTCGGAACCAACAGGACTCCCTACAGTCCTCTAGGGAGGAACTGTCAACATCCCTTGCCACTACACCTGAAGCTTTCAATACCTTAGGGTCATCAACTGATGCCAGTACCACTGCTGGGGTGGAACCATATCTCCCACTGAAAAGTGGAATTGAAGAACTCGCCAACCTGTCTTCATTCGCATCCACTCCCGCTGAAAGTCATGCCAGTTTAAGCGATAGTAAACTAAGGTCGGAACCAGAATTTTTCAGCAGTTTCACCCAGAAGGCAGCACACTCTGACCTTGCATTGGAAGTGGATGAGGAGATTGAGTTTACCCCTGGTGGCAGGCACCATTATAGAAAAAGGAGGAACACATGCCCACCTGAAACCCCACCAGACACCTTAAAGGGGGCATCGTTGCCCACAGATATAGGCCATAGGGACCCTCATAGAGAATCAGTAAGGAAAAAATTGAGGAAGTCAGACACCAACAGTCTTACTAAAAGAAGGAGTTTGCCATCTATATTTGGGAAGTGGGCACAACGGTTATCATTTAGTAGGAAGAGTGCTAAGAGTAAACGCAAGTCTCCTCCTCATGGAAAGGGCACAGTGGAACAGACTGCAAATGTTGTCCAGAAGGATGGACACTCGGGCAGTGTCACCTCTGACAGCACCTCATGTGTCACTCAGGGATCTGAAGGTAGGGATATGAATGCACTATCAAATTGTAATATATGTGGCAAATCTTTGGAACAGAGTAGGATAGAATCCTTTCCCTCAGTACATGTCCAGGATGGTGCAGCAGCCAGAATGTCCCAGTGGTGGCTGGGGCAGAGATCTCCATGTCTTGTGCCCAAATTTGGGGAAGCAGGGTCCAGGTCACACAGTAACTTTTCTGAAGGGGTTGTTTCATATAGAAATTCGAAGCAAGGCAAGCTTTTACGACAAAGTAATTCTAAGAGAAATTCGCTGCCTATGATTTCACCTAAACCAAAGTCTTACCCGCGACCGTTGTCTTTTCATGGAGACCTTTCTGTATGTTCGTGCCAAAGTAGTGCCATGAGTATACCAAGCAATAAATTTAAAAGCCAAAAGGACAAAAGCAATCGACCAGTGTCCTGGGCCGGTCCACAAATTGTGCAAAATCATAATAACTACAGCCAATCAATCAACAGTACTCCATCAGCAGAAATTTTGAGGGGAAACATACGTGCCATCACAATTAATGAAGTTTCTTGCGAAAGTCCTGAGGCTTCAGAACAAACTTCACATTCACATGCTGGAGTAAAAGAACAAGTTTTGCTTTTGAGTGCGGATCTGAAAGAACAGCCAATCGTTGATGGGAAAAGGAGCCCTCAATGCAAAGATAATGTAAACGAGTCAGGTACGAACAAAGAATTGGGAAACCAAGAGGTATATCCTGACATTAAAGATGAAGACAACTTAAGTGAGAAGAAACTCTGTTGTTCTAATAATTCCAGCCCAGGTATAACTTCACTAACGACAACAGATGAAAAACAGACCTTCCAAGGAAAAAGTTACATCTCCGTAATGAAGGAACTTGCCATGGATGCCACAACTTGCAAGAGAGACAGCGGTATAGACGTGATCGAAAATTTTGTGAGTATTTTTGGTTTCGATGATAAGAGAAACCTATGCATTCATGATGGCGTATGTGTGTATGTATGTATGTATGTGTGTGTGTATGTGTGTGTGTGTGTATGTGTGTGTGTGTATGTGTGGTTTTGTAAAGGGCGTGTATTGGGGACACACACAAGACAAATAAGCTTGTAACTGGGGATACACCGCGAATTGGGGATATCCCCGTTTCTAGAATGTCCATAATAATGCAAAGTGGGGTGGTATATAAGTGTATACAACTTTATAGATTTATCTGAGGGAATTCCCCAATTCCATGTTTGAAGTCCTCATTCTGTGCATAGACATTTGGGGATCCCCTATGCTACGGTGTGTAAACCTGTAATTCTCCCCGATTGACTAGGAGGAGGAGCATGTCCCCACTTAGTTCATATTTGGGCATGTCCCCAGTTGGCGCCGCAAACAAGTATGTGTGTGTGTGTGTGTGTGTGTGTGTTTGTGACACTTTGCTTGTTAACACGATATCTCAAGATAGGAATGTCGCTGAGTTTTCAAACTTAGTACATAGATGCCCTATATTAAGAGGAAGAACCCTATCGATTTTGGTCGAGTTTGAAGGTCATTTGAGGTCACAGGGGTCAAAAACTCGAAACACTTTACATTTAACACAACTAACTCGTTAACACGATATCTCAAGATAGGAATATCTGACAGTTTTCAGACTTGGTACTTAGATGCCCCATATGAAGAGGAAGAACCCTATCGTTTTTGGTGGAGTTCAAAGGTCATCTGGGGTCACAGGGGTCAAAGGACTCGAAACACTTTACAATAGGATATGGCACAGTAGGAATGTTTGAAAGTATTCAAATTTGGTACATAGATGTCCCATATCAAGAAAAAGAACAGCATAAGTTTTCATCGAGTTTGAAGGTTATTTGGGGTCACAGGTGTCAAAGGACTCGAAATACTTTACATTTAACTCATTAACACAGTATTTCAATGTAGAAATGCCATAGGACTTGAAACACTTTACATTTAACTCATTAACACAGTATCTGAAGGTATGAATGTTTGAAAGTATTCAAACTTGGTTCATAGATGTCCTATATCAAGAAAAAGAACAATATCAGTTTTCAACGAGTTTAAAGGTTATTTGGTGTGACGGGTGTCGAAGGACTCGAAACACTTTACATTTAACTAACAGAGTATCTCAATGTAGAAATGTTCATAGGACTTGAAACACTTTACATTTCACTCATTAGCACAGTATCTGAAGGTAGAAATGTCTGGAAGTTTTCAAACTTCGTACATAGATGTCCCATATCAAGAGGAAGAATGGTATGGGTTTTGGTCAAGTTCAAAGGTCATTTGGGGTCACAGGGGGTCCAACCCGGAAAACCATGTTTACACAATATCTTAAGGTAGGAAGCTTGGATTGATTTCAAACTTTATATGTTGATGCAGTATGATGGGTAGATGAACCCTACAAATTTTGGTAGAGGTCAAAGGTCATTTGGGGTCACAGGGGGTCAAACCCCCAAAACGTTTTTTACATGATATCTCAAGTTGGGAAACTTGGATTAAATTCAAACTCAAGATGTTGATGTGTTATGATGTAAGCAAGAACACTTTAGATTTTGGTAGAGGTCAAAGGTCATTTGGGTCACAGAGGGTCAAACCCAGAAAATCTTGTTTACTGATATCTGGAAGGTAGGAAGCTTGGATTGATTTGAATCTTGATTTGTTGATGCAATATGATGGGAAGAAGAACCATATTGATTTTGGGTAGAGGTCAAAGGTTATTTGGGGTCACAGGGGTCAATCCCCAAAAAAACCTTGTTTACATGATATCTCAAGGTAGGAAACTTGGATTAATTTCAAACTTGATATTTTGATGCATTATGATGTATGTAAAAAACCCTACTGATTTTGGTAGGGTCAAAGGTCATCTGGGGTCACAGGGGGTCAAACTTGGAAAACCTTGTTTACAGGATATCTCCAAGGTAGGAAACTTGGATTAATTCCCAAACGTGTTATGTTGATGCATTATGATGTAAGGAAGAATCCTATTGATTTTGGTACAGGTCAAAGGTCATTTCGGTTAAAGGGGCCGAAATAACCCTGAAAACCTTGTTTACACATTATGTCAAGGAAGGAAGCTTGGATTGATTTCAACCTTGAGATGTTGATGCATCATAATGTAAGGAAGAACCCTATTGATTTTGGTAGAGGTCAAAGGTCATGTGGGGTCACAGGGGCCAAACCCTGGAAAACCTTGTTTACATGATATCTCAAGCAAGGAAGCTTAGATTGATTTCAAACTTGATATGTTGATGCTGCTTTGATGTATGGAAAAATCCTACTGATTTTGGTAGGGGTCAAAGGTCATCTGGGGTTGCAGGGGTCAAACTCCGAAACCTTGTTTGCATGATATCTCAAGCTAGGAAACTTGGATTAATCTCAAACTTGGTATGTTGATGCATCATAATGTGAGGAGAGAACCTTATTGATTTTGTTAGAGATCAAAGGTCATCCAAGGTCACAGGAGGCTCAAACCCAAACCTTGTTTGCATGATATCTAATGGTAGGAAGCTTGGGATTTTTTCAAACTTGGTTTGTTAATGAATTATGACGAGAGGGTGGACCCTATTAATTTTGGTAAAGGTCAAAGTTCACCTGGGGTTATCCAAGGTCAAACCTTGAAAACTCCTACTTTGTATTTCAAGGTGGGAAAATGAGAGAGGGTTCAAAGTTAGAATGTGGATGTGTGCTGGTTGGAAGATGACTTCTGTTGTCATTGCTGGAGGTTGAAGATCAATTGGGGTCACCAGGGATCAAACAATGAAAACTTTGTTTTAATAGGATATCTTAAATCTTAAGGCATGCATAGGATAGATTATCTTAAGCATGAAATTTGGGTTTTCATTGTAGAAGTGTTTTGGTTAAAAGAAAAACCAGCTACTTACTGGTGGAGTCAAAGGTCACTTTGGGTCACCATGTGTTACAATAAATGCAGCATTTTTTGAAAAGAACATGTTCTGTATGCATCATCGAAACCTCAATGCATTTTTGCATTCTGGTTTATAAATGATATTGCCACTTTTGGAGCAGGCCAGTACCCTTGGAATGCTTTGGAGGAAACTCCCATACTTTTAAAGTTAAGTTAATTTTCTCAGAAATTGTCAGGTGTGATTTGTGTATAACAGTTGACATTTCTGCCCTTAAAAACTTTGACAGTGTTCCTTCCAAAACTGAGCAGGTGGCTACTGGCTTGCTGAACATTTTTCAAGGGAATCTTTGGTTACTACCCATGGACAAATCCCTAAGGACCACCTTTCCCAGGCAGATTGGCCCTGGCACTCCACAAAATTTTGATTCATGTAAGTTTTCTTTGTGCGCTAATTGTTACAAGTGCCTGAGACGGTTAACTTCCCTATAAAATAGGCTGCCCTATTAACTTGGTAAATACCAAGGGTGGGAATTGTCCAAGGCAATATTAGTGTGTGGATGGAGATTTTGTAAGGTGAAAATTAAAATACTAGTTGTTTCTTTTTTAGTAATTGTCCAGGAACAAGCTGCAGAGGTGGGTTATTCTGTCACTGTTTTAGTGGTAATGGATATCTAAACAGTACTTGAAGGCAGTCAATTGTCCCCTCAAACTACAATTTTACTTGGAGTGTACCAAAATTCCCAATTGGCGCAGCTCTTTGATTAACATCAAATTGAAAAATTGCAGAGTAGCTCATATTACAAAGTATGCTCCTAGTGTTCTGATTACACATTTGAGTTCTACTCAAGCAGATCATATTGAAGGTTTTAAACATGGCAGAACCATTGTGTTTAGTGGTCAGCATGAATGGAGTAGGAAAAACTAGCCAGTGAGCCAAAACTGGACAAAAAGGCAGTGGCCAACCCAACTTGTTGACATGTACGTGTCTCGCCAATGTTTATAGAAACTGAGCCATAAAACCCCACTCAACTGGCTGACAACACATCATGGCCTTGTATGCTATCCATGGTTGGACCTATATAGGATTGAACAAGATTTGTGTCTGGATTAAGGTGAGCTTAAGACAGCTGTGGGAGGGGCTAGAAGTAAGTAGGTTAGGAGTTTAAGACCTGTCTCAGGTGCTGAATGCAGGCCTGCATGATGAAACGATTCTTCTTACTTTTTGTTACACTTCCCTTCTCTGCCTGATTACCTCTTATCGCCACGGGGACGGAATGAAGCTCACTACACCCACACTTAATATAGTCACATTTCAAGTCTGATTACTCGATTGACAGTAACAGATATATTAAAATACACTAAAAGTTACGTAACATTTGAGGTTAGCTAACAGGTCAATCAAGCATGTGTTAATTGCTTTTCACGCAGTGTGAATACAGTGAAAGCTTAGCTCATTTTAGGGCACAGATCATGTGACAAACTCAAATATCAGTTACACCCCACACCGCCTTTGATGTACTGGGGTGTCTATGTTGCTTTCTCAAGAAGAGACATCACGGCATGTGCAATTAGGTACTGTATTATTCCTCTAATCACTACAGTGTGGCCGTTGTAAATGTGATTCCAGAGGAGGTACTATCCCTTTATTATCCTGTGAATGTGAGCCACATACAGTGCAATGAGAACATTACTTCAAATGAAATGAGAAAAAAATCCATCTGTTATTTGCCACCTTGGGTTAAGTTGAGATAATTCTGATTTGCTCTCAAATTTCATATTCCTGAGAAACCAGTGATATCGCATCTGGCAAACTTAGAATTCATGAGTACAGTAGTCTGAAAATCGATAAATCACCCTAAAGCCCTTGACCGGGTGTAAAACTTTATTTTGGCATTTGAAATGTTAGTTTGTAGCTCTATTGATTACCCTGTCATAAGAGATCCACTGTAGCTGTAAGGAACTGTATCTCCTGTGTTTCACATTTCACACCGGCAGATAACTTTTGTAATGGGTTTATCGCCCAAATTTTAACCTCTTCATGGTGATACAGCCAGCAGTGTTTTCTTTAAAGGGGCTGTGTGTGAAGTGTTGAAAACTTGGATGAAAATGTCTTTGCAGACAAAGGATATATTTTCTGTACCTGGGCAGAAATTGTTCTCAGTTTGCAGGGATTGGGGGGAGGGGGATGGACTAGTACATATATTTCCAAAACAGTTACTGTGCTAAAAGTCAGACTTACGGGACAATTCCTCAAATATTTTTTTTTTGGGGGGGGGTACATGTCACCCTACCCCTCCTCCAGGGATCACCGTTCATAGTTACAAAGTTTTACAAAAGAATTTACAGGAGAATTCAAAGGATGTTTTGTTTGTGGAGCACTGACAAACATGTAGGCCTGTCAGGCAGTAGGAGTTTGCAGAGTGATCATGTTCCCCAAGGTGTGTTGCTCCCATAGTGTTGAAAGAAGAGAACCCAAATGTCTGGTATCATTGGCTGGTTAGAAACCCCAGATTTTTAACAGACCCCAAAATTGAGTTCTCATGCATGAGCTATGTGGGTGAAATATGACAGAGCCCACAAATTCATTCACCTTACTTTTTTAGAAAGCCTATGGCTTTAAAGTGTTAATATATGCCAATAATGTCATGATTTCTACAGAGAAAGGGATATGACAGAGGTTTCCCCCTCAGACTTACCCCTCCCCCCCTGAAAAAGTTAGGTTGGTCGTGAATTTAATTGATCCCCAATTAAGTAATATACCTCTCCTGAGACAGCATTTCCTTTATAATACTGTTCTGTATGATACAACCTCAGAGCTTCTGAGGGCTTCACTCCTTGGACCCCACCAGGACTTCACCCCTAGACCCAGCCACAGGAGCTCACACTGTGAACTCAATTCTGTGCTGTCAAGTTTGCAAAAGTTTTTGCCCCCCAACATTTCTCTATGCCCTTAATTTGCCCCCCCCCCCCCTTCACATTGGTTTATACTGCCTACCTGGGGAAGGCCAGGGTTTTATTCCCAGGTCGTATATCAGACCCAATAATAAGAAAGTGTGATGTTGAGCTGTTGTGTCAAAATACTGCAGGGTTGCTCCTTTTGTGTAAAGTAACTTTTATTTCGTCAACTTCAATATCTGCTAAAACAGGACCTTTATTAGTACAACAGTATATCTGAAGATTGAACTTTTTACATACTGTACAGTACCATGTCAGGGTACCTGCATAACAACAACAAGAGTCGGTGATCATAATCAAGTGCAACATTATCAGGCTGAATTTGACCCAAATGTAAAAGGTTGGTTGTTGTATGACTTTTAACCCCAGCCCTACTCCTCCCCATAGGTGCTGTTTAGCTCCTTTTTCAACACTGATGAATTGCAATGGCAAATGTACTGTAAACAACAACAATCACATTTTATAGAATTTGGTTGTGAGATAAAGCTGCTGATGAATAGTTTTTGTTTGTTCAATAAGATAAGTGACAGTAGTGCCTTGAGGCCCCCTCTGGCTGGGTGGGTCACCTAAAAGCACCCCTCAGGCTCTGTATGTTACCAAACAGACAGAGTATGGCATTGTTATATTTGAAACAGAAATGTTATATTGACGTATATTATCAACATGGCACAGATGGACAATGTAGCTCGTATCATTATTAAGCTATTCAGTCCTACCATTAAATATTGACAATATTTTGTACTTTACAAAAAATGTCATGGTGCCAAAGTAAACAGTTACAGTACAGCATAGAGTACTCACTGTATCAGTAGAGGTTACATTTAGTACACCAAAATGTCAATTTTACACCTGACCAGAAGGAGGCCACTATGTCCTCATAACCTTTTCCATCAAAAAAGAAAACACCTTTTTGCTAAAATTTACAACTTGGCCACCAACTTGCAACTTTGATTCAGTTCCCATTTTACAGTTTATGTTTGAATTTTAAAACTGAGGGACAAATATCTTGGCAAATGTTATAAATATATGACAATCTACTACCAAATTTACATTTGTTTATTTTGAGGGAAGGCAAACCATGCCTAGCAGTCAGAGTTCAATAAAGAATGAGCCAAATAGAGTGGGAAAGAAATTTTTTAAGTAACAGGAACGATTTGAGTAAAAGAAGATGTTAGCTGGGGAATTTTTGTGTCATTTCTAGCAACAGTTTCCCTTTAAACAAGAAACATGCACCTGAGTCCCAATTCAAGCAGTAATGTAATACGACATTAGATAAACTTGATCATGGACCCCTGCAGCAGAACATATCACCTCTCTCTCTCTTTCTTCCGACATGGCCTCAGATTTCGAGTCTCTGGTTTCTAGCCAGGCTGACAGTTTTACTGGAGTTATGTGTGTGAGGATGAAGTTGGCATCATAGTTCATAAGAGGAAGATAGTGGGTAGGAATTGTTTGTTATGACAGGAACTGAACAATTTATATGTTTGGTCATGATAACAGCTATTGAACTTATTTGTATTCTCAACCCATTTGTAATAAATGCCCTTTGCCCACAAAGTAAACAGCACTTGGCGGAGTCTGTTGTTCTTTGCACAATATGCTGAACATTGGGACTTTGAATCTCACTTTTGTATTAATTTCAACCGGCTAAAACATCTGTGGATTATTAACAGCCCGCAAGGACGTAGCTGAAAATTGCACATCAAAGCTTTTGTAACAGGAGGATGTTTTGGGATTATAACAGTTGGATATAATTATGGAATTCAACTTTTTTAAGAGAGTAGGAGGCTTGAGATCTTCTAAGAAAGGAGGTAAAAGCAAGAAAAATGAGGTAGGTAAAGGTGAAATCATAGTCAGCATATGTGCTACGTGAAGGGTTGTCACCAGACCATTTTGAGACCCAGGTAATTTGTGGTCACCAGCCTGATGGAGTGGTCTTAGGGGAGTTGGTGTCCCACCTCCCCTTTGAAAAATTTTGGCAGATTGGAGATTGCTTACAAAAAATGAGGAATTATCACTCAATTGTGAAGGAATCTAATAATTTTATCCAGTTTAATAGGGTAAGAAATTTGTGCCAGGCTGTGATGCTGATATTGATGGCAAGTACTGGGTGGAGATTTTGAGAGCCGGGTGGCACCCCCTTGTGCCACCTGGGGTGGTGATAAACTTGGTGCTGTGTATTCAGCAGGACTCTCATGCAGAACTTTGGGAAAATGGGGAAAACCCTGGAGAAAGTGTGGAATTTTTTATGGTCATGAAAATGCTTGAATTGTGTCTGTTTGGTGTGGAAAATTTTCCTTATATAACAATATGGTACATTTTGATAGTTGTGATAATATCTATGTATCCATGCTGGTGGACACATGTGAATGAAAAGCCATTTTGTAAGATTTTTGTTTCAGTACTAAATATTTCCATTCTTGTCTTAAAAAATTCTAAGCCTTGAAAATTTCACTAAACTGTGGGAACTCTGTATATAGTTATTGCATTGTTTCTCAGTGGGCTTTGTATTTCAGACAACTACTGTATTGTAACTGTACCTTGAGAGGTAGACATGTGCAGTATCATTGAAACTAAGTTTTGGGTCGGGGGAAAAATAAATTCTCAACCAGTAGCAAGTCAACCACTCGGCGTTTATCCATAATCTGAGTTTAGTGGTTGCAAGCAAGCTGCATATATGCGTTTTGTTTGACAGTCAGTCAAAGTCAATACAAAGGTTTTTAGAGTGTTTCCACCCTTAACTTTTATACATGAGAAGGCGCAGCCACAAGCAATGTTGAACTGTTATTTTTACACATGATTGTTCTTGGGAGTGATGACTGACCTCATCTGCAGGGAGGAAGAGTTGAAACTGGCTATTCCCTTTGACATCCTTTACTCCCCCAGGTTGAGGAGAGACGGATAACTTAACCACTTCGCATCAAGGCCACGGTACATGCGTACAGGAAGTAGCTTGAGTTAGTCGAGTATTAGTATAAGCACAGCCATGCTAGAGATGCCTAGTCTTGCATGCATTGAATGCATGCAGTGCATGCACGCACGCAAGTATTGTGGTCATGGGCGAGCATTCCCACAGGGAGTGGGTTACATGCAAACAGCCAATTTTCTTTGGAGACCGCTTCTGTAATTCAAAGCCATCCTGCGCTAAATTTTGTTTACTTCAGTCCGAGAATGTAATGCTCTCTAAGAATGTAACGTTCAAGTCTCAATGTGGATTCGCCTTGCCATGATTACCTGTTAAGAAATGAGTGCAGATAAATGTGTCAAGATGTAAGTATGAGTTCATACTCAACTCTAAAAGAAGCTAGTGTGAGTATAAGAAAATGTTTCAAAGAGTAAGTATGAGTCCATACTCAATTTAATCCTAGATGCAAGGTCCTACAGTATAAATACAAGTTAATGTGTCAAAGTGTGTGCTTGGGTACATATTCACTACAGGTCTGCAAGATCCTAGTATGAATACAGGTAAATAATGTACCAAATTGTGAGCATGTCATCCTAATTTGAGTACAGTATATAAATGAGTGAAAATGAGAGTATGCATGAGTCTATGAGATCCTTGCGTGTGGACAGGGTTAGATGTGTCAAAGCTGCATGAGTATAGGTACAAACCCACAGCCTACAGGTCTGCAAGATCCTAGTGTGAGTATTAGGTACAGTAAATGTGTCAAAGTGTATACAAACTCACAAAGTCCTGAAATCTTAGTGTGGGATGGACTGACAGGTAGGTGATTGAAGGTTAACACATATCTATGTCCATTATTCTGGTTTAACCATCACTATTTTTAATCTAGCTATCACAGTTTTCAAGTGGGGCAATAAATGTAAAAGGGCAGTAATGGTAAAAGATCGTCACTACCCAAATGGCTAAAATCAGTTGCTAGTGGATAGCACTGAAGGTACCCAAGTTAATTGCTTCAGTTAACACTCTCCCTAAAATGTCCCAGCCTCAATTATGACATGTTAGTGCAGAGTAGTAAGTAGCAGTTGTACCAGAGATCTGCCACTGGTTATACACTGCAGGGTTGGAAGAAATGTTTATTTTCCAAGGAAGTAAAATTATTTCCTAGGGAAAAAGTAAAATTTCTCAAAGCCTTTGTTTTTGTGTATAGAAAAGGGAATTTCCTTCCAATTGTCAAAATTTCCTTCCAGATGTCCAAATTTCCAAGGAAAGACCCTCTCAGCTTCCTGGCCAATTTTCTCCACCTATTGTTGTACTGTACAGCATCAGTTTTTGTAGCACCATGTAAAACTTGAGCACCTTAATCCATGTACAACTTACCAAGCAGCAATGCACATTAAAGACACACTTGTCACTCAACCTGCATTTTAATGGGAGGGGTACCAAATTCTTAATTGGCACTGCTCTTTGAGTGACAGTACAAAAGATGTGCACCATTAGCCGTGTTCCCGTTTGATCCAGGGTGGTGGATCTTGATCTACCGAGGTGGATCAAACACTAATGGGAACGCAGATCAACAACACTCACTCAAGATCAAGATCCACCAATTTTGATCGACCGTTCGGGGTAGATCAGATCCACCGCGCTGGATCAAAGTTTGTAATGGGAACACATCGGTAGATCAAGTGACCCTGGATCTCCGGTTACACTCATGTATGTTTTTGTGATGTATACATCGATACGAAATGCATGGCAGGCCGACTTGTAAACATTGGTGACCTTTTCGCGCTTGCGCAATGTGTTCATAAAACACGTTTGATCTACCGCGCTCACTCAAATGGGAACGCGGATCTTGATCAAAGTAACTGATGTTGATCCACCTCGGTAGATCAAGATCCACCTCCCTGGATCAAATGGGAACATGGCTAATGTAGTTTATATTATAAAGCATGCACATAGAGTATTTGATTACACATTTAGGGCCAGGTATTGCCCATGGGCCCAAGATATCTGTACTGATGGGCCTTGAAGCAGGGTTGTTGATTTTTTTTACTTTTTTAAAAAAGTCATGATTTGAATCAGTGATTTAAATCAAATAAATCGATTTAAATCAGATTTTTTTATTAAATCATGATTTTTTTTTCAATTAAAATCATGATTTTAATCGTGATTTTAATCAGTGTGATTAAAATCAAACAACCCTACCTTGAAGCCAGTAGGTTGGGGTAATAAGAACTCTCAGGAATGGGAAGATTTACCAGATTTAGCCAGGTTCGAATTCATGAGAGGTTTAGATAGATGAAGTTTTACAGACCAGTTTTTAGCTAATTGGTTTAAGTCAAACCGGCCACTGCCTTTTTTCCAGCTTGGTTTAGAAGTAACTGACCTTTGCATGCATTGTTTACCACAATATCATGTACATGTACAGTACCAGGATTTATTATTTTAGTTTGTTGGAATAACAACTATATTCACGTTATTCATGATGTGAAATCAAAGTCCATTGTAATCTTCAGTGGAAAGTTATTGAACCTTGTCATTTAGATTTTAACAAGGACTTTCACATGGTATCAATATCACATGACCAATAATATCCCTTTATTCTATGGATGAATCCGATTAGAACTCGTGTTTAGTGACTGTAGGCAGCCATTATTGGGGTCCATCAGCCTTAAATCATATTAATTTATTGTCAAAATGTAATTTCAAACCCTCTAATATGGTGAAATTGAGGGAACCAAGAGGCATTTTAATGTACAACCATCCATGATACAGATGAGCATGGAAATTGAAAGATTAACAGATGATAGACCCTATGCAGTTGTGACCAATGGAAATCAGACCATCAATTGCCTTCTGGATTTGTCTATAGACAAATCCAGCATCCAAGTGATGGTTAGGCCAGCAGACTAACATTAGAAAATTCAGCTCTTTGAAACTGGGCATCATTAATTGACCAGTCTATTTCGCTCCTCACCTGCCTCCTATATGTATACCATTTATACCTATACTTGCCAATATACAATACTATCATGAATTGGCTGACTATTTAATGATAACAACTGCAAGAAACTGACCTCGGTATTTTAGCCAAGTGTTCACTGCCCAAACAAAAACTGTAGAGTGTACCAATTACTGCTGAAAATATGGAGAAATAATGCTGGTTTGTAATTAAACATACTTGCATTGATTTTAGAATATGAAGTAGCTACAGTACGGTATTTGATACATTTTTTTGTCCACATTATCGATGATTTTACAGATTGATCAGGATATGTTAAGTCCTATACCACTTTTTTTTTTGTTTAATTTAGTTATCTTGCATAACTTCACTACATCTAAATCAATTTCCATGCTTCAAGATTCATTTGGTCATTTAGCACCAGAATTCCATTCTAGTGACATTTTAAATAAAGTATACAAGGCAATCCTTGAAAATATTTTAAAGGTGGATACCCAGTATCTTAGGGTTAACAACAAAAATGTGTCACTGCACAGACAGCTGAATTCAGAAATCAAGGTTAAATTACAGGTATAAGTGTCCAGTGTTCAAGGGGCTGAATTGTCTAATGAATTTTAGTTATCACATTAATCACCAATAGCATGGATGGCTGTAGACAACCCAAAACTCCGTTATTGGCAGCTCTAAGTTCAGGTGTTGAAGTGATTGCAACTAATCATGTTACAGGCCTGTAGATGATGAGAAGATGGACTCAAAATGGCTGACAAATCTCAGGATATCTTAGTGCACCAGACTTGCATATTTTCAAGTAGACTTGGGGCGACTGATTTGGAGAGCACCCATCACCCTTCAGGGAACACAAAAGTGGGGAGAGGGGAGGGGAGATTTATTACTGCCAAACCTACCGAGTTCAAAGTGACGCTTTCCAAGGCTAAAGTTGGGAGTGGGTTTAGAAGGACTAAAATTTGCTTCAAGGCCACTGTAATTTGCAATTTGAAGGGTTCTAAAGGCCATTTATTTGTAAAGTTTAAACATTGTTGCAAAAGTCTCTTCTTTTCAGTAAGAAACCAAGATATTGACAATCTGCTAATTTTTGTGAAAATTAAATGGGGGATTTTAACCACCTTATCTTGTAAAAGGGAGGAATCCCCCTACCCCCCTCTGGGGGAACACTGCCCTTTTAGTGGTGACACTGAATGGTCAAATCAAGACCAGTATTACAGCATATCGTAGCTAGGTGGACACAGTAGAAGGGGGGTGGGTAGACAAACTAATGCCCTTGAAAAGTCACTGGCTCTTCTAGAAGATAGAATTTCAATTGTCCAAAGCATTTTTTTGGCATATATTTTAAAGCCTTGAGAAGTTTCTCCCCCGACCCTTCAAGGAAATTATTTTATCCCCCCCCCCCATTCCTCCAGTACAGTGAGTCTGATTACTGTCTAAGATGGATGAGGTTACCCAAATGCGAATGTTGGGGAGCTGAAGTGGTCTTCTGTGGAGGAATCTTGTGATATGCCTACAGAAAAAACTAAAGCAGTCTGTTTTAACAGGCAATTAAGGTACAAAAAACAATGAACATGCAAACTGCACTGCTACCAAATTATTTTTTCATTCAGTTAGCAGTACTGAAAATTGCCAAGATTTGCAATTCCATAGTGTAAAATCAATTCTTCACAGTGAATCTGAAGGCTATTCCTAACCACAGGGATGGAAAAATGTTCATTTTGCATCAGAATAAAGTCAAATTTGCCACTTTTCCTTCTATATTTTTTAGGTTCAGAAGAAAATGTAAATTTTCATTCAGTTGTTCAAATTTTCAAAACTTCATTGGATGAAGCCTCCCAGCTTCTCAATTTTTTTCATCCATTGGTATATATACTCAAAATTAATTGCAGTATAAATGCTTGAATTTTATCAGGTGGCTGTATTAAATTTTCCTAAACAAACTTGTGGTATTAAAGTCTGCTCAGATACAATGACACACTGGTGCTTCTCATAGACCTATTTTCAAAAAGCAATTACAATGAATTGTGGGACAGAGTTTTGGGTTTACGTCAATTTTCACCACAGTAAAATGCCATTGACAAAAATGACAAACACCAAAACTCTATCTCACAATCCTTTGTAATTGCTATTTGGAAATAGGTCTATTGGAATCTCATTAAACTTTTCCTGACTAAAGACCAATACCGATTTTACAATGTTAACTCTTTTGGTTTTGGCATGCTTTTTAAACCTTTTTATGACAAATAAGAGAGAATTATTTGTGTGCTGTGGCAATTTCACTAAAAGTTGGAATTTTTGTAGACTTACTTGATAAAATGAATCAATGCGTTTTTAAATAACGACTCACCAACTTAAGTAGGGTGGATCAAATTAACATGTAGGCTCTAACTACCATATGCAGGGGCACATATTGCTCTGTTGGCATTGAGTGCACAAAGCTGTGTAAGCTCAGTTTGCTATGATGCCCCTCCAAATGGGCATGACAGCAATAATGAAAGCAGGCTATAGTTCATAGTGACTGCTCTGCTCTTTACTACAGTGTAAGACTTACAAATGCAGTTTATCACACATTTAGACAGGGACTGCAGAGCAAGCTGATATGAGGGGTTTTCAACCCTGCACTTTTGCTCATGTGAGTGTTTTCAAGAGTATTTAACTAGGAACTTGCTTGGGCTTTCATTTTCATGGATGTGTTCAGTCCCTTCAATGATTATCCCTCAGACTTCAGAATTGCCTAGGGAGTCCCTGTATGGTATTCACCAGTAAAACTTCATACCTTGTGCAGTATAATGTAGGTACATCAATTTCTCTCACAAAGATTCAAAGTACACTCATTTTCTTTGTAAAAAATATTTGAATCATATAAGCATAAAACAAAACTACGTGGCAGTTTTGTGTGAGTCTTCACTTTAAAGGGGTACTATCAGTAGCAACTTAAGAGAAGGTGACATGACCATCCAATTTTTAAGGGAATTTTAGAAATACTGTACTGTACAGTTCATTGAATGTCATTCAGCAGGGGGGAACACCAAAAGTTAAAATCAGTAAATCTTGTGTACTTTGTGGGATGTGACTTTCTTCCATCTAAAACCTACCTGAGTTGTTCTGTGTGTTTACATTAACTAAATCTACATGGCAATAATATAGTTTGATAGGTCTTTGCTCAAGTCAGGTTCTTAGTAAGAGCTGGGTTGTTATCTTAAAATGTTTGAACTTTGTTTGATTGATAAAAGTTGATGACAGGGAACATGGTATCAAATTTGTCAAAAGACCCGATCAGAGATTATCCAAAAAGGAACATGGCATCGAGTTTGTCAAGTGTGATCGAAGATTATCCAAACCTAAGATATGGCTGCCATAATTAATTTCTTCCCTGTGTATTTCCAGGTGCCTCAAATCTATTGTTAAGAGCTTACATGATTGGTTACAATTATGAATCTATCTGTTGCTGCTCTATTTTTAGAAGCACAAGGGCAATATTGCCAGTGGCCTGGACTTCAAGGACACATGTATCACAGTTAATGCAACAAATGTCATCCACATAACTGTTTTGTTTAAAGAATCATTCGTTGAGGATAGCCTGATAATTTCTAAAGATTCCATGTTCTTTAACGGTCTCGACATAGACTGTAAAAACATCATAATTCTTCAGAAATTTAACAATCCTGCTAAGTGTTTTTGATATTCGTAGAGTTACTTGCAGACTGCCAAGTGTGTATATATCCAGGGTACGTGGCATTTCTTCCAGGTTGCTAATAGACCTATATTTCCAAATAGCAATTACAATGAATTGTGGGATATAGTTTTTGGTGTGCATCAATTTTAACCACAGTAAAATGCCATTGACAAAAATGAAAAACATCAAAACTCTATCCCACAATCCTTTGTAATTGCTATTTGGAAATAGGTCTATGAGTGAACCACTTCATACCAACTAGTTTCAGTGTTTCATTGTTGGTCATGATCCGCATCTTTTATGTTCCTCTATCAAGGTAAGTATGATTACACCAAAAGTAGTACCTATTGGCAATGCTTTAAAATTGCCTTTGATTGAAAAGTGTCTTTGGAAGACTTACACTTTCATGATTCATGTAATCTGACCATTCATATGTTAAATGCTGTACAGTAGTTGCTTATTGTACTTGCTATACTAATTTAAGAAATTGAGAAAGAGGGCAGCAAACACATTTTACATATGATGGTGGGTCGATCAGTTTCACTTTGTATCAGTTAAGTTGAAAAACTGTATAGTGTGGTCTTCCTTTTGTCTAGACAAAAATGTAATTACACCTTCTGTACATGTGACAGAAGTGGTTTACTCTGAAGTAAGCAAGCAGTCTAGCCTGTGGTATTAGTGATAAGTCAGGAAGTCCAATGATCTCAGATTCCTTTAAAATGAAGCTTTAGAATTTGATTGTAAACTATGGAAATACCAGGATAAACTGTAACTGTATAGGCTTCTAATTGCTTTATAAAAGAAGGTCTTGCCATTTTCCACATTTATATCAAATGTCTCCTAAATTTCAGTTAAGATGCAATAGATTCATTGATAACCTTTTAAGCATGGTTCTTCATGTACCTGTAGGGGACTTCATTAAGTCCCCCTGTCCAATATTTCTCTCCCTCCCCCCAAACAATAAATGGTGCAGAATTTTGTAAAGACTGGTAATAGTGAGGGCAAAGATAATGCTCAAAAAGTATTTTCTAATAGTATTTGACCGGTTTCATCCCCCCCTCTCAATTCTTACAGCTGCATGTCCTAAGTGCTTAGAGCAATTGTTGTATGGTATATAACAAGAAAATTAGATCATTTTTGGAGGCAGCAATTATATTTGAATCAATAAATAATCATCATGGACAGAGTGAAGTTCTGAGACAAGGGTGATGGGATCTTCCTAAATTGGAAAGGTGGGCTGGGACAGCACATATGGTCCATACTATTTCTGACCAAACCACTTCCTGATATTGTGAATTCAATGTTTCTATAGTCAAACTTGTCCAGATTCCAGGTTATCCCATGAAGGGGGGTCCCTGCTGCTTGTAATACTATATTTATACTGTATGTTCTCAACCAGACCACGTGTTTGGTCTAACGGTAGAGCATCGACCTCTCGGGTTTGCTAATTCCCTGGTCGGGTCACACCAAAGACTCGAAAAAAGGAACCTACTGCCATTGTGCGTGATGCTCGGCGTGAGCAATGGAGTAGGGAAAACAAGCCAGTGAGCCACAACTGGAAAAAAGGCCGTGGCCGGCTCGACTTGAACCAATCGGTTGGAAACTAGGTGGTAAAACTCCATCTAACTAAGTAACTCAACTAGATAGTAACTGTTTTCTCTCCCAGAGTATGTTTTAGTGAAGAAAGAGGTCTATGATGGCAAATTTCTTGCCAATATCCCTCCAACTAAACTTTGTCTGTTTTTGAAGTAGCTCAGCTGGCCAATAGTTGCCATCACCTCAGCAGAGGTCTTTCTATTTTTAGATATAAGCAAAGGCTGTTACACAATAGTATTGCATGTAGCAATTTCTACTCCCTTTTGTTAATTTTAATCAAAATTTTTTGAACTCTTATGTGTTACATGTTTTATTGTAGGGGAGTTACGCAGTGAAATGAACTTTGTACACCTTGTAGTATATACCCTGGCATCTCACCTAATATTCATCTTAAGTGTAACTAGTTCAACCCTCCGTCTTTGAAGTTGATAAATCTTTCCTCTCTGTTACTAAATCTCTTTCCCCAAAGGTGTAAGGTACACAATGGGGGGTAATGCATTATGCATGCTAAATCTGATTGTAAAGATTGTCCAGTCCAGCCTCATGTTTAAACCAATCCATACATTTACACAATAGATTATTACAGCAAGTTGGTACTCTAGGATACAGGGTCTTATAGATGTTGGCAAGTTTTAGGTCAAGACTGGATTTGGACTCTTGTCGCCCTGCAGGAAAGTGGGATTACAAAAGATTGTGATTCAGTCACATTGCAAATAACACCAGTTTCTGTGTGAAAGTTGAAAAATGCCAAAGACAGGTGTACATGGTACTAGGAGAGGAAGGATAACTTCTTCTGAAATATTGTAAGATGGAAAAAGTTTTCAATCAGATAAAGCAAGGTGCTTTTTATTTCTTACCGAGAAAAAAAATGGTTGTCAGTCGGACACTAAACCAACTTTTAACTTTTGGTTGGCCACATGGAATTTAAGTTGTCTTAGACAACTGGACATGCAACCAAGAAAATCAAAACTGGTATACAGTCAACACATGAAGGATTATCCCTCCTTTGCCCAAGACCCTGGCTGGGTCGTACCGAAGACTCCATGGCCAGCTCGACTTGAACCAAATTATGGTTGGAAACTGGGTTGTAAGTCTCTATCTAACTCACTAACCTTTTGCTCAAGCCTATACTCATCTTCTCCCTTCTACTGGCTACAGACAGCAAGAGAATATTTGGAAGATGCCAGATGGCTTAATCTGGAGGACCGATGTCAATTTACTGTTACCTTACAAATGAGCACTGAGTGAGGTAGGGAGACCTGTAGGCCAGCTTTGCAGGATAATGTATGTGACCAGAAAGGTTTAGGTATTTGGCAGATTCCTAATATAATAATTGCCATAGGACTTCATGCATTTGGAATTTCAAAGTCAACATACAATGGGTAAAACTGGCAATTAATGACCGATCTGTCCTGGTTTAATGACTCAATAAATGAGCAACTTGCAGTCCTGATAGGAGTTTGATTAAAAAGGCTCACAGTTTTTATACATCAACAATCTAGTTCCCTAGGCAACCATGCTTATGATAACATCCTCGATTTGATTTTTTCCACTTGGTTTCTCTTCCAATTTATTCTGTGATCCCTTGAGATTTGCATGACAGCAATCATCCTTGGGTTGTCCATAATTTTAGTTATTTTGGGATTTTGAAATGAAAATTCATGCTTGATAATTATGTTAGTTTAGAATTACTGAAACCTAGCGAGTATAGAAGTATATTCCATGAATAAACTGCAATGTAAATTTGTATTCGGCTGTGTAAATGCTTGCAGTAAGCACGAAGACTTGATGGAAAAAGTGCTGCCAGGGCGTAATGATGGTAAAGCAGCTAGTCTTTGCTAGATCTGTAAACTTTTACTTTCTTCCATGTCTCGACACTGGGCCCTGGCAACCACCCACCACACCAAACCTCCCGCTCTCATAACATACTCCTGAAGAATTAGGATTAACATTTAGGCCTTCTGTAGTATGTTCATATCTTGGAAGATACTTCATTTTTAGGTTGAAATTCATCCCATCACTAGGCTGGTGGCCAGAGCAACCAAATTATAGGAGAGTGACCAGACACATTACTGCAGTTTTTCCAGCCTGGCCATGGCATGGGTCTGAATGAAGGGGGACATTTAGAAAAAAAATTTTGGGCCTTTCAAGTAACCTAGATACAACATGTTGCAAGACTTACCATTGAGACACAAATAATCATAGAGGTTTATATTTAGTGATTATTTGGAAAATGCCATTTTAACCTTCTGTGCAAAGTTGAAAATATAATTGTGAGGCATTTTGATGCACCCTCCCTCCCCCACCTTAGTCCCCTGCACACCCAACTATAGGTCTGTCCATTCAAAGTAATCTATATGGCTAAGTTACCTTTCTCATTAATAGTTTAATTCCTTAGCAGGAAGTACAGTCTCTGTACTTTAGAATGGTGTGGTCAATGGCAATATATTAAAGGCCCAGTTCTCTCACCCCAAAGAGTACCAATTCTCCTAACCTTCTTACTTAAGCCCCTCCCACAACTGTTGGAAATTCAGCCTCATCCAGATGCAATCTCAGTTTATTGCTTTAAGATGAGTATAGAGAAACTCAATTTATGTAATCAAAACACTCTCAGTACCGTTCATGCTGTGTAGTATAAGCTTTGGTACTATGTATTGTTTGAATTAGCTGTCAATCAAAGAGCTGAGCCAGTAGAGAATTTCAGTACACACGTACCATAATTGTAGTTTTAGGTGAGAGGTTAGGCCCTTTAAAGGCATATTTACATCATCCCAAACAGTTCCAATTCTCCCAACCTACTTACTTCTAGCCCCTCCCACATTTATCTAAAACTCATCTTTATCCAGACACAATCCTAGTTTATTGCGTCATGGCTTGTCCCAGTGGCCATACAAGTCCATAATGTGTAATCAAGACACTCTCAGTGCCCATGCTGTGTAGTTTAGCTATGATACATTGTTTGAATGTGATGCCAGTCAAAGAGCTGTACCAATTGAGAGTTTTGATATATGTATACTGAAACTGTAGGTTGGGGTGACGAATGACTGCCTTTAATGTAGTGCTATAGGTCACCCCAATTATTTTAGTCTTATCCTGTTTTGTGAACTACTCTTTAGAATCAGGTGACAACTTTTTTTTTGCTTCTAAACTCTGAAATTTTCTTGGAATAATTTGCTTGGGAAAAGTACTGAATTAGCTGTTATGAAAATTGAGATACCTTTGTGAAGAAATGAGAAAATTGTGGTATTTGGCGTTTGTTTCAAATTAAGTTTGAGACAACTGCTTTTGTCCTTAAAGAACTATGCAAAGGAAATCGTAAACAAAGTAAACATTGGCCTTCTCAAATATTGTAACATGCTTCCCAGATCTCAAGATCTATTCATGAGATATGGTAAGACTGCAGTACACTTATTCATATTGGGATGCCAACTACATTTTTGCTTTAATTAATGCAACATCAGTAATTGAAAGTCTACCTCGCCCTTTATTACCTAATTATTAACTTGTGTATCATCCTATACTTTCTCACAAAATCCCTAGAAAGCTTCTTAAATGAAGGGTTTAAAGTCATATCAAATTTTGATATGTTAATGGGGTACTTATTCTAAGCATTTTGGTGAAATTTGTATTGAAATCCATTTACTTCCATGTTCTCAAGATGTGAGCAAGTAAAGTAGTCACATTCTCAACAAACAGTAAACTTGAAGCAAGCACATATGACATCATACAGTATCCCCACATTTGTGGACAGTCTTTAATTGTGGTTAAGTGACATGAGAACTTTTCAAACTTTGCAATTTCCATGGGAGGTCCTATTACCCCTTAACACTAAGGTCACACAATAGTCTAAAATAAGCAAAGGGAAACAAAGCATTCCTTGTCGTTGTGAGGAAGTGGTAATCTTTGCTGCCCTGAATATCACTTTGGAATACAAATCAAGTAACTTCATTTGCTGATATCTCAAGAAATGCATGTCCGATTTGAATAAAAATTTCACCATACTGAGTAGATTCAGTTCTTCTTTCACATGTAAAAATTAATTTTTTGCTTAAACTTCCCCTTTAATATCACCTTGATTGAGGGCGCCATCATTTTTCCCCGTCCTTAATACTTGCATCAATCATGCATTATCCTCCAGTGGGGTGGAAGGGGACTGATTAATGTTGAATGGGGCATATGTTCATTTCCATGCCTGATGTCCTATACCAGTATATCAACACTGTCTTTTATGCTTGAGTGATCTTGTACTGACAGTTAACATACAGACAAGGATGTGTAACATCCACTGTATTACTGAAGGTTTCCATTTGTCCTCATTTGTAAAGCTCAGATGTATCACTTGAGGTGTGAAGGACACAGTATCATTCTGTGTCAGTGAAAATAGGGCACCCCTTAATTGCACTTTTTTGTTCCTACTCAGGCTAGGTTCCCTATAAGAAGGCTTCCTGTTGCCTCAGCATGAATAAATGAATAATGTTGCTACTCCTTGGTAAATAAGGTACTATACTGAAGACATCCTTGTCAAAAATAAAGCCCCACTCCCTTACATAAACTTAAAGTACCCAATGCTTTTTGTCAATGTGTCACCATGTTTAATGATACAGTTTAGGAAATTCACTGCTGTTTGTTTGGTTAGTGTAAGCAGATGTCATTCACTGGCTTTCACTTTGTATTCACCTCTAAAAAACTGAGTGTATATAGGTACATACTATATTTGAAGCTAGTGTATTAACGGAGCCTGGACTCAAACATTGAGTTACCTGCAGGCAAGGAGATGTTTCAATAGATATAAGTGACAAGGTTGTGACACAGAAAGTGTGTTGAAGTTCATCCTTTGAATTATAAATGTTTCTCAAAGCAAAACACACATCTGGGGTTGCAGTGAATTTCTTTCAAGGTGTTTGTTTTAATACAGAAGCACTACCTGTTATATAATAAAGTTGGCATATGTGAAGTGTCAACTAGTTTGTACCAGGAGTGTTATGCTCTGTTTATGACTGCGCTTGGAAAAAATTTGTGGTGAAGATTTTGAAGATTTTGGCATGTGGATACTTGATTTTGGGCTAGCCTATGCTAATATGAGGATTGAGGGCAATACTTACTGTACAAGGCTGATGAAGGCAGATGGTTATGTATCGTCCTCCCTGTTGATCTGCAGGTGAGGGCTGTGATAAAATTTGACCCCTCAACATCATATTGATTGGATTAAAGAAGACTGGATTTCTTTGGGTTCTAATTTCCTTAATTGGATCCACAGGCTTTGCCATAGTATCAACTTTATGGAATGGTATCTGGCAACCAATTTAATCACTCTTGGCTAATTTCTTTAGTCTGAACCATCAGATTCCTTTTGATTTTATATGGGATCCCGCTGAGAAGAAGAGCCAATTGTTTCCAGAAGTTGTGATGGCAGGGTCAATCGTGGAGCATGAGCATGAGCATTGATGTGCCTGCTTGAATTGATAGCCGTACTGTCTCTTAACTACACAGATGGTTACTCCTCATTGTGAGGTTAAAAGGATATATTCAGTAAGCAGCAGACGCAACCACCATCGTTGGTTCCAACCTGTAGTACCATGGGATTGCTGACACCAACCAGTGGTACCATTGCAATTTACCACTGCATAACCCTCACTTGGCACCAAGGAAGAAGACTGAAGTAAAATATTTGTGTTTTAATGGTCATACCAATCATTCTTGCATGCATGGTCATACTCATGGCATTTGGGTTCACAGTGAAGGAACCACATGTATACATGTTCTTTATCTCTGTTGGTGCAGGTTGTGAATTTTAATCTCACCCTTAGCATGTTACAGTGCATTGAACTTTGAATTACTATCTAATCACTCTACATGAATATGGAACACAGCTCTCTCTCACTTTCTGAAGCTTACTGCTTATAAACTGTTCATTGAGGTTATTACACTCCAGCTCAATATTTGAGATGAAGATGTAAGTTCAAGGAATGTCTTCTGTTGTCTGTTGGCATTTCTCCGATATCACCTGTGTCATGTGATCTGCCGCCTTATCTGTCACATCAACTTTCAGAGTTGACTTCATGTCTTCCAAATTTCACCAGATGTTACCTAACTTCATACTCATGTGACACATTTCTTTTTGCTCTCTTTTCTATTTTTTTTTCTATTTTTTTTTTTTTATGCATGCAAGATTGATTTTTCTGAAGTAATTAGCTTGCAGTGATGGAATCTCTCTTTCCCATGTGTGAATTTCAAAACAACCCAGAGGAAAGGCTTGACGCCTTAATGCTCCGCCATCTACAGTTTTCTGTCAAACAGCAAAATTCTAAATGATGACAGAATTCCCTGCCTTGGCATATGCTATCTTTAGAAGATCAAATCTCTATTGATTTCTATATACTGTATGCGATGCTTGACTGGGTTCTGCCTCTCATTATTTCTCCTCTATTTTAATATCATTACTGGAGAAGAGACAGGGAAGATGGAGATGAGTCTCGTGTTATGTGTCTTTTGTATATTAGCTGGCCGGTGTAGGGAATAGTAGATCCACACCGCACCCTTGCGTGTGTGCCGAACGTGCGATGATTGTGCAGAATTATTTTGAGTGGCTTTTCTTCGGAAAAAAAAAACAGATCAGGATTGACACAGGTGTTAATTTTTGTATTTGATTGGTAAAATGGAAAGCTGAAACCACAGTTGGATGCAATCAAATATCACTTAAAAACTATTTGTGTGAAATTCCAAGGATTAATTTGAAACAGACTGTTCAGTGGTGTTCAAACTGAGTGTGGACTAGAGTCAGTGTACAGAGGCTCTCATGCATACATCAAGTGGGATTGTTGTGTTTGTTATAGCAGCAGGTTTCTGGCCATATGGAGAATATCAGCTAAAGCATTTCTATGTTTCTGCATCAATCCCTAAAAATTTGAGTGGAAACACAATCATTGCTAATTTTGTCAGCACAGACCATTTGGATTTCAATTACACATGCATTCCCCTGACAAATTTCGGCCAACTCTCATCAGAAAATTTGGAAATTTCTTGGGAAATTAAACTGATTATGAAGAGAGAGGCTCTAGATACTTTGCTGTAACAGATTGTGTTTTTATAGCATTTCAAGCAATTATCACTTTTCTCTGAGGGAATTCTCACTTCTATGAAAACCTCCTCTGTTTAATGAGAAATGTCTTGCAGGTACTACACTTCCAGGGAAGTCTCCACAACCATCACACCATTCAGAGGGGAATCCTAACACCCAGTGACAGGGTGACCTCGAGCTGGTTAACCTTGGTAAGGGGTAACATTAAGTGCTTGTATATGTGACTTGATTGTCATAAAGTGAGTGTGGAAAGTTCAGACTCAATCACCTTTCTTTTGTGGAGGCAGAGAGGCAGCAATAATGTTCCAGCTACTAACAAACGGGTTCTATTCTCTGGTGAAGTTGACCAATCTCCCAGTGCCAGGGAGCAATATGCACTAAGTTGGCATCTTACTCATAGAATTTTCTGGCAGGAAACTGTAAATATGTTTTTTAAATAGTTGATCACATTGTCTTTTTAAAGTAGTTGTGAGTTTGAATCCTATGTGCAGACTCTTTTGGATGGTTCCTGGATGTGCAGGTCTTGAAGTCTTGTGTTTTATCTTCAAATGCTCTCAGGTGCATGGGTGTCTGGAGAAAAGTAAATTGAATCCAATTCTTGATGACCTCTGGCTCCTAAGAGTGACAGGAAGTAAATGGAAGGCTTATCAAAGTAGACAGTTTGTTTCTCTGAGGGCTGATCTGTTTCTAGATCCAGAGGAGATCAAAGGAAGTGGTAAACAGCAGAGGACAACAGAGATGAAGTACAACTGCTGAGTCTTCATCCCTGGACAAAGAGGAGAATTGAAATTAGTTTTGGTTCTGTTGGTTTGGGAATGTGAGCAGCCAAGGAAATGAGTTTGAGTAGCTGTGTATGATTATACATACCTCACTGTTTGGATGGAGAGTACAGCCTATGTATTAAAAGCAGCTTTGTGGTCTAAATTTGTGGACATAGCAACTTAGATCAAGTCCAAGAATTTGACAAGTTGAATCTTAATTATGCTATAGCTATTGCAGGAGCTAGCAATGTCATAGTTCAATTGTCAGTTTCACTTTCTACAAGAATGATGGCAAAAGCCTCCCAGTCAGTCAAGGTGAACGAGATCATTTATTTGTAGACTTTGAATGGATTTATTGTGGATTGTACAGCATGCAGGAGTTTTAGTAACAACATTTTGAAATGCAACTTTTATTTCATTGTGGAGGGTAGGTTTCACTCTCGCACTGTAATTGTCATACTGGATGTTTGAGCTTAATTCGTTTAGAGGCAATAAACAATTGGCAGAGCTATTCAGGAGCGACTGTACTAATTTGCTAAGGAACATGACCTGGAAATTTCGATTAGATTCAAGTGAAATAGCTTGTTCACAGATAGCTGTTACAACTCACATCAAATGTAAAGACATGGAGGAATTTAGTTTAGGACTTTTTTTGGAAGCCATGTTGGTTCTTGGTCTGACAATGTTTCTAACCCACTGGTTGCTGAGGCCAGTATTGGAGGCCATTTTTGCAATGGTGAGTAAGTTTACAATATGCAACAGAAACATTAAAGGGCTAAATATTTATCGTCTCCCCCCAAATCATGGGCGTCCGCAGAAATTTTTACAAGGGGGGGCAAGGTCATTCATGGATGATTGAATTGTGTACACTATCTAAGCGGAGCGCCACCATCGGTTGGCGCGGAGCGTACAAGAAAATTTTGGGTCTTACAAACCCTCCAGATGGCCGGAAACGACACTTGGCGAGTGTTATAAGCTGCATGTACCCAGCCCTGAAACAGGAATTTCATGTCTGTAATTTTAGATTTTTAGAATTTTCAATCTAAAACAATTGTTGAAGGTAAATCTGCCTCTCGGTCACAGCCTCGCACGCCTGAGCTCGATAAAACTTACAACTGTCAAACAGCCTATATAGGCCTATATCCGTTACCCAATTATGAATCACCCCTCCCCCCCCCCCATATTCACCTTGTATATCCCAGTTACATCTGCGCGTCGCCACTTGAGATCAGCACGGGACCAAACCAAGACCAACGCATTCATCAATAGTCGGATGCCATATGCACACTACATACTTGACAACTAGTACAATTTTGGCATAGTTTTTACAATTACAAATTTCCAATAGATATCACGAATGATGGTCCCCAAATTACGATTTCACTATTCAGCATACCATGTTCTCTTTTGCTATTCGTGGTCAAATGTCCGCATATTTCAGTAGAAACTGACGCTGTGAGTGAAGATATTTTGATGATCTATTTTTATTTTTTTTTTAATTTTAACTTTTAATTAATTTTTTCACAAGTTTGATTTTCCAGGGGGGGCAAGTGCCCCCCCTTGCCCCCCCTTCCGGACGCCCATGCCCCAAATTACAATTTTTAATAGTAGTCCACAGAAATTTTCAATTTGCACACTTCTTTGATTGACAGCAAGTTCAAAAAATCCAGTCTGTATCTCATATTTTGCAGCATGTACTGTGCTGAGAGTGCTTTGTTATGGTCTTGTATATTCACCTTGAAGCAATTCAAATTTTGTCAGGGTGAGAATGAACTTGAAGGGAAACATTGCATTTGTTTTTCAGAGAAATTTCATCCTTTAAAAAACCAATATATAAATTGACAAAAAGAGTGAGAAATAATTACAAATAGTTAGTATGGTAGCCTTCTTTCCAAGAAATGTTTCCCTCAGAAGTTCAGTTGTTTGTTGCATGCTCAAGAATAATTATTTGTTCGCCTAAACTTTCAACGTTTCAAAAGATACAACCTCCATAACTCTTCTTGAGCATAAGATTATGAGGAGATGAAGCTATTGCTGGGATTTATTGTTGAGACTGAATGATTTGATAATAACTTGAGCAAATTACTTTTAATGCTATGTTGGAGCATTTTTAAATGCAATGCTTTCCTTTAAGACAGTTGTGGGAGTACAGTAGGTTAGGAGAATTGGAACTGTTTGGGTTGAGGGGATTAGGCCTTTTTGTGCAATATTTCTTTCACAGTAATACAGAAGTAAGATTATACTCCAACAGTACATTGTCTATCACGTTGGGAATTCATTGTTTAAAATTAGTAATAGTAAACCTCTAACATAACTTCAGTTTTGCAAAGTGAATGAAGGTGGAATTGGACAAGGGTACAAGCCCTCACCCCCTTACAGGACGAATCCTCTCACTGGCCAAACTACAATTCTTGAGTGAAGAGGTTTACCCAAATTCTCTAATGGCTTAGCTCAATTTGATTGGTTTATATTATACAGCATGAACTGTACTGAGAGCTGTTTTGATTATACACATTGAGCTTTTTTATACTCACCCTGAAGCAATAAACTGACATTGTGTCTCAGTAGATGAGGATGAATTTCAGACAACAAGTAATAGGAAGGTTAGGAGAATATTGGTACTGTTTGGGGTTTGAGAATTGGGCCTAGCTCTAGCTGAAGGGTTAAAGTGGTAAGGCTGATATTGCAGCAGGGAGCTCTAGGCTGCATGAAATCATTAGTTATTGATGGTTTATTTAAATATTTCTGGACTTAATTGAAGTCACTCCCTTTCTATTCCCATTCCCTCAAGGACTGGAGAAAGGGCAGGCAACGTAGCCACGGGGGGGCACAGGGGGGCACGTGCCCCCCAAAAATTTTTCAATAAAAGGTCTTGCACTGAAGGAGAAAAAAATTTATCCCCATTAAATCACCACAACTTCAAAATACCTAGACTGAATTCTGTCAAAATATCTCTCACTTTCAAACAAAACACACTTTAACTCGGGTAAGGAGCGTATGAACGGCGTACACAACTATTACTGTCAATTATTAGTCATGGATGGCGCGTGGAGATCCCTTCCCTGAAGGTCGAGGAGGTTTCGCGTAGTATTGTTTCGAGCCTAATTTCGCACGTCAATGTATCATTCAGCTGTCATATAAGTTCTTACGTGAGAGTAATGTACATTTTACCTGGTTTCTGGGCCGGCGTTGTAGGCAGTGCAAAAAGAGAGACTTCAGGCACAAAATAATGTAATGAAGTTATCATAAAAATTTATTCCTTAAGAACAGCTTTAGGAAAAAGTGTCTGGAATTACCGTATACTGCAAAAAACAAGTAAGCAGTTAAATACAAGTAAAATCAACGTCTTTCTGATTTAGGAGTTATTTATGTGTCCGGGGAACGGGGTAAGCAAATGCAGATCAACCCAGTTAAAGTTGTTTCGAAATTTTCTAACCGAGAAAAAAGAACCAGAATCAAACTCTTTTAGGCAAGAAAATACTTGATAAAGCTACAGGAAAGATTGATTTTCATGATTTGTTTAAGTTACAGTAAGTTTGACATCACCAGTTAGCCTTGACAACCTCGTTGGCAACTTGTTTTTTATAATATCCATATTTTTCTATTTCATTTTCACTTTTAGTGTAAAAAGGGTCAAAGTTTTGTTATGAGACCAGCTTTTTCGGAGTACAAATATATCAAAGAAAAATGCAAAATTTCGCACCATTTTGCATCCAGAGTCCTCGAAAAAGGCAAAAATTTTTCAAAGGGGAGGGGGACCCCTCCCCTTACACCCCTCCCCCAGGCCGGCAAAACTCCAATATTGATGTGCCCCCCCAAGTTGATTATTCTGGCTACAGGCTTGGGAAAGGGGATAGGAGGCAAACGGGAATATAGTAGGAGTTCAAGGGGGATTCATTGGAATATGGGACAACTTAGACCAAAGTGTCATCCTTCACCACAATCATGTCAAGTGTATTAGTGTAGCCTTTTGCCCTCAATTGCACTTTTCCATTTTAGCAACACCTCGGGCAAGTTGTTTATATCATGCTAGTACTGATTTTATACACAGACCTACTTTGTCTTGTCCTCACCTGTTATAGAAGATGTATACATTTTAAGTATGATGTGTCTTGAAATTTAAGTATGAAATTTTAAAGCTTCCTTCTTTTAAGCTGTGGGTCATTTGAATTTAAAAACCATGGTAACAGGGTACTTAAAAGTTGAAAGGGATATACCTTAAAAATTGTTTGTGGAAAGGAACAAAGCCCCTGGTGAAAGGGAAACAATTCTTGTTCTGTGATGATGGCCTCTTGGCTTTGTAACCTTTAGGGTGACCTGCTTTTACAAAAAACCAACTGTATACTTTATCCAGAATTCAGGTTTAAAAGAATACAGGGGGCCATGAGCAACAACACATGGGGTACAATTATCTGCCAAATCTGGTAGTTGAAACTTAAAGTCTGCAGTACTCCCAGAATCTGTATTAACAGGAAGTTCAGGATATTTGATGTAATGGAGTTTTACTAGCTGCAGCTTTTTTCATTTGTTATATGGTCCCTTAGTTACTCTCTAGCACGTAACCACGGACTTGTATGGACAGAGCATGTACCGTGTATGTCCTATCCGTAGATGTTCCCCACAGACTGAGACAAAAAAGGCACACCAAGATGGCCACCGTAAACCTATCAATCATCTGATTTGAAGACGACTCTGTAATATTTCTAGCAAAAGCTAAACTTGAATGGGGAAAATACCATATTCCTGCAATATGTGGAGTGATTTTGAACTTACCTTAATTGCCGTATCTCAAAAATGTTTCAATTTATAATGGTGATATAAATATGGTGAAAATATGGTAGTTTGATATATATATCAAAATATGGTGATATACTTGAGCAATTCCAAACTTTCACACAAAACCATAGCAGATGGCCATCTTGGTGCGCTTTTTTCACACATACGGTAGCAGCAATATACCGTGTAGTATGCTCTGTCCATGTATAGGAAGTCCGTGCACGTAACTGTATAAACAAGGAGGGGGAAGGGGGCACAATAGAAATTCATCAGACAAAAGCTCAAATGGAGCTATAAGTCTAACAAAATTTGCCAAAAATTCTGAGAAAAATATGTCAAAATTTTTACAACATAGTCTATTTGTCTTCTGCAACATTCATCTAAAAGGAGAGATACATTCAGGAAAAAAATTCATGTCCCCCTCCCTCTAATTGACCCTGTAGGTCTATGTACAAATACATTGACTTTGCGACGTTGGCTGAAACCCATGCAGCTACTTTGGAATTTTATTAGTTGACCATGGTGAGCTAATTAGCGACTCTTATTGTACTACAGTTTTAAAGTCTTAAATTTCTTTTATAGTGATACCTTGGAGTTAATGTAATGATAAAGTCGTTGCATGTTGAATACTTTCCTAAGACTCCCACCTTTTCATTCTTTTTAGGAGGGGACTGCAGCAAAAACTTAACTAAAGTCATGGGCAATGATCCCTGGGGAAGGGAGAATGTTCTATCTTCCCCCAATATATGAGAAAATCCCCTATTGACTTTTAACATTTTATGCAGTAATTTTATTAAAATGGGAATCCCCTTCCCCCAGTATTACAGAGAACAGTCTCCACCCTTGATTCAGTACTATTGGTAGAAATTGGATGCTGGCTGTCACATTACTGCTCGTGTTAGAATTCATTCATGAAGTGTATTTCACATGACCAGCCAGCCTAACATTTATGAATAGAGAGATCTGGTCAGGGTGTAAGGGGTAGGGGTAATTTACACACATGTATGGTTTTGTTACACTAAATTGGGAAATGCAGTCCCTCCCACTTGAAGTACAATAAGTACATTGTCCTGTTTCATAATTGGTTCTTGAGAGTCATGTGACATAATATTTTTCCTCATTTGTGAAATTTAAAAGATTTGCCTGAGCTTGCTTCACTCATGTATCTGCATATGTAGCGTGCAATAAACCTTGTTCACTAGCATTGGACATTTTAGCCAAGTATAAGTGGGTCTCAATTTGATCCTACCTTGATCTTACAGTTATACTGTAACAGTATTCACATCTTTTTGAGGAAAAAAGCATCAGAATGAAAAGACCTAAACTATGCTTCCTCTACATTTGAAAATCAACGTGTCATCTCAGATCAGGAGCAATGCTCATATAGTTACCAATGGACTTAACATCATCCCAACCCCCACCTGTCCCTAACCCTACCTCCCCACCCCTGGACCTTTTCCCTCTGGAAAATGATACCTTTGTATCAAAAATTCTTTGAAAGTAGAATTGTGTTCTTCTGTCCATTTGAAGGAGAGTTACAATATCCTATGTGTACAGTCTATCTTGACATCAAGAGGGCACTAATGGAAGTGGGCCAGTACTTGGGGATGCCATTGTGTCCTGATTTTGTACATCAGTGGCCCGGCAGGAGCAAAATGGGTTTATCACCACTGTACATGGTTCACCAGAGTCATGGGAACATGGTTTTGGTCAAGTCAGCCCTGTGCCCAGTAGTTTCACACCATTGTCAGAAATTGATGATCTTGTTAACTAGCTATAGTATGGATCGGTTGTGATGACAAGATTTACCCAAGGGCAAGTTTTCTGGGATGGGGTAGGGGGAGTAAGCCAGGAGTCTTGACAGGAGATATGGGTATTACAAAGCTGACAAGCTCAATATTTTGCTCAAAAAAAATGCCTTTAATTGGACCTCTGATGGGCTTTAAGGAAGTCATTTGTCTCCCAAAACTACAATTTTGCTATTACTAGTCTATAGGAAATTGACACAGCTCTTTGATCGATCATGTGAAATTTAGAAAGCAGAGTAGTAGCTCATATTAGATGTCATGTACTAAGAGTGTTTTGATTACTTATTAGGGCTTTACACCTGGACCCTACCCACAAGATTGTCAGGTTTGCTTTTGGTGTTGCTCTGTGAGGGAAAAAATCTGTCCCCCCCCCCAGCCCCAACTTTTCCCTTTGCACCATCCGTTTGGGGTGATGAATAACTGTCTTTAATTTCCATGTAAAATGCTGCGTGCCAGCGTTTCTATTTCAACTTTGAAAAGACCCATTTTACAAATCTCTCTGACCAGTAGCCAAAGGAACCATTTTGGGGAGGAGGTTGGATGCCATGGGTGGCTCATCAATGTAGATTTACTGCAGGCCTGGTTGAGGTAGGAGCAAGAGATGTTCTAATTTTTGGCTTTTTTCAAGGATGCAAAAAAGGTATGAGACTGCCTTTGATAGATTGGTTAGTAATTGGTTAGTAACATGAGATTTAATGACACACCAACATGAATGTGTTCTGTAGTGTCAGTCACGGGATAAAAAGTTCTAAGTTTAAATTTATTTTCCAGTATGCTTCAAGGTCAAATTTGGTTTGCCTTTAGTCACCTCTTATGACGGGGGGATACTAGGGGAATATTCTACAACCCCCAGGCCACAGGGGGCTTAATCTTTGATAGAAAGTCAAGTCTTGAAGGTTTGCTGTGGTGGTTTAGTAATGAGTAATATGTTTTTTATTCTGGAGATGTTGAAATTCTTAAAAAAAACAAAACAAAATGTATGAACAGCTTTCAATTTGGGGGATTTTTAGAAGTCAAAAGCATTGAGAGAATGATTAGTTTAATCCTTCACAGAAACCAAATATAAAATTATACCCGTTCATCCCTGTCCCAACCCATCTGACTCCACAGTACACCATGTGACCCTAATTGCTTCTACAGTACTTTTGTACAGACTAAATCTTTTCACAAGCAGTATCAGGAACATGCTAGGTCCTAGCTCTGTAATCCTTTCCCCGTCTGTTACTAAATATATATATGATACATATTGACTGTATGTTAATGAGATTCTCAGCTTGCAGAGCAGTTATAATAATCTCCTTACTGGGATACAGTTAAACTCCCTATCAACATATAAAGGTAACTCTAATTGTTGTAGCAAAATACTCCAATCAGGTCATCCTTTAGGGATTCCATCCTTTTTTTAAACAAGGACTTCATACCCCCTTTTCAAGAACCACAAAGATTTCCTTACTTTAATATCACCTTCACTGTATAAGGAAGACAGTTAGCCAAGATGAATAAGGTAGTTTTGTAGGTTGACTCCCCTGTAGCTGTATTCCAAGTGTTAAATCCTGAGGGACCTCTAAGCTCTCTTTGGCTAAGTTTTTAAGTAAATGTGTTCAGGGATACCAGGTCCATTCATAGGTTAAATCTTGCTCCTATTCAAAGGCCTCTACTTTCCCTAAGAGGTTACATCACCAATAGAAAAGAACCGCAGAAGCCCTTGAGAGGAAATATATCCAAAGTGTGTATGCTTATTCTGTATCGTTAGCTCTGTATAGTGTATATGTACATAGAGGAAGTCACTTGGAAGAAGTGCACATGCCATCCATATGTAGATAACTGTGATTTGTTGACGCTGTGAGGATTTTGATTGTCACGATTAATTGCCGAATATTTTGGACAATTATTCCCGTTTCCTGCAGTTTCTTGACAAGGGGAGTCTGATTGCATGTTCATTGGAAGTTGTGTAGGTATAATTTTTATTCACACTTTGATCAGGTTGCACATCTGTCAAGCTAGTAAACCTGACCCTACAGCAATTAAGGAATATTTCCTCAATTTTGTTTATGTTTCTGTGTCTGTCTATCCTTGGCTTTACACTTGAGAAAACTTTTAAAAAATTTGAAACATGTTGACTAGTTTAATTTGACCATGCTCTGCACATGAACATTGGTGGAATGCGGCTCATGGTGTGACTGGTGTTTTAGCACGGTTCAATGTTCATTAACATAATACAAGGGGGTCATCATTACTGTCATAAAATGTTAGGTGTTACTGTGTTGTATTAAGTGTGACTTCTTGTGTATTTATTATGTGGAAATACGTATATAAAATGGTAGGATTTTGATGGACAAGGTGGGGCTGTGGCAGGAAATATTTGGTGAGTATGCATGCGCTCAAACTGTAATCATGCTTTGGAAAGTTTTGACCTTCACATTTTTTAGCAAATTTTGTAATTAACCAGTCTTTTGAAAAACAGAATGTGCACTTCAATTTTCTACCCATAACTATAAGCCGATATATTTTTGGACTACAGTAAGTAATCTTAGGGACAAGTTAGGTCTGCCTTTACCCACAAAGCAGGCTGTTCAGCACATTCCTTGTTTAGTTTTGAAACCTGCCGAGCTGAGAAAAAAGACTCTGCTTGGCAGGGTAGGTCTGCCTTCTGATCATTGGCATAGTAGATATACCAGGTATACAATGTAAAGGAGCAAATGGGGGCAGGAGAGGGGCAGGAAGATATTTACTCTTTTTTGAACATAATTGCTTTGTGAGAAATCAATAGACAATTTCTCATTCTGGGGGAATGTTTCCCCAGGGTGGCCCCAATGGTTTAGGGCCCCAACCAACCCACAAAGTTGGTGCATATAGGTTTCATCTACCCTCTGCCTCCGAAAAGGAGATTGGAGGGGTCTTCGGTAAAATAGATTTCATGCTTTCTCTGCCTCTTGTTGATAGGCCCCTTACAGTCTTGCTGCATAACTGTTTCAAATTAAACGGGTTTAATTGCCTTTTCTTCTCTCCTAAAGATATGTTCCCTTTCTACCTATGTGACTCAGTCATGGGTGAATAAGTAATGGAAGAGCACATATGCAAGGCTTGAAAAAAGTTTGTCAAATGGCGAAGCCAAATTGAGCATGCCATAGCCAAATTGAGCATGCTATATCGCAGAACATATCTGAGCCCTGGGTGCCACAGCCACAAGGAAAAGCCTGATAGCCCTTGCAGTGGATACTGTCAGTTTTTTTTTTTTTTTTTGTTTTTGTTTGTCCAGAGACTGGATATTGTACCATATTCAAAGGGGTTTACTTACACTTATCCCATTATCATTTCTCTCTTTGCCCTGGGGAGGCAGGAGGGTTGTCTTAAAGGTAGTGTGACACGAAAATGACAAAATTGGGTATTGCATGTGAAATGCATTAAAAACCATGAAAGTAGCCACAATTTCCATAAAATCCATCAAAAATTGACAATTTTACACGACAATTTCTGATTTTCACTTAATCATTAATAAATATGAGCTCAATATGCAAATCTTATGATGTCATGGAAGGGACATACCATATATGGCTAATGTTATCCTTTGTTTTCACAATCTTCATTCAAGGACAGTTGTAACATTTGTTTCCCTTGAGGGTTTTATTTTGGAAGTTTTATTTGTGTCCTTGCAAATCATTGCCAGTATCAATTACTAAACCAACCAGAATGCAAAGCATTCATACTCGCGAATGGAGGCGGTCTTTACCGGTTCTAGTGATATTAATAAAAACAAATTGCTTAACTTAGCAACTTCCAGATGGCAGTAGGTTCCATTTTCAGATTCTTTGGTATGACTCGACCTAGGAATCGAACCCAGGCCTTCCGCGTGTTAGGGTGATGTTCTACCGTTAGACCAAATACGTGAATTTTTTATAATGAGGAGGTTTGTGCATTTCAGAAAAATATTTCAGTGTTGAAAATTTATACAGGTGAAACATTAGTGATGGGAGGTGAGGGAAAAAGAAGTGTTTATGATGCAAGCTCGAGTTTTAGAAAAGTATATGTGAGGGATACGTTTATAATGATGTTAAAATTGACTGAATAAAACAAGTAGTGGATGATATTTTCTACTAGATCTAGAAAATAGACGTGTTTAGATTGCAGAAGAATTATTTTATTAGTAATTTCCGGCCGTAGCCAAAACTGTCAGAATTTCACGCATATTATTGGAAGTTCAAAATATCAAAATTTCCTCACGAATGACAATTTCAGTATTTTTTAACTTCCTTAGTGTTCTCAGTATTGTATAGTATAGTATAGTATAGTATGGCAGTGCTTATTACGGTTCAGCAGTTCAACCGGATCACCTGTGAATGTATCACAGGATGACCAACAAAGCAAGCATATGCTTCCAGATCAGAAGAGATGAAACCTAGCTATCGTCTTGGCTAATGAGGTTTAAGGGTAGAGAGAGATAACTACGCAGTCTTTTATTTTGCTACTCCTCATCAGAGATCCCTCTTCCCATTCCTACTGTAATTGTCAACAACAAAAAACAGTATAGAATTTCTCACCGGCCTCCTCTTTCTTTGGTTGGATAAGTGTGCAGCTTGTGGTCTTTTCCCTTACAGTACGGTTGCTCAAAGGAACCGTTTTAAATTTGTCTTACAAGATTGCTAAATCTAATTATACCATGCCGTCAAGTACATCCACCAATGAAAAAATCTAATGTGAGAATATTTACAAAATGCAGAACAAAAAACTTGGGTTGATGTTAACTAAGTTTATTTAGATGCGGTTAAGCATACAGGTATATAGGTCCTGCGCATGGCACATTTGACTTTCAACTGAAACACATCAAAATCTCGAAATGGCTTTTTCAAGCCACAGTAGCAATTGATATCATCAACTGTATCATATGTCGTTCGGCTGATCATGTGGTCACCGGCAAAGCAAGCGCCTATTCGTAAGGGCGATTCATGTTTCATTTGAAACGTCTACGTCAGAAGAAAACTACGCAGTTAATATTGCGCAATTTTCGCATCCGGGAGACTACGTTTTCTTATCCGTTCTCTATTCCTAACCCTCTGTGACGGTCTTCAGTTCTGAACAAAATAAAATATAACTTTAGTTTGTCGCTCTTGTTACAGTTATAAGTTGCTTCATTATGAAAAGAAATCCCACGTCCAATGTTTTTCTTAAAACAACGCCTAAACTTTTAAGTTAATAGGTTGCTCGGATGTTTCAAACTGTAAGAAAAGAAGGGTAACGACCATGTCATAAAGAACGGCAGTTGACAAAAACTATAGAAAGGGCCTCTAAGAACCCCATACAGTCGTTCCAAGAACCATGTGATTGAAATATCCCTCAAGTAATATGCCTCAGCGTGTAATGAAACCATAGACATCCTTAAATAAATTATCTGCTTTCATGGTTAACGCCTTTTAATTTACAAACACTTACAAAGTAACAAAACCAACAAGGTACAGATTGAAAACACTGTAACAAGTCCATAAAGCGACTGCTATACTTCGCATTCGCGCTTAAAAACTATCTGATGAGTAGTGAAGAGATCATTTATATAGGGCTAACAAAAGAAATATCAACAAGATGCAACACTCCACATCATTATTTTTGCATAAGCAACAAGTTTCTTCAGAAAAATATGAACTTTGAAGAGGTAAACCTGGAGAACCGTTAAAGATATTGAAATAATTCCAACATAGTTTTCCGTATAACAGTTCACTCCATTAACTACCAAGTAAAGTCAGGTCAATTTGCTGACGTTTCACACATCCTTTAACAGTGTTGCCCCATTTTTCCTATCCTGCACAGAATAAGCCTAAGTATATATGTCTACATCACCCCTTCCTATTTTGATAATGTACCTCTTTATTATCTCCCCTCTGTGCCAAAAGTTCACCAGGGTTAGTTGAGTTGTGAGATCTGTAGTTAGATGGAGTTTTAGAGCTCAGTTTTCTAACCTGTTGGTTCAAGTGCAGCCAGCCGCAGTCTTTTTTCCAGTTGTGGCTCACTGGCGTGTTTTACCTAAGTTTGCTAATGTGGAGCATCATACACAATGGCAGTAGGTTCCATTTTTAGAGTCTTTGGTATGACTTGACCTGGGATTTGAACCATGGGGCCTTCAGCGTGAGAGGCAGATTCTCTACTGTCTGACCAAACAGGCTAGAACTGTAAGTAAATATGTTGATAAATAGGAAGTTCTATAGTATTGGGGTTCACCCATCATAGTTTAGGGGCCGGATTATATGTGAAAAAGCATCAAAAAGGGATATTTTTAATCTAATGAACTTGGTTTAATATGACTTACAAAACTTCATCACGTTTTTAAAAAGGAAAGTCGGTTTTACTTTCTTTCCAAAATTGTCAATTTATTTATATAGTTTCGGATTGATTATGATTTCCATTTTGAACAATTTCTCTGTTTTTATAAAGACATGCACATTCATTACATAAATAAATGACGACGAGGTTCAGAACACACTACTACCATGCAGTGTAATGTACAGGATGTCCATGTGAGTATGCATTTAACAATCAGAAAGTGCTGCTTGCAATATTCCTTCGTTCTATTCCCATGTTGAGTCAAACCAAAACTAAAGCAATGTAGTAGGAAAAACAATCCAGTGAGCCACAACTGGAAAAAAGGCCGTGGCTGGCTCAACTTGAACCAATAGGTTGGAAACTGGGCCTTAAAAACTCTCATCTAACTAGCAATCTTCCTCAGTACTGCACTGAAGTTTTTCACTTAGGTGGATTATTTTATGGCAAGTTAAAGGGCAAGAACAATCACTCCAAACTTTATTTTGCAACAATAGACTCTCTGAAATTTCATCTTCCAAGTACAGTACCTTTTATCATGTGAAAGAAATACCTTTCATTATATATTTAAAAAATTAAACATTGCAAATCAAAGTCATTTGCAAAGAGTATACTCCATACTAAGTCATAATAATTATCTAAGTTAGCTTGATACATCTTTGGTCTTCTTAGACTACTATACTATCTCTGTTCTTTTTTGTCTGGTGTCACACCTCTGACCAGTACAGTTATGTTTAGGGTTGATTTAGATCTGAGTGCATGGACACAACAAAAGGAATTTTAAAATTGTGGGTTTGTCGTTCACAATGGCATTAAAGGGATGAGATTTTTGGCTACAGTAGGTGTACCTCCATCCTTACTGGGATTTTAATTATTCTTTTGTAATGATGGGGAACAGTTTGGAAACACAATTCAAAATAAAAGGGGGGAAAAAAGATGGTAGAAGGACAGATGTTATTTGTGCTCCAGTTACCAACACACAATAGGAAAGAATTCATAAAATGAATGAAAGGTTTGTGATGTCATCGCTCAGCCATGGGAAGGAACTTTAATCATCTTTTTTTTTTTTCAAAAGTTTTTACAGTACAATGAAACCAACAAAAAAAATACTTCTTGGTTCTTCTTTTCGGTTGTTTCCCCTTGTTTATTGTTCTTGAGAAGATCCCAGCGGTCAGTCACCCTTGCGAATATAAGAATGCAAGTCTTTGATATTCTCTCTTCAGCAGAGCTCTTCTTGTTTATAGAGAGGATCGATTTTAATAGGTTACAGTTTTAAGTGTCCCAATATCTATTTCATTAATTTAATAGGTTTGTAGCATATCTATATCAGGTCAGTGCCATCTGAAGCATTTCTGAAATAAATTTGTTGATGTGGTATTAGTGGTTCTCATCAGCTGTTTCTGTTACTTGGTGTGAGGATTTGATTGTGGAGTGTTTTCCAGGGATATTCAAACAGTTACAGTATTTGACAGCTCTGTTGTAAGCTTTGCCCAAGGGAAGGCAGTAATCTCTGGAACTCCTTGTATATCTGTTGTGACTGCAAGTAAGCTATTTTTAATAACATTTGTAGATAGTTATTCTTTAAATCATGTTCCAAAGTTGTACATACAGTAGTTGATCAACTATTCAGTGAAAAGATCATTAAGATAATTTTGTTGTGAAGTAATGTGTCCAGTCTTATGGTTTGTTTTAAAGGTAAAGAGCAGTCCCCCCAAACTTATTTTGAAGGAAAAGCTTAATAGCACAATTTAGTCTTGTTTCTCTTCAAAGTATCTTTTATTACATTTTATGATTTAACTATTGCATATTCAAGGTAAACCAAGCAGTTATTTCCAGTATATTTCACATTTGAAGAGGAAAAACATTGTCACGTGACTCTCAACAGCCAATCATGGAACTGGACAGTCTACTAAACTACTTCAGTTTGGGATGACTGCTCCTGCCCTTTAAGTCAGGATGAAGAAGTAGACCATATTTTGTTTCTGCACTAAACACAGAATTTAACAGTAAAGTCTACAAAGAGAACTCATGTTGGCAACATATGTTACTGTAATTTGTTCTATTGTAATTATAGATTTGTGATCATCATTGTTTTCATACAGAAGGGGCAGATGCAGAAGGGGGGTGGATATTACCCCTCTCCCATTTTGCAGACCAATGTATAATTTTTATACTCTAAACCTTCTCTTAGAATGGGCATCACTGCAGGTCATCCCCCCCCCCTTGTTCCACAATCATGGGTAACATGTGGATCATTCTGTGAAGCCATCAATGCAAAATGGAAACTATTGATATCAGATAAAATATAACGAGGCCTTTCACAGCTCTCAAATTCCATGCTACAAAAATCCCAATAAAGATACCAAATGCTAGCTATAACAGCAAATGACGTTGATGAGGATACCACACAGTATAAATTTTCACGATAAATATTATTTGTGATGCAGACATCCACAAGATAAAAGTACTGTAGGTACGTAGTTACTTGAGATTTTATGACTCAGTTTCCCACCTATTAGTTTAAGTCGAGCCGGCTGGCAACCTTTTTTCCAGTCATGGCTCACTGGCATGTTTTCTCTACTACATTGCTTATGCTGAGCACCAAGTACAATAGTTTTAGGTTCCACACTTCAAGCCTTCAGTATCATGACGCGACCAGTGGTTGAACTCCATCTGAAAGTAATAATTCCTTTTAAGCCATGGCAGAAGTAAAACTATAATCTAGTACTTATAGGGCTGTGAGTTGCGTTGCATAAAACAAATGTGCAAGTTTTCAGGGGGAGAAATAAGGGTGTAAAGTGCTTTCCAGGAGGCTAATATCTCTGTTAGTGATTAACAATCAGTAGATAAGTGCCAACTGCTCTTTATAGTAAGAGACTACATAGTTAAAGCAAGGTTTGTGTTAAAGGTAAAGAGCAGTCCCCCCAAACTTATTTTGAAGAAAAAGCTAAATAACACAATTTTCATCTTATTTCTCTTCAAAGTACCTTTTATTACATTTTATGACTTTACTATTGCATATTTAAAACCAAGCAGTTATTTCTGGTAAATTTCACAATGAAGAGAATAAACATTGTCACATGACTTCCAACAGCCAATCATGATACTGGACAGTCTACTACACTTCTTCAATTTGGGATGACTGCTCCTGCCCTTTAATTAAGATTCAAAAAGTGGGGGGCGGGGGGGGGAGGGTAAAATACAACACCTTGCAAAAGGTATTGCTTTGTACAGATGGAATGTTACATATTTGACTTGTATTTTACAATTTTTACAGGCCATTTTTAACTCTGTCCATCTAACTTAAAGTTATTTTACAATTTCAATTAATAGACACAATTTATTTGTTGTATGATCTTGAAAAAGTACAGAATTACCTATAAATAAGGGAAGGGTGGGGTGTCCCAACATAATTATCATTGGGGGACAAATCCTTCCAAAGTATATCCGTGGCAGAATCACTGTAAAACTTGTACTGTAAAGCACGCACCTGTAACCCTTTTTTTTTTTTGTTGCATTCTAGGGAAATTTTACATTTAAAATTCACCAACATTAATTGTATATAAGGAATTAAGGAAAATTGCTCAAAGGGCTAGAGTACAGTAGACTTCCTAAACCTATTTTGAAGCAACAGCTCAATTTCACAGTTTTCCTCTTATTTCTGCCCAAAGTATCTTTTGTAATAAATTAAGACTTGAATATGTTATTTATTTAAAGTAAACCAAATAGTTACTCCTTGTAAACTTCACATTTCAAGAGAGAAAGTATTGTCACATGACTCTCAAGAACCAATCAAGAACCAGGACAGTCTACTACACTACTTCAAGTTAGGGACTCCATATCACCTTTAATCATCAATGGTGGCACCAGAAGGGAGAGCAGGGAGCAATGGCCCACCTGTCAGGGAAAGGTGGTCCCTTGTTAGGGGGTGGAGATGCCTTTTTTGCCAATAGGCCACAAAAGAAGACAGGATTTTGCCCTTGAGGAGCCAAGGTTTTCCAATAAAAATCTTTTTGACCTCAAGAAAAATGCCAAAGTTGTTCTGATTTCTTGAGTACTGACTGCAAATTTCAAATTTTGCTTGTAGCCTGTGAAACTTTTGGTCACCTCTGGGAAAGTCATAGTACCTCCCTGTTCATCATTATCAACCTACATTGTTCAGCTCCAACATTTTATCACCACCGATTTCTCTCCACATAAATGACAAAATGATTAGCCAAAGTGGCTTTCCATCACCAGTGTTTAACGTTGTAATGACTACTAAAAATAGCATCTTTCTTTCGTGGAAACAGTTTGAACCATTTTGGAAACAAATGTGTACGTAGCTTCTGTATAGGAAATATTGTGACTGATGTGTTTTCAAAGGAGTGAATGATTGTCCAGGGGTATTATATTATGAGATGGGATGCAGGTGTTTGGAGGACTTGCTAAACTGCGGTTTCCTCAAAATGGTCCATTCTAACAAAAGAATTTGTATGTATAGGTTTAGTGAAACTATTAGAAGTACCCTCAGTACAGTAGATGCTGATGTAAAGGGCTGTATGAAAGGAGCTGTTAAAATTAGCCAAGTGTTTCCTTTCTATAAAAGATTTGTCACACTTGATGATTGTTAGAAGTGGTTTAAAAGGTTTCCCACAAAAGTGGTTGTGTTTGTGGTTGCTGGTGGATGTGGTAAACAAACTTTCTTGGTAATTTAAAATGATATCCCCAGGGAAACAGATGGATTTAAGATTGGCAGAGGTGTTCCTCCTCCTACTCTTTCATTGTGACACAACAGTACAGGGGAAGTATCATTAGCTCTGTTCCCATTTGAGTGAGCGGAGTGGATCAGGGTTTTGTTGCATCAAACGGTGTCGAATAACTTGATCCAGAGCCGCGTTCCCATTTGAGTGAGTGTGGTAGATCAACATGTTATATGAACACATTGTGCAAGCGCGAAAAGGTCACCAATGTTTACAAGTCGGCCTGCCATTTCGTATCACTCAATAGCACTGTATCACAAAACACACATGAGTGTGTGTGTAGTGTACGAACCTTTCACTAACTGCATGCTCACATGCGGAATTACCCAGCAAGTTATATTAATGGTGCGATCTCAACTATTGGGTTCAAAAACAGAGCAGAGACCAAAACCCCAAACCCGATCTCCACCTTTGGTTTTCAAGTTCACCACCCCTCACATCAAAATCAAGGATCTTTTAAACATTGCCTAAGTATTAAATCACTGGCATCTCATCACAGAGCATCCCATACTCAATAAGGTTTTCCCGAGCCCCATGCTCATTGCCTACAGACGGGCTACTAACCCGAACTTTGACTCTCTGATTAGACCATCACTTCACTCGGAGGAATCTCCTCACTTGAAATCAAGAAAATATGGACGAAAATCTAATTGAGATCCTTACTTAAACTCCATGCTTGAATAATTTATTCACTCCTGACTCTGTTCTGTTACTGGCACACATACACCGCAATTTTTACCCCTACCGTAACTGATGAGACTCGGTAATCATCTTCCAGGGTTGAAACGCGTCCAGAAATAGCATTAGGCCTACTGCTGCAGCTTACTTCCAAGCTAAGTCAGTTTTTCACAAAACCAGACCTACCCTGGTTCCCTGATTTTTGCAGACAATATCACTAAGGGATCTTTTGACATAAACTGTACACCGTATAATTTCTTCCGACATATCATTCTTTCAGTGTCGTCACCGAGTTCTGGAGAGTGTATCATTTCTTAAAACCGCAAAAAAATAAACTACACTACTGCACTATACACAATTGCCCGTAGCGCAGCGTGGCCAAGAACAAAGGAATATTACCCACGTTTGCCACTGGAAAGCAAATGCATGCAGGGAAGCAATAAACTGGAGATCCGTGGTCACTTGATCCACCGATGTGTTCCCATTACAACAGCGTGGTCCATCTGATCTACTCCGAACAGACCATCAAAATCAGGGGATCTTGATCTTGAGTGAGTGTTGTTGATCGGCGTTCCCATTAGAGGTTGATCTAGTGTGGTAGATCTTGATCCACTGCGCTCACTCAAATGGGAATTGACGGCTATTAATGACAAGAGCAGTCACTCCAACTTGAAGTAGTGTAGTAGACTGTCCTGTTTCATGATCGGCTCTCGGGAGTCATGTGACAATATATATTTTCTCCTTAAATGTGAAATTTTCTTGAAGTAACTGCTAAGTTTGCATGAGCAATATTGAAATCTTAAAATATAATGAAAGATACTTTGAAGAGAAATAAGGAATGATGATATTAAGCTGTTACTTCAAAATGAGTTTTGGGGGACTGCTCTTCACCTTGTATTGCCTGACCAGATGACTACATTGTGGTGCAGAATTTACATAGTACTTAAAAATTCTGTAAATAAAGATGACCTGTCTCTTGAAAAGGCAGTCTGCTAGATTTTAGATGACTGCACAGACTACCCTTGTCATAAATGTGATTCGATACCCTATCAATAATGTCACATCAGTGGTAGCGTATGTATCCAAAAGGTTCCCACTATTAATGTTACATTGAATCAGCAATGGAAGTTAAGATCAGGGTATTTTGTGACGTCAGCCAGAATCCAGCATAGTTTTCATTGCATATCCATGAGACTACCGGTTATCTTTAATATTAAACTGTACAGATAAAGAGGCCACCAATTGAAAAGGAAAATGTATCTTAAGAGTGTTAATAGAGGGTGCACAATATGTAATTGCTTAGTGTCTGGGGGAAGGATGTAAGAGGAGGGGGGTCACTTGTGTTGTAAGGACTAGGATATTGCTATTTTAAAACATTTTGAAATATGCATGATATCCCACTGGGGTGAGCTCTGGTTGCCAATCAGAATAATAATCAGGCCTCGAAGGGCAGTTTTATTATGTCGCTGAGTGACCACAACCATGTGGGAGAAGCCATTGGCTAATGAGTCACAAATTCACATCAAGTGGCAACCACCTCAATCAACTTGGATCAAATTTGGTATTTTTTTTTTTTTGGGTGGGGGGAGACCAGTTCAGATGGGAAAACCTTAGATTGGTCTTGGATGAAAAACCCATCTTACTTTGACCCAGCCAGGAATTAAGACCTCACAGTTGCTAAGCTTCATCGCTTCAAATGCCACCGCCTTTATCCACCCGGCCACAGCATTGGAATTCACCAGAATACTTCTGAATGATATTCCTTGCGTATCTGACCTTCCACCAACTACTTCCAAATGTCCCTGGTGTACCTATAACCCTCCCATTGCGCACTCTGCTGAACCCCCCAGGCTCTGATTTTTACTGGTTCTTTTAAAATAGAAATGTAGTCATCCAACTTGAAAACGGGTAGTACAGTGCCATTTTATTATTGGCTCCTGAGGGTCATGTGACAGGATTTTTCCCTTCAAATGTAAAATTTTCTTGGATTTATAGCTTGATTTACCTTGACTTTACAATATGGAAGTCCTAAAATATTACAAAAGATAACCTTGAGAAAAAAAGAAAGTTGTAAGATTTATAATATCTGTTGCTTCAAAATCAGTTTGGGATAACTGCTTTGGCCCCTTAAATTTTGGGAAACATGAACTTTTGATATTTTTGCCTTCTTTAATATGTACAGTCATTCATTGAGTTACAAAGTGGGTATATCATGATGTTTCAAAGGAGATTAAGTACATTTGGAAGTCCAAAACAGTCTTGCAGGAAAAATGTTGTATTAAGCAGGGCCTTATTATGCCAGGAAAGGAAACTTGCCTTTCCTTGTTTATTTCTAAAAAACCCCATCTTCAATAGGGCTACTTAATCAAGAATTTAGCTTAATTAGGCTTTCAGTCTTGTTTATTTACAGCTGGTAATCCTATAATTAACCATGACTGTCAATGCTAGACAGCCTTGAAGCCTAAAGAGGCAGAGCCTTCAGTGGTCTATAATTCTATTTATATACTCTGCCACATTCCAAAATAAAAGTCAGTCCAAGTTCTGCATTCACAATAGATGAAAATAACCCTAAGAGGATTACCAAAATTTCCAGATTTGATCCAAGACAAGTACAGATTCTAGTCTGGTTCTTTTTGTTCATCAGCAGACATACTTACTGGTCCTGTCTGTCTGTCTGTCTGTCTGTCTGTCTGACTACCTGACAAGCCTCATTCGTCTTGACAGTATGAAACGTCTTTGTTAGGCTTGGGTAGTTTTAATCAGTGAGGTGTCACTTAACTTAATCTCTTCAACAAGCTCTAAAGTTAGGCTAAGACTAGTTTCACACAGCCCTTGCTTGAGGTAACACTGTGTTACTTAATTTCGCTAGAATCCACTTCACTCCACTCAGATCGCAGGTTTCTGTGGTTTTAATCACCATTGTTTTAATCCAGCATACGTTTTTCACATATGTTAAAGGCACAGATAACCCATGTTTTCTGACATTTAAAAGTAATTTGTATGTGAAATATTGATCTCCTTACTACGGTCACCCAATCAACAAAACTGGGGGTACATGAGAACACAGACTGGAAAACACAGAGTTAACCTGCAGTTTTGCCTTATGGCAAACATGGCGCCTTGGCAGCTACAGTGGATTGCCCCTTGGCTACATACTACAGAGGATTGCCCCTTGTCTTCTACGGTGGATTGTCTCTTGGCTACTACGGTGGATTCCCCCTTGGCTACATACTACAGAGGATTACCCCTTGTCTACTACAGTGGATTGCCCCTGCCTTAATTGGCTATTACAGTGGATTGCCCCATGGCTACTACAGTGGATTGCCCCTTGGCTGTACATACTACAGTGAATTGCCCCTTGGCTACTACAGTGGATTACCCCTTGGCTCATACAGTGGGTCGACCCTAAGCTTGGTTACTACAGTGGAAGAGAGGCCATGTTTTGACTGGTGCCCCCTTCAACCTAATTCATCTGTCAAGCCAATAATCATGACAACCTGTTTGTATTGATTGCCACTCTGATTATGTTTTCATAATGTGAGTTCTGCCCTGTGTTTGTATGGGGTTGGGGAGTTGTGAGATTTCTAGCATGGTTTTGTTACTTCTCCAAAACATAAAAATTTCAAAATTCAGGGAGAAAAATAAGTGTCATAATGATTCTCAATCTTGAAAAAAAGGATAGACTGCACACACTCATCCAAATTGGGATGATTGCCAATATGCCCAATAAATTAGATATGACATATACTTAAAGGGAGGTGATTGCACTAACAGGAGATATTGAAGTAATGATGGGACAATAAATCTTTCCCTTTAACGTTACACCTAAATACAACCTTATAATCCTGTACCCTTTAAAAAATTTTAATGCAAAAATAACAGTACCTTGGACCTGGGGAATTTAATTTCTCCATAAAAACAATCTTTTCTTCAATGGCGGAGGGATTTTTTTTTTAAGATTTAGTGACCCAGTTCAAGACTAGACCTTAAAGTGATATGTTGTTTTATTGTTTTATTTAGATTGATTTTACAGGGACTCATTGAGCTGACATGGATAACTTATGTGACAATGTTTAGGGGTACTACCACTTGAAAGTGCTTATAATTATCATGATTAATCTAGTTTCATATCAAATAGTAATAGAAAAAGTTGAAATTTTGAATATTGTGGAGTATAGTGACTTGAATAGCAGGTAAATCTCACAATTTTCCTCTTATTGCTCTACAAAATCTTTCATAATATTTTAATTACAATTTTAATATTGCATATTCAACTTAAATCAATCAATATTACTCTTAGTAAGTTTTACATTTGGGGAGGAAAAGTATGATGACATGACTATTAAGCCCCAATCATGAAACGGTATAAGACTAGCTCTTCAAGTTGGGGTGACTGCATTTCCCCTTTAATATTAGAGGAATGTTTTCATCGTTGACATGGTTTAAAAGAATTCAAGTTTTGTCTACCAGTTCCAACATGAGAATATTTGTTTGATAGAATCATGTAGCAAGTGAAGTCTAACCCATTCCCCCATAAGACTTCTGGCTCTACAGTTTTCTAAGGGGTGGGGACTGGGGGTTAATCAAGGGATGTCTTACTTGCTCTAAGTTCTGCATGTTGCATGAAATTGGCACATAGTTTGCCAGAGTTATAAAATTTTTAAGGAATGCAAGGAGAGGGAATGGGGAGAGAGGGGGTTGGTGAAAGGGGATTATAACTCCCCTAGTGGTATACTTATAAGGAATTAATATGATTAACATTCATCTTCATAATTCAATAATTCAGTAGGTTTTTTTTTTCTTGAGGGGAAGAGGATGTGGGTTAGAAATATGTGGGTAGACCAAAAGTAAAGATGGGGTTGGCCCACCTGTGTCTAAAGTCAGCTGGTAGATCTTACATTCATGAAAATTTGTTCTCTCTAGTAATGTTGTGAATAGTCTACATTGCACTCCACATCTGGCTCAGAGTGGGTACCCTACTACCATACCACTTTAAGTGAACAGTGGCATTGCCACCCCATTGTGTCCTTATTTAACCTGTAGGGGGAAATAGAGAAACAATCATCCTTTCATGAGAGGGTAGATTTACAGCTCAATTGAGCTGTAAATCTACCCTCTCAATGACATTATAAGGGCATATAGGTGACCATCGCAGCTTGCCCTATACCCTGTGCAGTTTGTGTACGTAGGCGTAGCCATATAGGTAAATAAAAGTTTGTGGGAGACCAATATCATCACCAGTCATGTGGCATACCATGCATCACTGGGTCTGCATGCCAAGACACAGAGATGTCACATGCCCCATGCAGATGCCATTTAACTTCGTATATGACAATGAACTTTTTGTCTCAGAGTTCCATGGTAACCTGTTTTGTTTGCATGTGCAAGCTGTGTATTCCACTTTTAACCATGCACATACTACCAGCTTTTGGAAGCAAAATCCTGATTTACTGAACCAACTTTACTTGTGTCATTGCACACAGCCTAGCCTGTGCCAGTCCATACACTATGGCTATGGCAGGGTGCTAGGCTGTGAAAGAATAAGTGTTTGATGGGTCTGCACCTTGCAGACACCATCCTTAGCAAGGTTTTCTCCAGCCTTTTCACCCATGAAAAGTATCTTTTGTTGTCTTCGCCATGTAAGTAAAGTCTTCTTTTTGTTCCATAACCTTCTGCCAGGGCTAACTATGTGATTTTCTCTCGTTGTGAATTTTCTGCTAATCTGTTTCAGATTTGATGTCTTTCTTCCCTGTTTTATTTCAATAACGGGAGATTTAGATAAACTCTTTGTGGAAAAGAATTGGTCAATGAATTTGTTGCCTTTATCGGAGGGGTTTTTTCGTGCTTTTATAAAAAGAGGGAGTCTTAAAATAGAAGTTTCTTCAGGAAAAATGTTCAGATAAAAGTCCTTATGACAGTGTACTATTCAGGGAGTACATCATTCGATCAGTGTTGAGTTTTAGACTTTGCAGGTGAAGCCATTCAATGCAGAATCTTGCTTGGAGCTCTATGTTGTTAGTAGGCTGAGGCAGCAAGGCCTTCTCAACCATGTGAGAATTTCTAGGACCTTGCACTAAGTGGTTGAGTAGTGAAATAATTGTTAGCTTTTATCAAGACACAGAGAAAAGGAGTTTTTCTTTGGGGGAGGTTACCCTTTTACAGGTAAAAACATGAGAGAAATGTCTTTTCTAGTTGTGAAGTGTTAGAAATCAGAATGAATACTTCTGTGGTGTTCTGTTTGGAAAAAACTCTTCGGGTATTTGGCAACAATTTAAAGGGCCAAACCTCTCACCCCAAACTGCAGTTTTGGAACCCAGGTACCGAAATTCTCAATTGGCTCAGCTCTTTGATTGACAGGTAATTCAAACAATGCAGAGTACTAAAGCTTTTATTACACAGCATGAATGGTACTGAGAGTGTTTTGATTATATAAATTGAGTTTTTCTATACTCACCTAGAAGCAATAAACTGAGATTGTATCTGGATGAGGATGAATTTCACACAATTGTGGGAGGGGCTTAAGTAAGAAGGTTAGGAGAACTGGTACTGTTTGGGGTGAGAGAACTGGTCCTTTAAATGGCCAAACCTCTCACCCCAAACTACAATTTTGGTACAGGGGTACCAAAATTCTCAATTGGCTCAGCTCTTTGATTGACAGCTAATTCAAACAATGCAGAGCACCAAAGCTTACATTACACAATATGAACGTACTGAAAGTGTTTTGGTTATATAGAATGAGTTTTTCTGTACTCACCTTGAAGCAATAAACTCAGATTGTATCTGGATGAGGATGAATTTCAGGCAATTGTGGGAGGGGCTTCAGTAAGAAGGTTAGAAGAATTGGCACTGTTTGGGGTGAGAGAACTGGGCCTTTAAGCTGAATCTGCAAAGTCCTATGCAATTCTCTCTATTACGTGTTTCTTTTATTTTGTTTCAGGACAATTGTTGAAGTATAGTTTGACTTTGGCAGTAAATTTATTTTTCAGAGTTGTAAATCAATTCATGACTCAGTCAAAACTTGCCAAATTGGCTGATTCTGGCCAAACCAGGGTGTTGCCAATTACATAATATGCCCTTCAAAGCTGGGGTATGTAGCGAGTGTAGAATTATCAACAATTTGTTCACTGAAGTTAAATTAGCTACTGTACATTTTAGGTACAATAGTTAGCTGTTACATATATTGGCTTATTGACAGTTGTTGCCGCACTGGGGAAGTTGCGCAATTGTGTTGTATCCATTGTCCCTCACATCTCAATAAAAATGGAACCTACTGCCATTGTGCGTGATGCCCGGCATATTAAGCAATGGAGTAGGGAAGACAATTCAGTGAGCCACAACTGGATAAAAGGCCGTGACCAGCTTGTCTTGAACCAAAAGGTTGGAAAACTGTACTGTTCAACTTTATTTAACCAACTAGCTCACATCCGATCTCCAGTACTTCACAAAGGAAAGTTATGGTCTCTGCAAAATTCCCACACTGATTCTCTCCTTGTGTCATACATGATTGTAATGATGCTGATCACCAAATTGCCCCACATATTACCTGAGGCTTCCCACAGAAGAAAATTGTTAACAGCCCTGGGGAGGTCCCCCCCCCCAGTCATATTTTGAGTTTTTGAATGCTAGCACTGGTTTTAACTTTCTTGCCATTACAGATACATTTTTGATGATATAATGTAACGTCAATCATGGATGTTTTTTGTTTTAAGTTTTTAACAAATATGATTCGAACCATTGATTCAAATCAAAAATAATCACAAAAGCAAATTTTTTCTCAATTTAAATCATGATTTTTTTCCAATTAATGAAATTATCCCTTTTTGGTTCCTTGTGTAACAAAGGAACCTATGCAGTCACCTTGGCGTATGTATGTGTGTGTGTGTGTGTGTATGTGTGTGTGTATGTGACGGATTGGAATGCAAGGTATGTGGTGCGATAACTCAATAACCGAGTGATCAATTTTTTTCAAACTTGGTATGTATGTAGATGTTGTGGAGTAGATGTGCCCTATCGTTTTTGGTGGAGGTCAAGGGTCACTGGTGATCACCAGAGGCCAAAAACTGAATTTCTGTTAGTAGCTGTAACTCAGTATCCGTTGTTCAAGCAGTGGCATCATTTTAGGATAAGTTAGATTGGTAGGAGGTGAAAATGTTGGTACATTAACCAAAATAATTGGAAAGGGTCAAAAGGTCAAAAAGTAATGTTTTATTGATATCTTGCCACTGAAACATTTTAGAGGGGTGGTGTAATGGAGATTTGTGTTCGTCTAAGTGAAATGCACGTGATGACCCCCCTTGACCTCACTTGACCTCATTTGACCTTTTGACCTTTGTGACTTTTTTGTGACTTTTTTGTGACATCAAGATTTGTCTTGATCAGACGAACCAAAAAGGCTATTACACTACCTTCCTACAATGTTCGTTACTTGAGTTACTGACATTTAAATGACAGGCTAGTGTGTACATGTAGGTCATATGTAGGCCTATTGCAATGCCAGGTATACGGTGCAATTACTCAATAACCAAGTAACATAGTGGAAATAATGGAAAGTTGTGTTCGTCTAAGTAAAGTGCACGTGAAGACTCTTTGGGTCTTTGTTCAATTGGTTTAAAAGTCCAGCTGAAGTTTAATGCCTTTAGACAAATGCAATGTATAAAAGAAAAGAAGAATTATAACCCCCTCTCAGTCTAAAAGCAGTTTAGTTAACAATCAGGACAGTAATGCAATTATTATTAAAAACAACCTTTTCCTCACATACAGTATTGAATAAAGTTATTCACAGTGCAAGCTAAGATTCCAATTTCAATAGTAAAATATGAAAGCAGTTTCTCTTCTTTACCTCTGCTTTTACCCTAGGGACTACAATGCTGTTTCTAACACCCTCTTTAGGTTAAAAGGTCAAGTTGAAAGTCATTTATTAGATTCTACAGAGCTATGTTTGTTTCTTGGTCTTCTAGCCAAATTGTAAAGAAGAAATTGGTGGTAATAAATCACTATCGGGCTGCCTTTAGTAGCAGAATTGTGGGCTTTTCCTTATTTTTGCTTTTCAGGCAAACACATTGGGTAGTCTAAAGGACAACCATGACATAATTTCTAGTCATCCATCATAAATTTTGGTGGTCAGGAATGACCAGATGACTGTTAAATTTCTTTGGTGCAGAAGAGACTGTGTTTATTTAAAATCAGTTTTGATCTACTTTGACTGTATTTGACCTTTGTGACTTCTTTTTAAGGTCTGGATTTGAATTGTTGAGATTGACCAAAAAGGCAATTAACTAACCTCCTATACTACCCCAAACTCAAGTAAATGACATTTTAGTGAAAGGTGATGAATGTATTTGTCGCATGGAAGTGGGCAGTGTGCAGTGTGATAATTTGAAAAGTTTAGTGTTCCATTTCTCTCAAACGGTAAGTGCTTTTATGATTTTGAAATTTAACGTGCCCCTATGTTTTTGGGTGATGGCCAAAAGTCATTGGGGTTAAAGGTGCAAATTATGCCTTACCTTGGGACTACCTTAATACAATATCATCTTTAATGCAAGGAACCATAGTGCCCTTGGGCTCTTGTTTTCATTCTAATTAGCATGATTCAGATCTTTTGAATAAAAAATCTTAACTTCAATCGCATAGATTTGAACCTTTTTTTTACTTTTATGATGGTTTCCTTGGAATTCGACTCTTACATTTTATGTACCGCATACACTTTACCTGCTGTAGCATCTGTGGATCACTTACAGCTTTTTTTTTTTTATTTTTTTTATTTTTTGTGGAGCTCTTATTCAAACTACAGTATCTATATTCGTGAGAATACATGCTGGGAAAAGTTATGTTACCCCTAGCAAATTGATTGAGCAATATCATTGAATCCTGTATTCTTCTCTTTTGGGTCAAAGGTTATTATTAAGTATACTTTATCCCTTTCCCACTTTAATCATATACTCCATGAACTGTTAAAGTTTTCTCAATACCTTAGGGGACATATGACTAGAGTTCTGCCTTTCCTAGCAATGTCTTTTGTGTTCAGCAATCGATAGTTTGGGAGAAATGACTGAGGGCAGGTGCAGGGAAATATTGAATCCTCGAGGGGAAATTTTTTCAAAATAAACATTTTTTAATTTTGAAAAGTTAACCAAAGTCATGCATGATTGTTATTGTCAAGTTTCACTTTAATGCCATCGCTAGGGGCAACAGCTTTACACTTAGGTCATTACTGTTTTGGTGTCATATTGGTGTAATGTCTGTTGATAGTACTATTGAGGTACCAACTGCCAAGGCACATTGTATTATGAACCAAGGAGGTTCTACAAGATGATTTTTAAGTTGATCATAGCCATTGTTTGAAATGTTCAGGTATCACAGTGTAATGCAGTGCTTTGTGAAATCAAAACTGGAATTTTGATCATTGAGGGCATTATTCAAGAATACGAGGGTGATTGGAAGGTAGAGTAGCCGGAAAGTTTCCTTGGTGAGTTTTGTTGTAGTGTTGTTCATGTAGGAACAGTCACCAATATTTTGAAATTAGTTTTAACTTGGGGGAACTGTTGTGATAAACTTGTTTTACCCATTCTGTCACACAACCAAGGCCATGTTCCTGCAGTGATAATTGGAAGTTATATGCATGGACCATCAATGTGTATGAAATAGGCCTAAGTTATGGCTTGGCAGTTTTTAGAAGTCTATTTCGCTCGATCCTCACTACCTCGTATTCACCTATGTTTACATCATTTTTGCCGAAAATAACTGTCCGACAAAAAAAAATAATAGCAGCATAGTAGTCCCTAGATACCTGAGTTACTTCCTTTCTTCATTTTTGCCTGTTTGTGTTAACACATGTTTTAAATTTTCTGGCAAAATTCACTGTTTATTCTCCTTTCGATCAGATATTGATAGTTATAGTGGGCATTTCAAGCTCAAGTCAGGCCACCATACCTATTACACATTTTCACTCACTCAGACACTTAAAGAAAATCGTACTCTAGACAATATAGGCTTGCTCAAGATCCAGCTGGTTTTGTTGGACATGCAATTATCTTGTAGGAGCCGAGAACAGTTTTCAAAACGAAACTTGTGTCATCTGGTACCTTGACCTTTGACACTGGTGTCATTGTTATAGTTGGTATAGACTGGGAAGAAGAATGCACACCCCCATAATAGAGTGTTCTTTGTACCATCAATGGAATTCCTAACACAGCCAGAGACTATATACCACCATGCTGTCTGTTCTTATAGTGACCTATCATACTGTCTCCTTCAAGAAAATTGTGCCAATTACACCAATTATGACTGGTTTTGTATGCTCCCTGGAGTGCTAAGTTTATGAGTTTTAAACCTGCATGCCCATTGGTGTAAGATTTTTGTTACTGTACAGTACTGGTGTACCCACAATGCTCAAACAGATTGCTCTGGTGTCCAAGAGTGGAAGTTCTACCTCGGAGGTAGTAGTTAGTTCAAAAAAGTTAATAGACAGAACACTCACTGGCATGACTGTTGCATGACTATAGCCGTTAGTCTAGATGTACATTTAAAGGCAGTCATTCATCACCCCAAACTACAATTTTACCGGTAGTCTACCGAAATTCTCGATTGGTGGAGCCATTTAACGGACATGAATTGTGAAAAAAAATCATGTACACATAATGTACTGAGAGTGTTCTAATTACACATTAAAGGCCTGATTCTCTCACCCATACTGCCATTGTGCTTGGTGCTCAGCATAAGGGTTGGAGTAGGGAAAACAAGCAGTGAGCCACAACTGGAAAAAGGCAGTGGCCTGCTCGAGTTGAACCAATTGGATGGAAACTGGGCCATAAAACCCTATTTGACTAAATCACTAACTCATCCCAAACAGATATGATAAATTCTCCTAACCTATTTACTTAAAGGACCAGTTCTCTCACCCCAAACAGTACCAATTCTCCTAACCTTCTTACTTAAGCCCCTCCCACAATGGTCTGAAATTCATCCTCATCCAGATACAATCTCATTTTATTGCTTCTAGGTGAGTATAGAAAAACTCAATTTATATAATCAAAACACTCTCCGTACCATTCATGCTGTGTAATATAAGCTTTGGTACTCTGCATTGTTTGAATGAGCTGTCAATCAAAGAGCTGAGCCAATTGAGAATTTTGGTACCCGGGTTCCATAATTGCAGTTTGGGGTGAGAGGTTTGGCCCTTTAAGCCCCTCACACATCCCTTCCACAACTGTTTAAAATTGACCCTCATCCAGACACAACCTCAGCTTAATGCTTCAGGGTGAGTATACAAGACCTCAATGTGTAATCAGAAACACTCTCAGTACAGTACAGGCTTTATAAATGAGCTATGGTACTTTGCATTGTTTGAACTAGCTGTCAATCAAAGAGCTGAGCCAATTGAGAATTTCTGGGAACCCGCCCTACAAAAATTGTAGTTTGGGGCAAGAAGATTGGTCCTTTAAGGCCTTGTATGTTCATCAGGGGTTGTTTAGACAGTTGTGGGAGGGGCTAGAAGTAAGTACAGTAGGTTGCAAAATTGTAACTATCTGAAGTGATGAACTACTCCCTTTTAAGACAGTTGTATTCTGTACCAGAGGCAGTTCTAATTCCCTACACCTAAACTTATTTTGGTGGTGTGTTGAGGGTGAAAGGTCGCTATTGGAGGGTAGAAGGAGTGAAGTATCTTAAAGTTTTGTTGCTGCATTTTCTTATATTTTTTTGTTTTAATGAGGGAGTAGAACACTTTAACAACATACCAGTGATGGTGTTTTGTGTTCCTCCCTTCTCATCATTTAAAGGTCAAGAGATGTGACCCCAAAGTTACTTTAAAGCAACAGCTAAGTATCACAGCTTTCTTATTTCTCTTCAAAGTATCTTTTATCATATTTATGACTTCAGTTTTGCATGTTGAAGGTAAACCAAGCAGTTACTTCTAGTAAATTTCACATTTGAAGAGAAAAAATGTTGCTACATGTCTCTTAACAGCCAATCATGAAACAGGACAGTGTACTACACTACTTCAAGTTGTGGTGACTGGCACTGACTGCTCTAGTCCCTTAAGGAGTACTCTCATTTACAAGAATATTATGCAGTGTATGTATGTATACATAAATATATATGTATATCCGTTCTGTATACATATAGATGTATGTTTATATAAATGATGCTGTGAAAAACAAATACATGTAATGAAATAAAATACTTTGGTGTTTAAGTTTCAATCAGTTAGTAGAAGGAATCAGAATAAAACATTAAGAGGAATTTTCTTATTTTTCTTTCAGCATCAAGAGGAAGTGTCTTCTCAGCAAGCAGCTGACGAAGCGAAACTCAAGACCACTTCAGATTCAAAAGAGATCGAGGGGCCTGGAGATAAGCCAAAGGACCCCTGGATCTTACAACCTCAGGAACTTTGTCAGAAACTAGAACAGGTCCAGCAAGAAAGATCAGTTTGTGAGAACCAATGGACTGGTTGCCTCAGAGAGGGGGAACCAAAAGGTACTGAAATAGAAGAAGTCAAAAATTCTAGCTCCAAAGTGGACGTTTCTTTATCAAAGGATGAAGAATCTCTGACAGACATTGTGAAAGATAAAATGAGATCCTTAGAAAATGAAAAGAGGATAAACAGCTTAGTCACAGGTGAAAAGTCCCAGATAAGTCCCGAACTCAATTTGGACCAGTCAGTGTTGTCTGTAATGGATAAAAGGCCAGCCTTACAGGAAACAGATATTGATTTGTACTCAGAAACCAATGCCAAATCAGACTTGTCCAGTCTGTCGCTATCAGATAGCCATCATATTGATATTAAAAAACAACTTGACATTGCAGATTGCATAATTCAAAATTCAGAGGGTAACGGTGGGGTAGGTGAAGAAAATAATAATAAGAAAAGCAGGGGACATCAGAGAAAAAGTAGCTTAGTTTTGGCCTTGGAAGATGGGCAACTTGAAATGGACGATGTGACAGTGAGGTCACTAGATATTGCTTCGGATATTGCTGTCATTGCGCAATTAAATCAGCTTAATTCCAAGTTTGATGAATTGAATTCACGCAGTCACTACGGCAGCGACTGGGATTGTTCAGAGAAAACCAGGGCCAAGCCAGCCCTGGTGAAATCAAACAGCATTTCTAGTACAACGAGCATAGGTTTAAATAATGAAAATATGAGCTCCTCTGTACCTTTACTGACGAGGAGTGGCTCGGAATCACATATGCAAAAGAAACACAAGTTTCCCTTGGATGTGAGGCCCTCATCGTCAGTGGGAAGAACTGGTAGTCATTCAAAACTGTCACGTCAAAAGTCGAAAGAAAAATTCAATTCCAGTTCGGAGGAAAGTTCCCAGACTACGTCACCACAGAAGAGACTCAAAATGAAACCGTCTTTGATATTGTCAATTGACGGTGATAAAACAGAAGCCAAAGGTGCTGAAAATAAATTATCGTCTCCCACGTTTGTATCGCGTCTGAAAAATAAGATTTTATCTCCGAAAAACACTAGCCCTGCGAGGTCATTGTCCAAAGCAGATGTTGAAACATGTGGGAATACTGAAGTTGAACAAGAAGATTCAGATTCGGACCAAGTTGGGGCCAAGGTTCCATTGCGAAAGCAAAGTCCTGGGAGGAAGGGAGATGGGGTGAGGATAACTTGGCCATTTTCATCTCAGAAAACTAATTTGGAGTCAGAGGCTGATGTGGATAATAAGAGATCATCTCCTAAAGAGAAGAAGACGAGGAAAGTAGGGGTGTCAGAAATGGAGGATGCATTAACAGTTGCCACAGATGAGTCACATGATACTGGAAGCAGTGACAGTGGAATGGAAAAGGATTGGAACTCCAAATCGAATGATGACTTGGCAGAAGAGGTAAGTCTTATATCTTAAGGGAAAAAGGTTATCTACAGTACTTGAAGTAATGTATGGTAGAGCAAGCAGACTGTGGTAGTACAGAAATCTGACCTTAGTGAAAATTGAGGGGGGGGATTGATTTGAGGGATAGGCTAGTTGAGACTATAGCCCATAGCTTTACCAATCTCCCTATCCCCCCCAAAAAATCTTTCCCACGCAAAAGTGTCCAAAATTTTAGCTATGCCTGTGGTAGTGAAGACCTACATATTGCTCAGATATTACTCTTCTTTCTGTTTAAATACCCCCAAATCTATTTCACTCCTACTTACCTCATCTCTTACACATATGAACAGCTCACATGCCCCGGTACCCCCTTCCGGGGATTTTCAGGGGTTGGTGTAGCGGGAGTAGTTCCCTGAGAATCTCCGCAAGGGGGTACCGGGGCATGTGAGTTGTTCATATGTGTAAGAGATGAGGTAAGTAGGGTTTATAGATTCCCAAACCAGGTAAGTTTTGGGGAACTCCCAATACCCATCTCCCTCTCCCATTCTCCAAGAATTAGGGTACCAGAACAGCATGTACATGCTGGTAACTAATATACATAGGGTCCACTCCATAGTCCCCCGTCTCATTGGTCCCCCATTCAGGGTAATTCGTCTCATTAGTCCCTCATCTCATTTGTCTGCCGTCTCATTAGTCCCCCAGTTTATTGTTAGGGCTAGGGTTTAGGGTTAGGGGACCAGTGAGACGGGGGACTAATGAAACGGGGGACCAATGAGATGGGGGACTATTGAGACAGGGGACTATAGACATTATCCCAAGGTACTATAGACTACTCAAATACACTAGTACATTAGTAGAAATTATATTACCTAAAGGGGACTTTTATGTTTATCTGTAATGCACCAACATGGCAGATGAAGCAAAAATTACTTTCTTTATCAAATAATTCAGTCTCTACAGTAAAATATACGCAAATAGCTTCATCTCCTCAAATGTCAAGAACATCCCCCCCCCCTCCCAAAATATTTTGAAGCAGTAGCTAAATATCACAATTTTTGAAATATTTTATCACTTCATTAGTGTATGTAAGGTAAACAAAGCAGTTACTCCCAGTAAAATTCAACTATGAGAAAAATGTTGTCACATGACTCTCAAATGCCAATCATGAAACAGGACAATCTACTACACTGCTTCCAAGCTGGGGTGATGCTCTTGCCCTCTAAAAGGGTTCTGTATGCATAGATACAGAAGTGGCATTATTTTAATATTAAGAAGTATGCATAGGAAATGTTTCTTCTAAAGCAAGAAATAAAAGCATTTTGATATGTGGAATACCTTAAATTAGAAAATCAACAGGTCAAAGGTGACATCATGCGGTACATGCAAGAGAACTTCAACTTTCTACAACTTCTTAAATTTTGTTGTAAATATTGACATTCCAAAATGAAATTCATGATTTAAAAGCAAGGCAGTATCAGAAAGACTTGAATGGTGACTTCTGTGAAAACAAAAAGTTTGTTTTCAAGTTTCAAGTTTAGATTCCTTTGAAGAACCGCTCTTTTTTAGCAGAAAAACATGCTACCCAGTAGAGATATGAGTCTAATAAGAACATGTTTTTGCATTTGTATTGTAAAGTAGAATGTTGTATCACCTCCAGTAGCCTACATTAAAGGCAGTCAACTTTCACCCCAAACTACAAATTTTGTAGTAAGTCCACAGAAATTTTCAATTGGCACAGCTCTTTAGACTCTGATTGACAGCATGTTCAGAAAAATGCAGAGTAACTGAAGCTCATATTATGTAGCTTGTACTGTACTGAGAGTGTTTTGATTACACGTTGTGGTCTTGTATACTCACACTGAAGCAATAAACTAAGATTGTGTCTGGATGAGTATGAGTTTTAGACTGTTGTAGACTTTAAAGTAGGTTAGGAGCATTGGAACTGTTTAGGGTTAAACAATTAGGCTTTATAAATGGAACAAGTTCGGCCAAATACATATGATCAGGACCATAGGTGTACGGGAGTAATTTTCTATGAGGGGGCAAGAGCATTTTTTGGCCCGAATAATGTCACCATTTATCATGCTTTGCCCATGTTTTGCCCAATTAGACCAACTGCTTTTGCCCGAATAGGGAGGACGAGTGCCCCCCTGCATCCACCCCCTCTCCACCTTTGTATGCCTGTGATCAGGACCTTCTTAAGTTAAGATGTCTTTATCTAAATCTTTTCTAACCTGTCCTAACCTTAGCAACCCTCTGAAGAGACTAAGTTGTCCATGAACTTGAAATTTTATAATCAGGGTGGTCAGTAGGTGACTGGGATCTAATAGCACTGAACAGCACGTACACTCCCTTAAATGGTTTAAGAAGTAAATTTTTCAAGTTGCTTATTTGTTTCCCTTACTTTGCTGGTTACCAAAATGTACCCTAGTACTTCTATAGTTTTAATTCTGATAACTCCAAATGAACCCTACTGCACAAAGTATGGAACTCTGTCAGAGGGATCGCTCTGTTTCTTACTCAAGTTTGTCATTCTTTTAGCCAGTTTAAGTGTGTACTGTACATGTTTTTCATGTCTGGTATTAAAGTATGTGTTGGGTAATACGTGCTGTAGCTACAACCAAGGAATGATGGGAACTTGTGTTATTATAAACAACAGAGCACTTGGTGATGTCAATACTGTTGTTTATCCCCCTAAAGTTCCAATGATCCTTTTGGTGCATTTATGCAATACACCCCTTTCCAAACTATTATTACAAAGAATTGTGGGATTAGGATGTTGGTGTCCATTTTATTGTGCTACAATAAAGTACCATTGATATTAACGACTCAGACCGAAACCCATCCCATAATCCTGTGTAATTCACTATCTGGGAAGGGTCTATGGTTAAAATTCATAAATAAATATGTCCTCCATTCTTACAACCAGGTATCTCAAGATGCAAGAAAACCAGCATCATCCCTTTCTTCAGCAGAGAACAGCCAACCCGCCTCTCGACCTCAATCTCTATGCACAAGATACCATTTGTACCCTGCCTCTGCCCCCATGAGTCCTTACCGGACACCCTGCAGTAGCAGCAGGGAAGATATCTTGGAGGGTAAAGACGTACCTCAATCTGTACCGATGTCCCCGCAGTGTCAGAGCATGGAGAGTATTCTAGATACAGAGGGACAGAAAGGGGATGCAGAAGTTGTAGGTAGACCACCAAAGCCCAAACATCGCCCTAAGAGGAGAAGCAGATCCGACTTACCAACAGACTTTAAAGCCATTCTTTCAGAATTAAAGGAGACAGCCAAAGAAGGTACAGTACCGACTGAAAAAATCTTCTGATATTTGTGAAGGGGTAAAACATAAGGAAATTTCCTGATTTCAGGAAATAAGAATTCTTGAGCAAAGTTCTCCAGAAATCCATTTTGCTGGACGAAAATTTTGGCAAAGGGTAGGGTGTAATGCCACTACATGAACATAAAATCAGTGAAATGCAACAATTTTACTCGTAGACCTCCTGTGTGAAAAGTTTTCTCAAAGGGGAACCATGTATGGAAAAACACGGAATCTGGTTGATTTCTTCATGGGAAAATTCTTTCATGGGAAATTTGTGCATTTGGAAGGAAATTTTGCAATTGGTGGGTGGGATATTAACTATTTTTATACATAGAAATGCAGAAAGAATTGTAGGTAATTTTACTTTCTTCCTCGGACCGCCATCAATCTGGAATGAAAACATTTAGGAAACATTAAGACCACCACTTTAATTACATTTCTGTATATGAAGTACTGTAAATGGTTTGAGATGTTGAGAGTAATTTGGGTCATTGTTTCGTCTTACAGTAGAATAATGATTTCTCTCTAGTAATAAAAAGGTTATTATGAAGCACATTGATCTGTCAAACAGTAGGTCAGCAGAATCCTATTGCAAAACATAGGAAATAACAGAATGTGAAAGTGGCAAAGGTATGAGATATTCTTTCTTAATCAGGGACATGTATGTCTTCAAATTGACAGAATTTATTTCTATGTTTATAGAGATCATTTAATGAGATTGAAAATGATACATAGTTTATATATGAAGGGTATACTTAGGGAAGTACATTCATTTGAAATGTTCCTACATAGCATTCAAAGAAAATAGCGCAAGACATCGTCAAACCATTCATTGTCAACCATACACCACAGGAATAGCTTCATCTCCTCAAAATATTATGAACATGCAAGAAGAGCTATGGATGTTGCATCATTTGAAATGTTGAAAGTTTGGGTGAACAAATTAGACCTGAGCAAAAAAAAAAAAATTAATTTCAATCTGAGGGAAACTTATTTCTTGTAAAGAAGACCACCTGTTGTAAATAGTGTGAAAGATACTTTGAAGAGTTAAAATATAAGAAAATTGTTACATCTAGTTGTTGCTTCAAAATAAGTTTGGGACAACTGCTCTTGCCCTTTAAGTTTTGGCAGATGACAGCTATGCAGAATTTTGACATTCCACAATAAACAATTCTGATGAAATTGGCATATTTAAGTCACCATTTCATGCATGAAATGTGGAACCAAAATCACAAAATTTTTATTTTCAAAAGTTTTGATATGTTTCCCATTTTATAGAAGTATTGAAAAGAAAAGGAAACTTTTAAGGAATAAAATTCAATGTGATATGGTTTTTCCCACATTTTTTCTCCAAACTATTTTAAATTGTGAAATGTCCATAAATTTGATAGAAGGGATCCCATGATATCCTTATGACAACATCAGGTTCCACTTTTGTGGTTATCCAGGAATGGAGGTTTTCATAAAACTGCCCCAATGACAGGAAATGTTCAGTCTGGTTTTGTCTAGATGAAATGCATATTTTGATCCCCAAATCCAAGTATCTCTGTATTTTGTGAGTTTGTTTAAAAGTATTTGTGGTAACATTCCTGGGATGGCTGTACAAATATTGCTGTTTTGGCTGGGACCTCATATTTGTCAGTGGATGTTGCTATGTGAAAAAGGTGTTCAACATTTGCGATTAAAGGGCTAATGCTGTTCTGATCCTAGGCATTTAAATATACTCAAATCCTTACAGAAAAATAAGGTTGCTGCAGTATGTTAGCACTGAATTGTTAACTGTTTACTGCCCATTGTGTCCATTGAGTCCATGAAAGCCAATTTGGCACCCATTATTCCTGCTGTTTCTCATGCCCCCCCAAAAGGCACAAAGGTGCCCTCCCTGACTGGAGGCAGGTTTACTGTACTTTGCACAGTTAGGAATAGACGATTTTTAAAGTTTATATCTGCCCAAACATGTGTGACATTTTGGTTTAGGTCAAGTGGTAACAAAACATTTGACCGCTGCACCGACAGTGCATACATGCTGCCATCAGCTTCAACACACATAGAAGTGTTGCCCCTTGACCTTTGCAGTATTGCACAATGCTGCTCCCAGAAGTTCTTCAAACTGGTCTATTTAATCAGGAGCACTGCAGATGCACATCAGTACTGTAATTATGAATTATGACTTGCCTAATTAGGCATTTGATGTCTACCCAATTGAATGACCCCTTTCAATCACATGACCATATTGCATGCTTTACCTTTGTAATTGTCTTTTTAGACACATCTTTTGAGCCACTTGTGTGAAAAGGGGCTTTTCAAGCAAATATGAGAATCTCATATACCCCTTAAAAATCCACCCTCTTAAGTTTGAATGCTGGTCAGTATGGCAAAGTGTAAAAAGTAGCCTTACAATCTGCTAGTCTTTCATTTTCATAGCAATCTTTTGTTAAACATAACCACATTGCTGTTATACTGTACACGTAACACATATTGAAAGGACATTCCCAAAGTCTGAATGTCCTTCTGCACATAATGATCAAACTGAAGTACTCATTAGCAGTTAATTTCACATTCTTTTTATTTTTTTATAAGACCCTAAAGAACATTTAGTTTCAAAAAGGAAGCAGTTGTAAACTAACAGTCAGTTGTAATTCTTCAAGAATGAGTTGACATGACACAGACACATGGTAGATAGATCCACACAGACTACTTGTTGTGTGGCCTGTGTTGTCATGTACCACAAAGAAATAAATTTGAGTGTGCTGCAGACCCCTGGTGTTCAGGTTGAATGGCATGGTCATCATTTACTGCAAGGACTCTTGCAATGGAAAATGCAGTATTTGAATTAGAATACTACATAGTAAGCTACCCTATTACATAAGTGGCTCTTGAGAACAATGTGATAATATTTTTCTGGCTTAATTGTGAAATTTGCAAGGATTAACTAAATGCTTGAAGTACCCCAAATATGAGATATTTTCAAGTTGGCCTGAAATATCATGAAAAATGTACTTTAAACAGCAGGAAATCTGAGATAAAGCTGTTAATTGTTTCTCAAACTATTAAACTGGGCTGAAGAACTCAATCTGAATAAAGAACTATCTCAAAATGTTAAAGGCCCAATTCTCTCACCCCAAACAGTACCAATTCTCATAACCTTCTTACTTAAGCCCCTCCTGCAGTTGTCTAAAATTATCCTCATCCAGACACAATCTCAGTTTATTACATCATGGTGAGTCTAGAAAAGCTCAATGCATGTTATCAAAACACTTTCAGTGCAGCTCATGCTGTGTTACTTAAGCTTTTGGTACTCTGCAAAAATTGTAGTTTGGTATGAGAGGACAAGCCCCTTAAAGGGCAACAGCAGTCGCCCCAAAAATTATTTTGAAGAAATAGTGAAATCTCACAATTTTCCTCTTATATCTCTGGGACAAATCTTTCTATGATATTTTAAGATTCCATTATTGCATTCAAAGTATTACCAAGCAGTTAACACTAGTACTGTACATTTCTCATTTGAAAAGGAAATATGTTCCCACATGACTCTCCAGATCCAATTATGAAACAGGAGAGTGACTACACTGCTTCAACTTGGGGTGACTGCTCTTGCCCTTTAAGTCTGGGATGACTGATTTTACCCTTTCATTGCTTGTCTGGTCATGGAGTTATTACGGAATAGCAGCACCAAAATTACGACCACAGTTGTGTATATGTTATGTCATAAAGCTGTCATTGAGTGTATTTCCTTGTACCTGTGTTACATCAGGGGGTTGTATGTGTGAACTTGGAATAAAAATAAGTGACTTCTTTTTACCTGTTTGTTAAATACTTGTCACATGTCAGGCTTTCAGGGACATACCTGAGCTCTTCAGAGATTTGAAGTACTGTATGTTTAAAAGGTTCCTTTCAGGGATATTTGAAGAGATTTAAAATTTCTGGCATGTTTCTATTAAAGGGCAAGAGCAGTCACCTCAACTTAGGTACAGTATAGTGCTAGTACACTGTCCTGTTTCTTGATTGGCTGTTGAGAGTCATGTGACAGTATTTTTTCTCTTCAAACGGGAAATTTACAAGGAGTTAGTTTCTTTTTATCCTACAATACATGACACCGAAATATTACAAAGAATACTTTTGACAGAAATCAGAAGAAAATGGTGAGATTTAACTGTTGCTTCCAAATAAGTTTGGGATGACTGCTCTTGACATTTAAAGCCACTTCATAAGCTCTTAGTAGGTACTTTGGATTAGGATGGTAGACCATCCTATCATGAATAATCATGTGACAATGTATTTTTCACTCAAACTTCTCTGAATATACCACATCTATGTCCTGTTATATCACTAGCCCTCACCCAATCAACAGCTCTCACAATTTCCTTCTCATACCTATTCCAAGTACCTTTACTGATTTAAATATTGCATATTCAAGATAATTGCATGTTCAAGATAATTGCACATTCAAGATCATCAAGCAGTTGTTCCTAGAACCTTCACAGTTGCAGAGGAAAGTATTCTTTGATTCTGAAGAGCGATCATGAAACAGGATTGCCTACTGCACTAATTCAAGTTAGGTGACTGCAGTTTCCCTTCAAGAGTCAGGCTATACACTAACTCTGACAAATTAAAGCAATATATTTCAATGTTTTACTTTAAATTCCAGCTGAAAATTCATCAGAAGTTACAAGAAGAAGGAAAGGAATAAACCATAGAAGACCTTTATCAGCTTATGGCAAACTGGGACATACATCTGTGGATGGTACACCTGAAAAATCTGTGAGTTTCTTCTTTACCTGGGATAATATCTATAGAACCCTGTCTCACTAGTTCCATGCCTCAGTGATCCCTTCTCTCATTTGCCCCCACGTCATCAGTCTCCCACATCATCAGTCTCCCATCTCATTGGTCCCCCCATGTTTTCAGGTCATCCTGTAAAGTAACCTAAACCTCTCAATCTAAACCATATAACACTACCCTTAACACTTACCTACAACCCAGTCTCCTAAACCTTGTCCCAATGAGTTGGGGGACCAGTGAGAGGAAGGACTAATGGGACAGGATAATGAAAAGGGGAACTGAAAGGAAACTAATGATACCACTAATGCTGATTGGTAGACCATTGAATTAGGGGACCAACGAGACAGGGGACTAATGAGACGGGGCCAATGAGACAGGGTACCAATAAGGCAGGGGACCAATGGGACAGGGGCCAATGCAACAGGGGACCAATGACACAGAGAGTTTTTCTTTCTTCCTATTTGCTTTTCACAAAAGGTAGAGGTGCATTGTCCTTGGTAGTTTGTTAAGAGAAGGGGTACTTTTCCTCTTGCAATATTTTAATCTAGAAAGTAGTGCTACATATAAAGAGGTGTCTCTATATAAAGTATTTAACTCACATGAATCAGACAATCCAAAATACTCTATCTAACAAGCAAAGAAACATTGTCCTTTTGGTTACATTGTTTGTTAAGAGGATTGAAAATCTCAAATGGAGACTTCACCATTTGTCCACCTTAAATCCACAAAATGTGAGTTTAGGTCAATTAATTATGGGCTGTAACAGGATTGAAAACAAACTTAGAGGCCAGTTATTCATTAACCCTGACAGTTCAAATTCTCCCAAACTACTTACTTCTAGCCTCTCCCACAACTATCTAAAACTCATCCTCATCCAGACACGATCCCAATTTGTTGCTTCTGGGTGAGTATGCAAGGCTCTAATGTGTAATCAAAACAGTCTCAGTATAGTACTGCCTTTCTGCTTGGTGCTCAGTATAACCAATGGAGTAGGGAAAACAAGCCAGTGAGCCACAACTGGAGAAAAGGCTGTGGGCAGCTCGACTTGAACCAGTTGGGCTGTAAAACTCCATCTAACCTAACCTATTAAACCTAACCTAGTATAGTAAATGCATCAGGCTAATCTGCATTTTTGAATTCGACGTCAGTCAAGAGACTGTACCAATGGAGAATTTTTGTAGACTAACTCTAAGATCGAAGGTTATGGTGATGAATTACTGCCTTTAAATATTACATAATGACTTATACTTATGAATTTATGAATGAGTGAAGTGTAAGTGTCTGAAAAAATTAAACAAGTTTATGTGAGGTTAGTATTTCCAGGTGTGTTGCAAATGGCACTCCTTAAGAAATTATGGAGTGTGGTAGATGTGCTGTTTTGATTTTTTTTTTAAACGTTGGCACAGTGATTTGAGGCGAATGATGGTGTACAATCCTTCTCACACAGATCCAAATTCAAGACCTGTTAGGTAAAAGAGCCCTTTTAGTGGGAATCATCCTATGGGCCTTTGAACGACAATAGTGTAGATTAAAGCAGCTCATTGAGTTGGTTCAAGAAATTTAACAAATTTTTCCAAACCTGTCAAGTTTACTTCACATACCAATGACAAATGGTCAATCTAAGACAATCCCCATAGCCTACACACAAATTACTGTTTTATGAGTGTGTGCTTAACGATTCAAGTCAGTTTTCAAAAATTCGTGACCAGACACTTTTTCAAATTATGTACAAAACCGTTTCAAGTCAGGATGCAGGAAAATTCAAAATTTTAGCATTTTCTGTGACTTTTGGACTTGAAACTTGACTTGTTATGCTAACTATAAGCATTGTTATGTGATAGTGACCCTTTAAGACTCTCATTAAGTTATCGATATCAACTCAATGAGCCTCTTTAAATGGGAGGCATGCAATCTATTGTCATCATTGGCTAGCAAGGGCATGTTACAGCAGACTACGATGAAGTGACTAGAATGCCATCTAGTCAGTGGCATGTGCAGGATTTTGGAGGTGGGGAGCTCAACCTGTGATTCCGCAACTGGCATGAATTTTGATGACTTTTTTTTTTGCTTTTCTGCACTTCAGTTATTGGCGACGGACTGACATTAGCATTCTTGTGCTACCCAAATTTTCAAGGACCTTTTTTTTTTTTGCTTTGGCAACCATTTTTCTACTTAAACACGCTACTGCATCTAGTAAGGTTCCATTCATTGCTACCTGAGTTTTCCCATGGGAGATGGGCTGTTTACTTGTAGTAAAATTTAAAGGGCAGGAGTAGTCATCCCAAATTGAAGAAGTATAGTAGACTGTCCAGTTTCGTAATTGGCTGTTGGGAGTCATGTGACAATGTTTTTCTCTTCAAATATAAAATTTACTAGAAATAACTGCTTGGTTTGCCATTAATATGCAACAGTAAAGTCATAAAATATAATTAGAGATACTTAGAAGAGAAATATGATGAAAATTGAGTTATTTGGCTTTTTCTTCATAATAAGTTTGGAGGGACTGCTCTTTACCTTTAAGGCTTTTAGATTCTGAAACATTGTAAGTTTTGGGGAGTTTTGAGGAGGGCCCTTTGGCGTATTGCCTCCACCGTAAGGAGTTTTTCTTAAATTTGATTGTTGGAAAGAGATCGATTGAGCCATAGATCTGTCAATTGATAAATCTTTGTTTGTTCAGCCTATCAAGAAAATATGATGGGAATTAGTTCCAAATTTGTGGGGGCTTGGGACATGAAAGGGGGCAGTCAGCATTCATTTTCCTCAACTTTAATTATGGTCTACAATCATACATTGAGTTCAAACTAACACAAAATTATCAGTTATCATGGTTGCCCCCTCAAGGCTGGGGGAGGTAGAATATGTCCATGGTGTTTCCAGTCTGTCGTAAGAGGCGACCAAAGTGAAACCAAATTTAAAATTAAACCATACTTGAAAATAAATTTAAACTTTGAACTCTTATGAAATTGACAGTATAACACATTCATGTTGTTTAATATTAGTGTCTTCTAACTATTACTAACTAACAGTCAACTGTGGTCTGACATTGGTCACTGTATGGGTTAGGCTCTCTCGTCTTGCATCTGTGTCGAATTTTTTACCCTAAAAATCCTGCAAATTACCTATTTAACAGTAATTACCCTACCCCAGAAGTTATGTTTCTGCTTACTTGGAAGACATCTTCAACGTTTGTCCATTCTGGTAATTAACAAGTTGAAAAGGGAAAAACAAAGCTTAATAGTTGCTGTCAAACTCTAGTTGCCCCTTAAAAACTTTTTGGAATTGTTCGCAGATGATACTCTTGTCCCCTGTAATGGTAAGAGAGCCTAGGTTGTGGTCTTAATAACTCACTTGCACATACTTCTGTTTATGTCTCTTTAGCAGCCAACATCTCCACTGATGAAGTTCGAACAACGTCGCAGTTCATCTTACGACGGATTACAGCTAGCTGAAAGAGAATCTCCCGAAAAACTGCCACGCAGCCAGTCCCTGACAATGCTCAGTGAGATTGCACAGCCACCGTCGAATATCAATAAAACCCTCTCTTTACCGGCTGGTGAGAATCATGTTCTCTTTGTCTGTCATTTCAACATCCCAACAAATTTTCATTCCATTGGGTAACACCTTGCCTGTGCCGTTGTGCATGCATAGAATGGCATAATTATGTGATGGGCGTTTGAAGTAGACATGGAAGCTGGTTTATATCCAGATATGGGTGTTGACAGAGTGTTACATGACTAGTGCTGTTCAAATTATTCAAGCATTTGAGTGATTGGTTAAAGGAACATACAACTAAATTGTTGAAACTTTCATTCAAATACAAACTTGTGTAGGCTCAGTAGTAGTTAAATTGATTTCAAAACTAATTGTTCCATTTAAAAAATTAGGAACAAATAGGAATAATGCACTCATTTTGGTAAGTGATCCCATTACTGACATTGAATTTGGGGTTTGTTGCATACATATACCCATGATGCAGGGCTTGTTTAGGCAGGGAGGGGGACTTGTTTAGACAGAGAGGGGAACTTGTTTAGGCAGGGAAGGGGGCTTGTTTAGGCAGGGAGGGGATGTGTTTAGGCAGAGAGGGGACACATGTTTAGGCAGGGAGGGGACACAGGTTTAGGCAGAGAGGGGACATGTTTAGACAGGGAGGGGACATGTTTAGACAGGGGGTATGACAAAGTTGCAACAAAGGGAAGGGATCAAGGATTGTTCCCTTGGCTGTTGGCATTGACATATACACTCACTTTCAGTTGGTTCCTAAGAATCTCTGCTTTAAATGTTTGGAAGGAAGTTCACAAGTTTGCCAGAAAAAATAGATAGATGTCCAGTTTATTGCAGGCAGAAACTGTTCAAAGACAGAAATGAATTGTTGTTCGTTGCCAAACTGCTTGCCTCTGAAACCCATTCATTGAATATAAACTTGTGCTTATAATTTGCCTGATCACAGTGTGCATTGAATACTTGTAGGATACTCAGAATTTTATAACCTTACATTTGAAATGTTTGCATTATTTTAATTCACTCCTTGGAATCCTCTACCATTTCACCAAATCTTTCTTCCCATCCTGGTGTAAATAATTTTTTGCACCAAACAGGCCATTTAAAGTAAGAAATTGTCACGTGTGAGGTTAACAACTTAGTCACAAAAACAAAAAAACAAACAAATTGTACGACTAATGCATACATAGATCAGTAAACAAGTCAAAGAGGTTGGTATATGCCCTTAAAGCGCATCAGTTATTGAGGGAGACATGTAACATTGGGTACTTGTGAAATCTTGAGTTGATTGTCTTTGCCAAAATGAACTTGTGTTGGTATGCCTTGGAAATAAAGTTGATGGTCTCCCTTTTTTTACCCCCCATACAGGATTAGGTGAAGATGCGGAAATACTTAGATGTACGCCACGGTACAGACGGATGCATGTAAAGTCCAGGAGCAGATTCTCGGAGGTAAGTTTCAGCTTTAACCAGTCAGATGAAATGTGATGAAAGTATTTATATTGCCATTCCAGTGGGACAGAATGGTATGATGAAACTGTAACTTCATCATCAGCCTGCAGCCCTCCTTTTGCTATGTTTAAGTTAGGGGGGTTGGGTTTAGGGTTGGAAAAGAGTTCAGGCCTTGAAGGGTCATTGATGACCCTCCCCTTGTGCACTACACTAAGGTACTGGATTTCTATGCTTATATCTTGTAGTCAATTATTCTCCAGCTCTTTATCTAGAATCAGTTTCTTCATTCAGTTTGGTGATAGAATTCCACCAGTATTTATCTATTTGTGTTGTTTACACTGTTGGTACTGTAAAACAGCATTACAGCAACCATAAGTCTTTACAAGGGATGTCTTGTCATTACTGTATTTGAGTTCTTCCTCTCAGGGCAAGTATGAAAATGTAAGTACTTGATATATAGGTTCATTGCTCAGTGAGCATTCACCACTTCTATTGGTCCATTTCGATCAGGTGACCATGCCTTATCACGAGAAAAGATGGTATAGAATAAATTCACTCATCTACTCACTCCACGATTTTTGCATCACTTGCTTTAAACCTGATGAAGCATTATCCATTTATCCCTTAGCAATGCATGGTCTTTATGTACCATTAAAGTCATTTGCTTTTGTCTTCGTTGACAGTATGATGTCTAACATTGACATTTGATTCTGTTATACCGCCCTCAGTGGTATGATAAAGAGATGAGTATGCCATCTAGGACCATGTCAGTATGGACCTTCTCATTTGTTTTTGTCATCATTGACAGTATTATGTTGAACATTTTCATTTGATTCTGTTATACCGCCCTCAGTGTTATGAGCAAGAGAGCATGTCAGTGTTTGCAGAGGCCATCTGGGACCATGTCAGTATGGACCCTCTTCATGTAACTTTAAAGTCATTTGCTTTTGTCTTCATTGACATATGATGTTGAACACCTACATTTGATTCTGTTATACCACCCTCAGTGTTATGATCAAGAGAGTATGCCAGTGTTTGCAGAAGCCATCTGGGACCATGTCAGTATGGACGAATCTGAACTTGTCTTTCATGTTGGTGATGTCATTGAAATAACAGACACAACGGATGACAATTGGTGGTGGGGACACATACATAATCGAGAAGGATGGGTACGAGTAGGATATGTCAGAGTGAGTATTTATGTAAAGTTAGATAACCAGAGATGATATATATATTTAAAATACTATTTTACATTTTCTGAAGTGAAGCATTTTTAGAGCAGTCCCCCCAAATTGTAATAGACTAGCAGTTTATCCTATTTCATGGATAGCACTTGAGAATCATGTGACAATATTGGCCTGACTCAATTGTAGATTTTATGTTGTGTTTAATCATTGCTTCACCTTGAAAATGTAATATTTAAGTCCTAAAATTAAAAAAGGTACAACTTGGAAGAGAGAGACAAGAAATATAGGTGAGAATTAGCTGCAGGTTTGAAGGAAGGGTTTAGGGATTGCTCAGCCCTTTGAATCTTCCATGTAGAAGTTCTACCAAGTAGGAAAGTTTCCATTTAAATTGAGGGCAGACTCATGTATCTAACTGGCAGTTATCGCAAAGTGACTTGTGTATTTCTTGTGCTCAACTGCTCATACTGTCCAGCTAGATAAATGACTCTCTGCTAAAAGTGGTAGTTTCAGGTTCGCACAATCTCTCAATCTCTTTCAAGTAATACTGTCAACTTGACTTTGTAATCAAATTGTGTGAGATGTTGTGGTCAATATCTTTACCTATTGTCATTATGTCACAAATATTTATGTACAAGACATATTTTTCATTCACTAAGTTTTCCCCCATTTAATACGATGCTTGTTTTCTATGAATGCACTCGTAGTGGAACTACAGACGTTTTGTCAGTTTTGTCGTTTTGTCAGTGGTGAGTAAATAATGTTAATGGGGCTGTATATGACTACCATATTTACTCTATTAAACGCCCCGGGGGCGTGAAATTTTCGTAAAGGGGGGTGTTTATTAGAGTCAAATTTATGTGACTTCTGGTAAACTGCTACATATGGCATATTTGTCCATTTGGTTGTCAGCTTCACAATCAGCTGTGAGCTCCTCCCCAATGATCGGTAACCAAACTTAATTCCCTATAAATATGGTAGCCATGAACAGCACTCTGAACTTTGCAAGTGTGATCAACTTTCGCCGACATCTTGATATGTAACGTTACACACAGAAGTGACTTTTTTAAGTGCCCGCGGCATATGCATTCATGCATGCTGTGAACAGTATACAGCCAGGCCTCACAGTACTATACTGACCGGCCGGCTATACGCACGTACATACAGTAATTGCATAATAGTTACCGTGAGTAGTACCATTAGCAGTACATACGCGTTCACAGCATTTCACTGTTAAACAGTTTTCCTGTGTTGAATTTGGATTTTCATGTTAGGCTGTTCAGATAGGCTAGCGAATATTTGTATACCTACGGTATGAACAGTACCACTTTCGAAACCGCGAACGAAGCAGTACAGGTTCGCGGTATGTGAAAGTGTGATGGATATCAACAGAAATTAGTTGCAGAAACATGCCTTTTACTTCAGGATACAGTATGGGACTTAAGGAGATTTTGTGGCTTCAAGGCAGGACTATTTCATTTTCCTTTTACCATATTGTCTTTGGAATTAACAATTTCACTTTATGCAATGTGACGAAAAAGTTGGGGGGCGGCGTTTATTAGAGGGGGGCGTTTAATAGAGTAAATACAGTAGTTAATTGTTCCATATCTAATCTGTACCAGAGTATTTGACCTATGAAAGTTGTGCATGCAGAAGAAAGTTGACTTAAGACAACAGGCCGTTATCCAAAACTGGCCTCAAAATCGACAGATTGCAAACCTCCATCAGCCTAACAATTACATTCAAAAATGTTTTGAAATAAAGCTATTACAAACAAAGGAGGAATTCCCTGTGAATTTTTAGGGCATGACCTCTCTTCCCAAACTTAATTTGAAATAACAGCTAAATCTCTTAGTTTTCCCTTCATTCCACTTTCAAAATATTTCCCATGGTATGTAAGAACATTATGTTTATGTATTTAAGGCCGCTCGTTTAGTTGGTTTACACAATTCAAAAAATTTTTCCAAACCTGTTTAGTTTTCTTCACAAACCAATGACAAATGGTCAAACTTAGAAAAACCCAATATCCTACATGCAAAGAACTGTTTCATGACTGAGTAGGCTTACTTAATGGTTCCATTTGGTTTTTAAAAATTTGTGACCAGACACTTTTTCAAATTATGCACAAAACCATTACAAGTCAGAACACCACAAAATTCACTATTTTTACTTTTTTCGGAAACAGTTGGTCATGAAACATGAGACTTGCCAACTATAGGCATTGCAATGTGATAGTCACTCTCATAAAGTTACCTATATCCACTGAAGGAGCCCCTTTAAAGACCCAGTTCTCTCACCCCAAACAGTAGCAATTCTCCTAACCCTCTTACTGAAGCCCCTCCCACAATTGTCTTAAATTCATCCTCATCCAGACACAATCTCAGTTTATTGCTTCAGGGTGAGTATAGAAAAACTCAATTTATATAATCAAAACACTCTCAGTACTGTTCATGCTGTTTAATATAAGCTTTGGCACTATGCATTGTTTGAATAAGCTGTCAATCAAAGAGCTGAGCCAATTGAGAATTTTGGTACCAGGGTAAGAGGTTTGGCCCTTTAAGGTAGAAAAACAAACTCATTGAATTTCATAGTTCAGTTAGAAAATTAAAAGAAGGGTTTAAGGCCATATCAAGTTTTGATATGTTTGAGGTGTTCTTATTCTAAGCATTTTGATGAAATTTGTAATGAAATCCGATGTCTGGTTCCCAAGTAATGAGCACATAAAGTTTTCACATTTTCAACAAAAAGTGAACTTGAAGCAAGCACATATGACATCATTTCAATGCACAGTCTTTTGTTTTTCCTAAAATTTGAGTTGATTTCCTCCTCAGCAATCCCATATTGTTAAAACAGAATTGCATAAGTGGCATGAGAACTTCTTTGCATCCCCACAGGGAGGTCCTATTCCTATTAACTTCAAGATCAACACAGCAGTCTTATAAAACAAAGGGAAACAAAGCATTCCTTGTCAATATGAGGAAGTGATATAAGCTCTACTGCCCTCAAACTCTTTTTGGAACAAATGAACTAACTTTATTTATTGCTATCTCGAATCTTGAATACATGCCCATTTTCAAAGGAATTTTCACTACAACTGTATGGATTTGATATCTGTTTCACATATGAAAATTAAATTTTTTTTCTGTAAACTCCCCTTTAATGCCACATGATTTTCAACAGCCATTCATGGAATAGGATAGCCTACTATACTAATAAAAAATGGGGGAATGCATCTCCCCTTTAAAAATTCAGTAGTAAAAGGGATGTCACCTAATGAAAAAGGGCCATTGATAAATTAGGATGATAGGGGACACTAATTAATTTGGGTGATTCCTTCCATCTACCCTAATTAAATGTTTTATTGCTGCATAAGATATTTCTCAACTAGGCAAGTCTTAAAAATAGATCTATGGTATAGATCCTGGCAGCCTTGGCAGGGAAATAGCAATGAAATAAAAGCATTAGTTTTATTTAGTGCACCATGTTGGGGCCTTAGATAGGGAAACATTAAAAAGATTATGTCCTGCAGCTATGAACTGTTACAATCACGCACAAGTTTGTATGCCAACTTGCCCAGTGAACGTTAAGCGACACTTCCGTTACAGGTGTGAAAGGAAATTAATTTTGTCAAAGTTGGAAGTTGTCTGTTCTCTCAGGACAATCAGCTGAGTATCCCAGCCAGAGGACGTGCGGCATTAGTAAACGATACAGAGGATCTTCTTCATCAAGTCAAGTCAACTCTCTGTTCAGCAATGTTCAGTGGAAATAGACCTGGTTGTAATTGAGCCCTCGAAGCAGAGAAGTGCATCATAAATGTATTAGTTACCTCTCGGAGAAACTATCATGTCACTTTCATGTCATATCATGTTTTCATGACTGAGTACAATGTAATTTTAGCTTCTAATGGATAGCTGTCATTTTGGCAAGATCAAGGATCAGATACGAAGTGTTATGAAAGTTAAGGACTGCAAATTTAAGTGCAGGAATGACAGCGATGTTTGGATCTATTTTGGGAAACTCTTAGATTATCTTTATATTTCTGTCATGGAGGGTACTAGTGTGGAGGAAGATGATTGGTTCACTGTTGATGGATATCAGATGAAGGACGTGATTCACTTGGAGAATATGACTGCGTGGGTTAAATCTCGAAGAAAACATCCTTATAATGTAAATAAATGCTTTTGTGCACTGTGAGAGAAATAGTAGTCAACTTTGTATTTGACCTATTTTTAATTGCAACAATTTTGGAATCGTTTCGTAGTCAATGCTGATAAAATGAGACACCATGTCAAAGAAGCCAAGCTGTGGTTGTATATAGCTATTGCAGCTTCACTAAGGCAGATGCAGCTGATAGTTTTGACATGTTGTCTAGATGTTTTAAAAATAGAAAATCCAAGTTTTGAATTAGAATCTCCATGTAAATTTGTTTTCCAGCATTCACTTTTTATGTTGAATTTTTATTTTAACATTCTTATAATATCAAAAGACCAACTGCATGGTCAAGTGGATACTAGAGCATTAGACATGCAGTCTGGAGGTTGGGAGTTCTAGCCCTGGCCAGGTCATACCTTAAACTTTATAGGAAGAACCTACTGCCATTGTGCTTGGTTCTCAGCATAAGCAATGGAGCAAGGAAAACAAGCCAGTGAGCCACAACTGAAAAAAGGCTGTGGCAGGCTCGACTTGAACCAATAGGTGTGAAACTGGGCCATAAAACTCCATCTAACAAACTAACTAATTAAAATGTGGAAAATCAGTGAGTCTATTTCAGTGTTTCTGTAACACTAAAGGTTGAGTTCCAGGTGGATAGCATGAATATTTTACTTCTTTCAAAAAATTTATACATTTCCATTTTCATCCTAAATATTTATAATGTATCATAAAATTGCATTTATAAGTAGATAAACATCTGTAAGTGAAACTCTAAAATTGTGTAGTGTCAGATTTTAATTTTTAATTTTTATAATATAGTTTATAAACTAAGTTAGTGATGATTTTGTTGCTTATTTTGTAATAAGTGTTGCTATAAAAACGTCTTTTGGAAATTTGAACACCAACCATTACTACCCTATCCCCTCAATCTCATGTTCACAACTCATCCATTCCCAGTAAGTTTTGACCCCTGCCCCCTTCCCTTCAACAATACTGTTTCCATCCAAATTTAGCTGAACTCTTTTGCAATTTCTTTCCAGCTGCGAGTCGGTCAGGGTGAAACCATTGAGGACTGCATTGAAAGACTCAGTCAGAAGACACTACGCAATGTGAAGAAACAAGCAACAGACAAACAACGAAAAGGCAATATGAGGAAAATTAGTCTCAATCTTATGAGCAATGACCAAGTGAGAGCAAACGTGGTTCGGGAAATCCTAACGACAGAAAGAGACTACGTAAAACTTCTTCAGGACATATGTCAAGTAAGCAATTTTGTGGCCTTCAAAAATCAGTTCCAAACTAAAAAAATGTAATTTCTTGCAGAAAGAAGAAATTGTTGGATCTATTTGTAAAACTGATTTACCAAAAATTCCTTGTAGGTTGAAGAAGATAGGAATATTGGAATAAATTCTAAAAATTTCATGGAGGTTCATTGTTTAATGGGAAATGCATTCACCCCAACTTGAATTAGTACCATAGACTGTCCTGTTTTATGGTTGGCTCTTGAGAGTCAAGGACAAGATTCATTCCTCCTCAAATGTGAAATTGACAAGGATTAATTGCTTGAGTTACCTGGAACATGCAATATGGAAGTCCTTACATAGCAAGAAATATTTTGGGGGCTACTGCTCTCGTCCTTAAGAATCAAAGACGCCATCTGTACAAAGGAGATGTGTTAATAATTCCAATCTGTTCAAAGTGGAAAGACCAAAATCACTTTCAAAATCAACTTCACTGATAAATTTGCCATGTTTTGACCTATGAGTACAAACGCTGTTTTGTTTTTCCTTCTTTTTTAGTATTTTTGGAAAGAATTCATTATCTTTGGAATTTTCAACCATGCAAATAAAAAAAAATACATCTGTAAGGGATAATACATTAAGTTAATCATCATACAACATAGAAGTTTTTACCTTTTATTATAACAATGTCACAGTATCCCTGACCAACCACAAGCCAACTCTGTTATTATAAGGTTCACCTATTCATGTCAATAAAACGGGTTGTGCAAGGTATTAATTAAATTTCCTGTGAATTCACTATCCCTTTGTCAGTCATAATAACTTAAGATCTCGAAGCCGTGCCAGTGCCATCCCCTGTAGAGTTTATTGCAGTAGCTGTCTGGAAACAGAGTGTGATTAATGCTTTGGCAAGCCCTGTTCAATTTCATGGGAATAAAAATTTTAATATCCAAAAATTGAATTGAAGGGGCAAATGCAGTCACCCCAATTTGGACAAGGATAGTGGTCTATACTAGTTTGTAAATGGCTCTTGACAATCATGTGACAATGTGTTTTTCACTGAATTGTGAAATTTACAAGTAGTAATATCTTGGTTAACCTTGAATATTGACTGTTTAACCCTTTACCGTTGTTTGGGTCCTTTTGGACCCATGTGGAGAGCTCGGCTGTCACCCATCTTTACTGTTTCACGCGGAGCTCGAAACTACAAGTAGCTACCCGAAAATTAGGCCACAACAACGAGAGAGACAATAGTTTAAGGTCACGGGGTCAAAGGACTACAGAAGCTGATGCGGGGCGTGCTACGTCCACTTCTCCACCCACTCCTGAGGCGCGCAAATATGCCCCTATCGGAGCACAACGGTAAAGGGTTAATCTAAAATATCTGCACCACTCCGCTAAAGGGTTGCGTGCACACACGCAGAGAGCGTGGCATCAGCTTCGCAGTAAACACACTCCACAGGATTTTAACCCTTTACTGTTGCTTGGGTCCTTTTGGACCCATGCGGAGAGCTCGGCTGTCACCCATCTTTACAGTTTCACGCGGAGCTCGAAACTGCGAGTAGCTGCCCAAAAATTCGGCCACAACGACGAGAGAGATAGTAGTTTAAGGTCACGGGTCAAAGGCCTACGGAAGCTGATGCGGGGCGTGCTACGTCCGCTTTTCTGCCCACTCCTGAGGCGCGCAAATATGCCCCGATCGGAGCACAACGGTAAAGGGTTAAGCTTTAAAATATCCCAAGAGCTTCTTGGAAGAAAAGTGACAGAAAAATATCAAAATTTAGTAGTTGTATCAAAATAATTTTGGGGCGACTGCCCTTGACCTTTAAAACAACAAAAAAAAAATGACGAAAGCTGATTTGAGTAGGCAAACATTAAAGGGAAATATTGTGTTTGTTTTACAAGGAAATTTCATCCTTTAAAAACCAATATTTAATTGACCAAGAGTGATAAATAATTACAAATATGGCAGTATGGTAGCCTTTTTTTCAAGAAATAAGTGTCCCAGGGACACTTGTTTGTTGCTAAAGAATAATTTGATCACCCAAACTTTCAACATTTCAAAAGATGCAACTTCCATAACTCTTCTTGTGCATAATATTTTGAGGAGATGAAACTTTTGCTGGGGTTTATTGTTAAGACCCAATGATTTGAAAATGACAAGAGCTATTTACTTTTAATGGTATGTTGGAGCATTTTAAACACAGTATTTTCCCCTAAGTCTGTCTCAAAAATTTAATTGCCTAGAGATGGCAATCCTGGTAAATATCACAATAAGTAGCAATTGTTTTGGGGGTACCCTCTCATTCCTTCTATTGTACGTGTTATCTTGCCTGCTGTCATGGCTTTTGGGCAATATTATGATTGTTATAATTTACATTTAAATAACCACAGGGGGAAGGAACCCCCAGCCAAATGCCTCACTTCTGTTCCCCCCTCCCCCAATGAAATTTGAAGGTAAAAAAGCCAGTGGGCAAAAACATGTCCAATGCAAAAACTTCACCAACACCCCTTGGAAAGTGTGGATTTTAGTTGTATTAAAGAGACCATAAGTGCCATTTCTGACAATCTGATAGACTTTTAGCAAAAATTTTCTCTGTACACTACAGTACAACCAATAGTGGCACTCCGCTTCAATGGTTCCATTTCTGTTTTCCCCCTTTCAATACTTTCCCCCTACCCCCTATCTCAAATAAAAAAGTTTGGTTATGCCACTGATAATGTACCACCCATGTCTAAGTTATATTTATCTCATCATTTGAGATATGCTAGTCAGGTAGATTTGAACAATGCACTTCCCAGGAAAGGAACCTGATAAAATGTTATTATAAAGGTTTTGTTAGAGTGCATAAGATACGCATAAAAATTTGGGACCTTTTGGGGGGCACCTAGAATTTGAAATTTCGTCTAGTTTTCTTTTCCTTGTCAGAGCCTCAGACTCTTATCCACATGCATAACATCTTACAGTTTTGTATATCTTTTACTGTTAAGGCAGAGGAATGTCTGGTTGTTTGAGAGATTTCTTGTGTTTACACATTCTAACCAATAAAATCCCCATGCCACCCCCAACGGACAGGTACCTCAGCTGTGCCACTTTAAATACTTTATGTGCTTTCCTACCTAGACTTAGACTAAAGAGCATCTTTGAACAATTTAAGTGAATTGTTCTTGTTAGGAATGAGGGTTGTTGATTCGTTTTTATTTTTTTTAAAAAATCATGATTTTAATCAGCATGATTTAGATCAAACAACCCTGTTAGAAATTAAGCCTTAACACCTCATCTGACTAACAAACTCATTTAGAGTATCAACAGTTTCTAACTAATTGGTTTAAGTCGAGCCAGCCGCTGCCTTTTCTTGCAGTTGTGGCTCACTGGCTTGTTTTTCTCACTCAATTTTTTTTTTCTGCTGAGCTTCAAACACTTGACAAAAATACCAATTTAAAGTGTAGTATCATATTGCCAAAGGTTCAATAAATTATTCTCAAATATTTTCTTTTCTTCAACAGGGTTTTATATCTCAGGCAAAGAATAAGGAAGATTTATTTTCCAAGCAACAGCTGACGGTGATATTTGGTAACATTGAAGACATCTTTGCCTTTCACCAGCACTTCTTGTCCAGTTTAGAACATGCGATAGATCAAGACATGCCACATCTCAGCGAAGTAGGGGAGTGTTTCCTCAGACACGTAAGGAGAACGATATTGTTTTTGCTTTAGGCGTTATTTGAAAGAAAATCAAATTTGAGATGTTTGTTTTTCTTAAATCTGTATTAAATGGATTTTACAATTCCAGTACATGGAAGTGATCTGAGAAGATGAAATGGTTAATGTAGTGTGTTGTTGGATGGGAAAACCCCCTATCATTTTGTTACAAGGAGTTGGTTGGTGAGGTGGGGGGGTCTCGGTAAGTTGTAAAATAATAGATCAATTTTCATCAAACAGGTGTAGGAAATTCGAACATGAAACTCTTTAACTTAAGGGTTAGTAGTTATGCCAAGCACTGGTTGCATGTTAAAGCTTTCTAATCTCCCCCAGACAATCCTCTTGGTAAGTGACCATAAGCTCGCTCCCTCCCACGCCCTCCTCTTTTATTAAAGACAACATTTTTGGTCTAATAGAGTATTCACCTCTCACACAGAAAGCCCGGGTTCGATTCCCAGGTCGAGTCATACCAAGGACACTAAAAATGGGACCTACTGCTGTTGTACGTGATGCTCAGAATAAGCAATGGAGTAGAGAAAACAAGCCAGTAAGCCACAACTAGGAAAAAGGCCATTGCTGGCTCAACTTGAACCAATAGGTTGGAAACTGGGCCGAAAACCCCCATCTAACTAACTAACTGACCTGTTTTATTAAACTTCATTAGATAAACATGAGCTAACATTCTTCATTAAGGTGTGCAAACAATCACACATCTGACAGTGATTTGGAGTGAGTGATGGTGCCTAATCACACACACCTGCCTCAAAATTCAAGGCCTGTCTTGTAAGCCAAACCAATAGAACACAAGATATAGCCACAGTAGTCTGCGTAGAGTTTAACTTGTTTGGGATACTATTATCCCTCAACACAGAATAAAGATGCCCACTATTAATGTTTGACATGATTAACTGTTCAAGGCTAGGCCCTTTTGTTGACCAATCAGGGTTTAAGTGTATTGGTATAGCGAATGTTAATGAAAAGGGAGTCGACAACTGTGTTTATAAATATGGGGCTATGCTTGTATTTGTTTGACTGAACTATGCCTTTAAATGTAAACTTACAAAATTGCAGTGTTGCTGTATGTGTATTATTAAAGGGAAATATTGTGTTTAAAATGCTCCCACAAAGAGTACAAAGAAAATGGTTCAGACACTATCCAACAATTCAGTCTTAATCATAAACCCCAGCAATAGCTACATTTTTTCAAAATACTATGCTTTAGAAGAGCCATGGACGTTGCATCATTTGAAATGTTGAAAGTTTGGGTGAACAAATTATTTTTGAGCAACAAACAACTGAATTTGTATCTGTGGGAAACTTATTTCTTGAAAAGAAGGCACCATACTGCCTTATTTTTGATAACCTATCGCCTTGGTGTCAATTAATATTAGTTTTTAAAAGCATGAATTCTTGCAAAACAAATGCAGTTTTTCCCTTTAATTCATTGCTTAATAACACAGTTTCTGTCTAATGAGATGTGTGTGGATCAGATTGCTACATTTAGCCTATCTGCAATGGAGTAGATATCTGTTTCCAGTTTTGAAGGTTAAATTTAATACAAAACTATGCAGAAAAAACATAAAGCAAGTTTACAATAAAATACTGTTGCAAAAAATGACATTAACCGAGGGGATAGTAAGTGAATGCAAGAAAAGTGAGTCTATATGGTATATAATTGAACTGGAGATTCCGAGACTAAGGTTCATTAGTTGTAGCAACACATCATACTGGGTGGGGGTGGGGAGAGGGGTCAGGGGGCCATAGCTCCCTTATCAAATTCTGACAAAATTACTTTGTTAATAAACAAACTGACTTCAAATGATGCTAGATGTGGCACCAGATTGCATCCCATCCAGAAAATATATTGTTGCCCTCTATAACTAAACAAACTTTTGAAGCATGCCAAATCTGTCTCAGCAGATCATCTGTGACTGAAAGATGCATTTGCAGTATGCAGAAATTTCTGAAAGGGGAGGAGGATGCCCCCTCAGTCTTACCCCCTCCCATCCCTCTGAGCCTCCTCCAAGCTAGAGACCAGGCCCTGCAATTGACCATCCCCAAACAGATGTCCTGGCTAAACTGATGGTGCATACTTTAGTTAGATAGCACTAGCCTAGCAAAGCAGAAAAATGATAGGTTTGTGTTGATTTGAAACAAGAAAAAGAGTTTTTGCTTTCAACTTAAGTGTGATATTTTTGAAGTTAGGCTGAAAAATGTACCAGAAAGCCTCAAGAGAAATTAGAATTCACAAAATTTTCAGAGCAAGTCAATGATTTTGAGAGTTTTGTCCTTTTGGGAACCACAATTGAAATAATGTTTTAAGTTTGATATTAATTTAATATTTTTTTCTCTCTTTTGTTTTTTTTTTCCTCCTCTGCAGCAAACTAAATTCCAGTTGTATAGTGAGTATTGCAATAATTACCCTTTCGCTATGACGGAACTGAAGGGACTTTACAAGAAACCTAGGGTCCGCCACTTCTTAGAGGAGTGCCGAGTCCAGCAGAATATGATAAAGATAACATTAGATGGCTTCTTACTTACTCCCGTCCAGAAAATATGTAAATATCCTCTGCAATTGAATGAACTCTTGAAGTATACCAAACCCGTCCATGCAGATTATCTGCGATTAAAGGATGCATTCCAGATGATGAGAGAAACGGCGCTGGATATCAACGAGAAGAAGAGGCAGGTGGAAAACGTCCAGAAGATGGCTGAGTGGCAGAAAAGTATTGCAGACTGGGAGGTTAGTAGATGCATTTAAGTTAAGGTAAAAGGGATGGTGGAGTGGGGGAACACAGTGAAAGTGTTACTAAGTCTATAATGCAAACATTTTCAAAGGGTGTGCCATTAGACAGGTAATAATAAACAGTGGTTACATTTGTTGAAGGATTAGAAATTTATACGTCATTTAATATGCCATTGATTTAAAATTGAAGGATTTTTAAAATACATCCTAGCACTTCAATGGTTCTCATATTTAATATTTGTTCCCCTCCTCACATCTACTCAAGCTTTCAGGGAAGTAAAGGTGTGTTGGGTATTTGAGGTTATCGGGTAGAAGGGGTTGGCTTAGATTGGAACAGGATACGTGGAAAAATTGAACTTGACGAAAAGTTTAATGAAACATCATGTAATTATTATGGGCGAGGGAGGGGGCATCCCTGAAATGTTTTTCATGGCCAAAGGGGCAGTGACCAGAAAAAGGTTATTTACCAATACTTTGCTGGAGTCAGCCAATTCAAAAATGCTGTTATGAGATGTTGCCCCAATTTGTTTGTTTTGTCAGGGTCCTGACCTCCTTGAGAAGAGCTCATCATTGATTCACTCTGGTGATGTCCATCGAATGACCAATAGGGGGAAGTTTGTGTTAAGGAGACTCTTTTTGTTTGACCATCAACTCATCATCTGCAAGAAGGTAAGATAGCATTTTTACTTCCTTTTCCCCCTCCCCCTCCCTTCTCCCCCTCCCCCTCCCTTCCCCTCCCCCCTCTCCTCCCCCTCCAAAAAAATTTTGACAGATAAAAAACAATCCAGTGGCTCCACAGCTGGAAAAAGGGCTGTGGGTGCACTGGACTAAACCAGAAGACTATTAAATTGAGTTTTAAAACAGTATCTAACTAACCTAGGCATTTGTGTTCAACATCTTCGTCTTGTACCTTTTCTTAATGGAATAATGAAAACAAGCCATTGAGTCACATCTGGAAAAAAAGCGATAGCAGGCCTGGTGTAAACCACTTTGTTAGTAACTTAGTCGTAAAACCTCATTTAAACAACTTCTTAATCCTTTTATCTGTCCTCTTTTTTTTTTTTCTTTGTCATCTGCCTCCTATTCTTTTCTCCTATTCTTTTTTTTCTTGGTTATTTGACTAACTTGCTTCAGTGATTGTTTGGCTTTCTTTGACAGGATTTACTCAAAAGGAACGGTTTTGTCTTTAAGGGGCGATTAAATACAAAAGAATATACTGCCACCAGTCTAAAGGAATGCAAAGGTTGGTTATTATGTTCAACATTTTTGTAACATCCTATAAACTCATTCATGTTTACAAAAAATGGCATCCCTCCTGCTTGACAAGAGAGCTGATAATGTGCACTTACATTTTCGTCACAATGAAATGTAGATCGTAATTTATTTACGTCGCCAACAGAATGTAGATAAATTACAAACAATCAAGAAACACCTCGTTAAATGATTTGCATCTACCCACTGAAACTGTTTTTGAAAAAAACTTCAGCTGAATCTCGTGGATCTATCTTTCATGATAATCTAAGATCTAAATATCCCATATTCAATGTAAACCAATGGGTTACTACCTCATAAATTTTACTCTTGCACTGACTTTGGTGTTGGTTCTCCATAGTCATTCATGAAATTAGGTAGACTAATCAAAATTTAGGGCAACTGCATTTCCCCTTGTAAGGAAGAGGTTAAATGTGTTGAATATTTTGTTTCATCCCTCTTTGGATATTGATCTTCATTGCAGGGCTGGAAAAAACGTAAATTTCACTGCAAGGGAATCAAAATTTCCCAAAGATACGTATACAAAAGTTGTCAAACTTCCCTCCAAATAACAAATTCTCCCTGCAATGAGCTTCCCAAATTGCTGGTTTTTTCCAGCTGTGCTTCATTGCCAAACCAGGGAGCTGAAGAGGCAGTATATCCCATCATGCTCTGCTCTTTGCAGAGGAAAGAAAAGACTCTTGCCTGTGTGCAACCAGCAGCTATTTGACAAAACCCATGATTGATCCCAGATGGGCTCTTAGATCTGGTGACGAACTTAAACTAAAAACTAAACTAACACTTCCTCAAAATAAATATTTTTTAATGATTATCAGCTCCTGGCAAGGCAGCCAGTAGGGGATACTTTTACTCTTGATGTGCAATCGTGGAACTTAATTATGACAGCGGCGATTGGAGTAATTTATGGTGTTTGGGTAGACAACTGGGAATTTAAAACAATTTCCTGTAACTGGAAACCAGCTTCTGGTCCATAGGGGATAATAGGAAGGGCAGAGTTAGGGCAAAATTAGCATTTGTAGAAAGGGAAAGGGGTTTAGGTAAGTTAGTCAGATGAGATTTAATGACACACCAACACGAATGTGTTATATAGAGTCAGTCAACTGGATAAAAAGTTCAACGTTCAAATTTATTTTCCAGTACGTTTCAAGTTCAAATTTGGTTTCCCTTTAGTCACCTCTTACGACAGGCGGGAAATGCCATGTGCATGTTCTACAACCCCCAGCCCACAGGGAGACCCTAAGGAATGGTAATCTGCTGAGAGGCATAGAACCATCAGAAGAGTGTAAACATTTGATGAAACATTAAGGGTAGTGTTTAGGGGCTGTGGACCTAACTGAAACTACTTAATTGTATCAACAAGTAATGTTTCTGTAATAATCCATAAATGTGTAAATATTTATGACTTATAACATATAACATAATATTACTCATTTAAGGCTACTTAAATCGTTACATTTAAAGGCTAATTGCATAAGTATCACATATCTATGGCTTGTTATATAAATATTAAGTAAACATTACATATTAAAGGTGGACGGGAAAGTTGCCCTGCACAAATTTAACAAACCAGCTGCAGAAATACTAAAATGTACTGCAAGTCAAAAAATTCAAAAATATATATTGAACAGCAGGAGAAATGAGTTTTAACAGTCCAACTCCCATCTTCCATCAAATGACTTTCCTGAACCAAGATATAAAATTTCTTCACTTAAAACAAATTAATCTATTTGCACAATAATTTGTGAATATCTTGTTGTACATCTCAGATTACCTGCTTTGTTTCTTTTTAAAATTAGAAATGTTTTTATGACCTTTAACACTTCCTGTTTGCTTGCATAGCATTTTGCATCAAGGTGACTTATTAAATACATCACCCAATAAGAGTAAGAGTGCTGTCACAACAAGGTAACTTTCAGTAAAACAAAGAAATATATAGATTGTAATTTGAGAAGTACAAGAATTACATCTCAAATTATTGCACAATGTACAATTTTAGTTTGAGTGAATAAACTTACACATTTTTATCTTTATATCTTGTGTCAAGAATGTCCTATGAAGATGGGAGTTGGACTATTAGAATTCATTTTTGATGTTTTTTAATATATATTTTTGAATTTTTGACTTGATGAATTGTCTAAATGAGTCAATCAAAAAGTTAGGGATGAAAGGCAAACATGAATGCCTTCATTTTCCTTTGAGTCATTCAGTCACTCTTCTTTCATTCCCATTCATCTGCAGACTCTCCTGCACATTCATGGAAGTTATCTCACCAGGATGACGACAATTTGACTGTGACCTTTGTGTCCAGGAACAAGGAGGACAAAAAAGCCTGGATGAAAGCTTTTGAAGAAGAGAGAAAATGTGTGGCTGAGTTGGAAAAGACTGGTAAGGATATCAGAATTATTCTGTAGATTCAAATTTCATGCCTCAGTTTTCCAGGAAATAATTCAGACAGGAATATTCTCTTGACATGGGTAAAAATTTCTGCAAACTTGATATTAGCAATTTTCAACAGGTCAAGAATGAATGCCCCCTGTGACCAGGAATACGCCTCATAGGCTCCTCCCGCTTAGATGGTCTCTTAGTATGGCAGAACGACTCCCATTCAATCATAGCAACTTGGCATGAATTTATTTTCCTCTTCTTTTACTGTCTGCATATTCAAGTGGTTAGAGCATCTGACTTACAGCCTAAAGGGCTGGAGTTCAACTTCCGACTGGGTTATACTGAAGACCTTAAAAAAAGTGGAATCTACTGCCATTGTGCTTGGTACTCAGCATAAGCATTGGAAGACAAACCAGTCAAATTTATACCAGTTGGGTAGAAACTTAGCTGTAAAACTTCATTGAAATAACTCTACTTTTCAACTTTGGGGTTGGACCGGGCTGTCAGCCCTAAGCAGTGTTTTAATGACTGTACTTAATGTTTTCACATGCTTATCAATTTGGTAGACAGCAATATGACTTCATGTCAGTCACAAATTTGAATCCTAATCTGACAGTGGATGCGACTCAACTCTAAACGACCCATTGTGATTGCAGGGTTCCTGCCATTATGGAAAACCTAGAAAGTCTTGACAATTGGAAAATTATTTCAAGGCCTGGAAAATCTTGAATGTCATGGAAATTGTGTCTAAAAACAGTCATGGAAAAGTCATGGAAATTTTTACAAAGTGACATTGTGACTTTCTTGCTTGTAATATCAAAATGTGTTATGACTTGTAAAAGCAGGATTTTATGTATATTACCGTCAATTCAAATTGTCTGAAGTTTTATGTAAAATGAAAATGTAATGGAAATGTCATGGAAATTCTTTATTTGCTCCTGGAAAAGTGCCTGGACAATTCATTATTATTACATAAACTTATATAGTGCACTACCATAGAATGTTCAGTTGTGCTTTACAACACCTTAAGAAAAAGCCAGGCTAAAAAAAATACATTTTCAAATTTACCTGAAACAACTTAAGAGATACAGACTCTCTAACACTATTGAGGGAGGGAATTCAATAACATAGGGCCATTAAAAGCAAACGCCTTTCCCCCCAAATTGCTATGTCTCACAAAAGGAACAACCAGGCTTGTCTTGCTACGAGTAGACCTTCTTAAGTTGTAAGAAGGATGCTTAACTGGTGAAGACTGATTTCCTAGAAAGTGCAAGAACCCTGGACTAGAGGTGTGAAGTTAAAATCCAAGATTTTAAAACCCTGGACTGGAGTTTTGAAGATTAAAGCTGAGAACTTTATAAAGCCCTTAGTGACTCTGTATGATTTAACTTTTTTATTCCAGGCACCACTATTAGTCATTCATCAATAAGTCATCAATGATTTTATTAAATTAGTACTCAATTTAAGTCAATTTTCAGTTAATTAAGTACCTAATGAGTGATGTTACCTCATGGTTAGAAACTGAGTCATAGAACCTTTTTGAACTAACTAACTAATGGGTGATGTAAACTGACTCATGCACTTAGGGACTCAAGGTGACTTGACTGAAATTAATTATGTTTTGATTCCAAGTGACTACCTTTAAAAAAACCTGGCTGACCAATGGTGACCTTACCCTCATTGGAGACAGAACATGACTGACTGGAAGAAGTGTAACCCAATGTTTGCACCAATTGCTCAAAATACAATTGGGAGCGGAATAATTCTACCTCCCCAAATTTTTCGTGAAAATATCAAATTGTATGTAGGCCATTTACAACCTGACTTCAAACATGCATGCCGTGCATGTAGAGGAACAGTGTAGAAATTTTCAGCATGCTTATATTTTTGGATGGGGGGTGGGTGGGGGACTTGTGAATTGGTTGCAAAACTGGCTTGTTTTATCTTAGCAGCAGATTGGATGTGTTTGGACAGCTTGTATTTGCTAATTTTAAATTAGTAAGCACTATAGTAAGGTTGCTTTGTTTTGGGAGGTGAAATAAGGTGTACTTTGGAGGGTTATTTAGAACTAAACTTAGTCAGGAGAATGTTTTCTGTTTGGAACAAACTTTTGTTTTCCTTTAAACAAAGGTTCATTGAAGTCAATAAGTTTCCATGTGTAGTGCAATGTATATTTGGTAGTGCAATGTATAAATGTGGTTTATAAAGGGCTTTAAAATTTGATCTATTACAAAAATGTGTTTTCCTTTTGAAAACAGGGGAGTGTAGGATATCACATTCTCACACCGCGCCATCGCTTCTCCGAACTTTCCCAGATGAGGACACACCAAGAAAAAAGATTCTGGACTTGATAGGACTTGGTGGTAAAAAGTAACAATAGACAGTGACCAAGGCTTGAGTGGAGGAAGCCTGGACTTGGTGGTTAACTGTTACAACGTAGGGAGTGACCAAGGCATCTATGAAGCCTGGAATGTAGATGGATTGTGACAAGTTGTGGTTGTAGAAATCACAGGCCAGGGTGTCTGTGAAGCCTGGAATGTAAATTGCGACAGCCTTAATAGGTGGTAGAAAGCCTCAGGAAGTGACTAGGGCTATGTGAAGCCTGGAATGTAGTTTGTAACATGCTTAAAAACATTTGGTGGTAAGAAATTACAGAGTTGGAAGTAATCTGGTCTTTTGGCAAAGCCTGGAATATATATTGTCACCACCTTGATAGGACTCTTTGTCAAAAAGTCATAGTAAGTGCCTGTGGCTTTGGAAAGCTTTGAACGTGGACTGTGATGGGGTCTACCCGATGTTCCTGGGGTTCAGTGTTCCTAAGGTTCGATGTTCCCTGTTTTCCTATTATTCATGATGATTTGGCAATGATTACAAGGTTTGGCATTCCCAGGGGTTTGATTGATGTTCCCAGAAGGGCAGATGTTTCCAAGATTGGGGAACAGTGAACCCTGGGAAATTGACATAGACCGGACAGTAGTAAGCATCTATTTAAGTGACCAAGACTTGTAAGAAGCCTGGAGGAAAGGTTGTAGCAGGCTTTGCTGGACTCGGTGGTAAAATTATACACAGACAGAAAGTGACGAAGACTTTTAATGCAGCTTGAAAAATTCAGAAATTCTTGTGCTCAAAAGCCTGGAAAATTAAGCACATGCTAAACATTGGCTGTTTAGATCAGTTTTGAGAAAATTGTGTATGTACAGTGTTTTCTCTGGATAGATGTATACACTGTCAATCTGCAATATATTTTAATCAATCAATATTCAAGGCTAGTATCAGCTGTGTGAATGCACAGCAAAACCAACTCATATTATTGGAATTATCTTTTCTTCAACTCAAATTTTATAAAAAATGTCAAGAGGATTGTCATGAAAATTTTTCTTTGCTCCTGGCTAAGTCATGGATATTTCATGAAAATTAATTCCCCAGAAAACATAGCAACCTGCAAAAGTCGGCATGTTCTCGGTGGGTTTAAAGAATGTGCCCACAAATAAGTTATTCCCAAGAAATCAACCAGGATTTTGAGAAGTGAGATTTGTGTGAAGGCACCACTGTTTTCCCATACATGGACAGAGCCATGGCTGGAAAAAACCAGCAATTTGAGAATGTCATTGCAGGGAAATTTTGGTTTTTGTAGGGAAATTTGACTACTTTTGTGCAGTATGTAAACATGCGAAGTCTTTGGGAAATTTTGATTTGCTGGCTGGGAAATTTGATTTGCTTGCAGGGAAATTAACATTTTTACCAGCCCTGGACAGAGCATACTGCACGTTGGATTGTCGCCACCATACGTATGAGTATAGGTGTAGTGAGATGGCTGTCTGCTATGATTTTGTGTGTGTGAAAGTTTGGACTTGCTCAAGTAGTTCAGATCAACATATTTTGCTAGAAACTTGAAATATTTTCGAAATAATGCAACGTAAGGTCAAAATCAGTACACATATAGGGGGAATATGTTATTGTTTCCCATTCAAGTTTAACTTTTCTTTAAGATATTACAGAGTCGTCGTCAAATCATAGGAATTATAGCTTCACAGTCTGTGGTGACAATCTACAGATAGGATGTATGCGTTACATGCTCTGTACATGTGTATAGGAAGTCTGTGGAAGTAACCCAGGATAAAATTCGCGCGGGTGAAACCTATTGAACAGGATTTATCAGGTTTGTACAATAGTTAGTACAAAGTACACTTTTCCCTACTACTTAGAACTATAATGGAGCAATGCATACCCATCAGGAAAAATATATAATTGAGAAGCAAATGAGAGAAGTGTCCTTCCAGGGGAAAGCTATTCCATTTAATGGAGGTGTTAAGCCACCGTCACACTTCAATGTGTTTGATAAGATTCCAATTAGATTTTTGTGAGTTTCTATGAAAATCTTCTCCATCTCTCAGGGGAAAGAATTCAAAATTTGCAAACCAGTGTAAATATATGAGTTGTACCCCAGAACTAAAAAAAAGATAAATTTATATTAATTATTTTGTGATGTCACATTGAAAGACAGCTTTTATCAGACTACACTGTCCAATAAAAATATATTTGGCTGTGGTGTCACAAAAAATCAGTTTGCATTTTATTTTCATTGAAATCAGATGTGAATTATATTTTAACACTCACTGTCAAATTTTGGGCTCTTTCTGACCAGAGATGGAGAATATTTCAACAAAAACTCACAAAAGGTTTCAAAAATAAACACACAAAAGTTTAGGGCCAGTAGTCATATGAGGTTGTGAATGGGGACAAACTTACTAAAGTGGGGAAAAGTCAAAAATGTTCTTTAGGATGAGACATACTGAAATGACTTGCCACCGTGGTAATTTTAAATTTCTCAGGAGGAAAAAAGTATTCTACAACACGAGGTTCTATTCAAGCCCATAGCCAGCTCTAAGAGCTTGAATAGTAAAGAACTTTGCACTCCAAACATGGATTTTGATAGCACCTATATGTTGATATTGGAATTGTGAGCAATGGTTTCATGTGTCAGCTGGTTAAGAAATGCTTGGAAATAAGCCTTTTGATTGGACAAAGGTAAAACTTCAAATAAAAAAGATGCCATGATTTGTTTAAATCCAAATACTTGTACAGGAGTGGTCATTTCTGGATGGTTTGTAATAATTTCCATGGCAACCACTGAATGTTTTTATATCATTACCATCTGAAAACAGTAGACCAACTTTATTAGAAGTTGAAATATGAATTTTGTGTGTTTATAAAAAATTACATGTGTGTTGACTATTATGCCTTGGTTTAAAAAACTGTCTAAAGTAGATGTTTTAAAATGTTTTAGCTGATTTTAGACACTTTCATTCATTTATGAAATATAGAAATACAAATTTATATTGTAAAAAGTTAGATTTGATACTATTCATGAAGTGGACCATATTTTACTTGTAATTTTTATTAATAGCCAGCCAAGGAATTTTTAAAGAGTTCCCTGCCAGAATGATGTAATTTTGTTTTCCATTCAAGCTTTCAAGATTTTTTGGTGTAAATGTGAGTGACATAAATGCAAATGTAATTATCGCTGTCAATGGCAGGCGAAGCATTATACATTTTCGTTGAGATAGTTTTTCGTTGACCTGCAGTGTTAAAAATGCAAGTGAGAATATTGTCTTGGTGTGATAAATTTTTCACAGAGAGATTTTATTACTGTTGAGGTGACAGTTGGAGAGAAAGTGTGTGCTGCTTATAAAGGTTGAAAAAAAAATCTAGTGTCTATGCAACTATCTTGTACCAAAGGAATAGTCAGTTATTCAACGAAATAATTCTGTCTTTTGAAATACTTAATTGGTGGTTCCGAATTGAATGAGAAATATTTTAAAAGCAACTCATATTCACAGTTTTGCGCAACTGTTGAGCATTAGTGGCATTGAAAAAGTGAAGTGTTCTTTGAAGTTACACTCACTAAGCTGTAAAATTTTTGTGTTTTTGTTGCATTAAGGATAAAAATTTTATTGCCTTTTTTATATAAGTCTGGATTTATATTCTTGCAGTTTTAGTTGATGATGATAGCGTTGTTTGACATGAATTTTAAGGTGAATTAAAAAAACACTGTTAGTATTTCCACTAAGCCTCCATGACGAGATTTTGAAGCAGTGACTTTTCAAAAAATGGAAGTTTCTTTTGACCCAAAGTTGGTTTATACACAAATCCATGAAACTGAAATTTCTAGTGGGCCAAATTTTCTCACTGAGTGTATTTCCTAAAGGAAATACTGAAAGGGGGCAAGTAGTAAAGCAAAATGCAATTGCTTGCATTCAGGTTTTTTAAACATCAATAATTTTTATTTATAAGGAAGTATTTGTGGAAACATAACTCATAATTTATAAGAGAGTTTGAAAAATGCCCGTTGTGCATTTTATTGTCTGTTCAAGTAAATTTGGACAGTTCCATTGTTAGACAGGGTTTATACACAGGCATGATGTGATGTCATCAGTATTATGGGTATGTCATTTTGCTGTTATTGTGTGTGAAAGCCCTTTACTGTTAGTAAAGTTATGCAAAATATCAAATATATATTGAATCTCCAGTATGTAGTTAGCACATTGGTGGAGGGTTGTGGTATTGAGCAGAAGGGTAAGGTGGGAGGGCGGAGAGGTAAGTTTAAAGTAATGCAAACCTTCACCATCATAAATGTCAGTCAAAAAGGGGGAAGGGGGATTTTCTGTGAAAAAGGGGGAAGGGGCTAGTCTACTGGTCCATCCAAGGGTGGTTCAGTTCAACTTCACGCAACTAACTTCATTGGCTTAGCAGCTGATTTTTCTGGGGTCCAATTTTCTGTAAGGGAAGGTGTTTATAGGGGAGGGGTAGAAACTCATAAGCAAACTGACCTCTATTCTCATACATCAATTGTGAATTAGTGTAAAAAAAATTACCAATTGTTTGTTCCATCTGCCCCCTGTCCCACCTCCTACATTTGTTTCCACATTCCATGCCTAAGTGTCACCCTAAAATATTTCAAAGTTAAGTGATGGGTAATTTAATACTAGTATACTGTATCCTTTTACGGTTATGTTCCTTTGCAGGATTTTTTGTGAAATATTACTGAACAAATGCATTTTTACAACAAAATGTTTATAGTTTTCTCAGCCATTGCCTAGACAGTTATGTATCGGGATAAACTTGTAAAGTCTAAAAGACGGTAAAGTTCTCAATTTTTTATTTTTCCTTTTATTTTGGTTTTAGTTTATCTCTTTGTCGAAATTTTGTTGCATGTGTTAAAGGTGCTTATTTGGTTACTTGTTTTGCTTGTGACAATCCAATTGTCAGTTTTTCAATCTGTTACTTGCGTTTTATTCCTAATTTTATTTCAGTATTCGTCCAAGAAATTTAAATCAAAGTTTGGTGATTTATGTTTGGTCTGGCAGTATTCCTCAGGTTATTGATTCAGTCTTGCACCAACAATTATTCATGCGTTAAATGTTTTCTCTTCATTTCTCCTAGGGGTTACCCTAAAGTACTGACAGAAAGTTGTCTCAGTCATCTTGAGAAAAGGAAAATATATGACTTTCTGTGAAACGAATTTTATCTTTTGGTGTTTGAGGAGGTGGACGAAAAGTTCAAGACTGTTTATAGGGCAGGGGGGTACTGTAAATAAGTAGGGGTGATACATATAGTATTGTATAGAGAAGAAAAGGTTTTAGAAGTGTATCTAATATTTAATGTTTTCAAATTTATTATCATTCAAGCATCTTGTGCTCTTATGTGAATACTTCTTTCTTCAATTGTACATTATTCTGGTATGCTGCCCTCTATATCAGAAGTGATATTGGAGTAGCAGTCTTATAGAGAAAAAATACATCAAGAAGAATCAAGAATTGATTGTGTATTTGTTTATAATCTGATTGCAACTTTTAAGACAATTTTCACCTTTTCATGTTTTGAGAAAGTGGAGAAGGTTGGGTTGAACCTCAGCAGAAAGGTGTATGAGATTTGAGGACACCATTGCAATACCACGTGTCTTTAGAAGAGGAAAATGTGGTGGATTGGTTTACAGTTAGTAAGATTGAGTTTTATGGCCCAGTTTCCAACCAATTAGTTCCTAGTGGAGCAGGGAGGAAAATGTGGGAAAAATTAAAAGGATTCATTTTGCAAAAGTTTACGAGTGGCTTGACAGGTTACCCTCATAGAACACTGTTGAACGTTTACTTCTATTTGATGCACATACTATTGGTGGATTATGAGTGTATAGAGGTTATGCATAACACGCCAGCACATTTCAGTTTGGCGTACTGGATGGAACTCATCATGCACAGTCGTTGTGTTAGCGAAACACGCAGACAACAGCACCTTAGTAACAATTTTTGTAAAATGGATGCCTGGATATGGAGTGAGAACCCTATTATGTTTAACAATGGGCCTATAGCCAAGGAAGGGTCAAGGGGGGGAGGGGGTGCTAAGCCCTTCTTACATTTTTTCACCCTCCTAAAGACTTTGGAGTTTACTATCGATTTGAAGTGTACCTTAAGTCTAAAATTTCAAAAATATGTATCATGGAACATGACAAATGAATTCAAACAGTCCATCTCCTATCCATAGGACATTCCTGAGCTGAGATATAAAATGTTGGAAGTCTATTCACTTAATTTAAAATGGTACAGTGTGCCATTATTTGTGATACCACTGGTGTAGAGCTCAAATTACAGTCTTTGTATCTTTGCTTTCTGAAAGTCAGCGTACCTTGTACCAACATGCAGTGGCACGCTTACTGTTATGGGTCACTTGACTAAACAAACTCTCTGTGCAACACGCTGTACAAGAACACTGGGTCCAAGAGATAATTGAATTCTGAAATAATCAGCCTTTATGGATTCCCCCCTCCCTCGTCTCGAAAGAAAAAAAAAATGCCCCTGCAGAAAATTATTTGCCCTCCCCTCAAAGAAATATGGACTAACCCTCTGTCTTGGCTTATTTTTTGTGAAACAAATTTAGGACATACTGAAGACCTGATTTTCAGTCATTTAACTTTATGTGTGCAAGAAGGGAGTAACAATTAAGGACAATTCATTGTGCGATAAATACTTCGATGAAGCGAAAATATTTTCAACTGTTTTACGGGATGGAGCAACTCTGATATGCCAAACTGTCTTGCTTGGCGTATTATCTTCATAAGAAAACACCTTTTGTTACTTTCTTCGGTCTGGTCATGGAGCTATTACGTAACAGTTCCATGGTCTGCTGGTCGTCAACACGTAAACTTCAATGCCAGGTACAGCTGAGATATTTTAAAGTCACCGAGGCATGTTTGCCAATAGAGAAAAAAAAGGGGCTACGTAATAAGTATGCAAAAACTTTTGTTTTCGAGTCACGTGGCTCTTGTCGCGGGAGGTTCAACTCTGTGGAAAGTAAAATCGGACAATTTGCTGACATTTCAGACCGCGTCTTCGTTTTTGCAGCAAGCCTTTTATTACCATGTCGTCTCTTATTGCTGGATTTCGGGCTGTCTTGGAGGAAAAACCCTCAAAATACCAACAAACTGGCCTTTGATAGTTTTTACAGAACAGGTTTGCTTCCTCCTTGTGGAGGTTTGGAACAGGGAGAGTATTTTTGGACAAAACTATTTAAAGGTTTGCTATAGCAAGGAAACAGAGCAAACACGAAGAACTGAAAACGCGTCGTCGTCCTTAGGTAGCTGAAGGTGTCTCAGCGTTCTCGTAGTATGGCATCAAATGAATTGCTTCTTGGAAATCTTTAAATAGTAGAGACTACAAAGCGCAAAAGTGTCAACCACTGTGGAACGAACCGAAATTCCAGTTCGGGATCAGGGCGGACATTTTGAACTCCCTGCGGTGAGTCATACATTTCATCTTTTTAATTTTCATCAAGGGCGTGGGAAGCAGTTTCGGGGCCTTAGTCGTCAGAATATGTTGTAACGGAACTTCCATCTCCTACTTTTAAGGACAAAATGACTCATACAAATGGTTTCCTCTTGAAAATATCGACGATTTGCTAAAGTATTGCATCAAATTGAATCGATGGACGCTTCGCATATTCAAGACAATTTCTAGAGAGGTATTCTTTGAGCCATCGATCTATAAGATATTATACCAAACATCTGCAGCAGTTCCTTGAATATTTGTCCACAAAATTACAGCAAATTTGCATCCTAAAAAAAACATTTAAAAATTTTTCGCAAGATACGTCTTTGCTAAGTGGTATTTTGCTAAAGCTTCCGTTAATGGCAATTCTCGACATCCCGGGCAGTACATCACATCAATCACATCAACTTCGATGTTGTTGGCCAAAGGCCAATTCATTGCTCCAAAAGAAAGGAAAACCAATACATATAGTGACAATAAGTACTGCTTATAAATTAATACTTATAATTAAACAATCCAGGCAATTTCTTTCAATGAGTATCCAATCTACCTTTAAATATGTCTTTAAAGTTGGAGGTTACTACATCATCTGGTAAAGTATTCCAATGATCAATTGAACAATGAGTAAAGAACTTTTGCCGCAATAAACCTGGATTTAACAATCTTATATGTATGCCCTCTTGTAACAGAACATACTGGTACTAATTCAAACAGCCTGTGGTCAGTAGTAATCAGTCCATGGAAATACACGTGAAAAACATGTCACCTCTCAGACGCCTATGAGTAAGTGTAAACAAATTCAAATTTCTAAGTCTCTCCTCATATGGTAACTCACTTAATTCAGGCACTAACTTAGTTGCCCTACTTTGCACAGATTCAATAGCCTCTACTTCACGTGTGTAAAATGGTGACCAAGCAGGTGAGACCAATTTTCCCAAATGTATAATTTGTAGCTACTCTCATAAATGTTAAAAGCACTCAAAATTTTAATGTCAATCAAAAAGCACTAACCAACTTAGAATTTCCATCCCCCTGCATTAAAAATTATTTTGGGGCGATGATAAAATGGCATTAAATATTTGTTGAAAAGTTTCTTTTACGTTGCTTCTACTGTCAGAATGTCTTTGAAATGAAATGTTCGAAAAGGGGAATTTCCTTAAATATCGCATAATGATATCCAAATAAATTTCCAAAGAGGCGTTCTTCGTTCCCTCAGTTTGTAGACTGTGCTGGTTTTACTGTTTGCTCAAAAATGCACAAAGTTGTATCCAATTATTTTATTCCGATAAGGGACTTCTTTGCATAAATGTCAAGCATTTTCTGGAATTCAGCACAAAATTGCATCTATGGTCTCCCAAACATTTTAGAAGGGATACTTCTTTTCTTCATATATCAAAAACTTTGCAGCATTTTCCTTAAATACTTGCTGAAATGTTGCACAAAATTGTATATTGGTACTATCAGTGCCCAGAAGTGATCACGTAAGCCTTTATAAAATCGTAAATTTTGGCCAGATCTCCCAATTTCATTTCAAAACTTTGGTCATTTTTACCGAACCATCATCATTACTCCTGACTTAAACCCATTTTAAATTAGAACCCAAATTTTTGTTCAGCTAAAAAAATTCCCCTCCCCTACTATAGGACAATAGGAAATACTGCAGTCGAGAACAGCTTCGGTGATAAGTTTAGTTTCTAGCACCAAACAAGGCTTTCATTAAAATTTTGAGGCAACTGCTGACTGTACACATCTACATTGGTTTGCTACTGCATATTTGTTTTTTAAACAGGAATCCGGACAGCAAGTGATGGTCTGATTTCAGTCGGCCATAACTGGGGTCCATCACCCTAAAATCTTTTCGATTTCCTTGCTTACTTCTCTCATGGATGGTTGTACACTAATTTGTATCTAAAATTCTCGAAGTTCACTAAATATTGAGGGTTTGAAATTCATGTAAACAATACATAAAGACGGTTTAAGGCTGATGGACCCCACTAATGGTGGTCTTCAGTCACTAAAGGAAAAGTGCTAATCGCATTCGTCTAGTGACTTCACATGTAGATTAAATTTAGCCCTGGCACATCTGTATTAATTTTGTCAATTAACTGTTACATCTTTTTGCATTTTTTTGTCCTTTGCCTTGAAATACGTACAAAATACCCATCATGTTTTAATGTTTCACAGAAAACAACTGTAAAACATACCAATCTACTTGTATGATTCAAAACGCAGGATTGATATCGCATTATTTTCGCATACAGACAGCTGAAAACCGAGCATACTATGGTCTCATCCCCAATTTTGGACATTTAACCCGTAGAACCCCCCGTGTTTACACAGTGCGGTGAAAGTTTCATTCAAATCGGACATGTATTTCTTGAGATATTGGAAAATGGAGTCAGTAGATTTGTGTTTGAGGGCAGTAGAGCTTTTTTCACTTCCTCACATTGACAAGGAATGCTTTGTTTCACTTTGTTTTTATCAGACTATTTTGTTGACCTTGAAGTTAGTAGGAATAGGACCTCCCTGTGGGGGATGCAAAGTTTGTAAAGCTCTCATGCCAGATATGAAATCACATTTTCATAATGTGTGATTGTTGAGGAGAAAATCCAAGTCTGAAGTTTAAAGAAAAACAAAAGACTATGCTCTAATGTGGGGATGTGATGTAATATGTGCTCGTTTCAATTTCATTTTTTGTTGAAAATGTGACAACCTTAAATGCTCATATCTTGAGAACCACACATCGGATTTCAATGCAAATTTCACCAAAATGTGAGTACCCCTCTAACATTCCAAATCCTGTTGTGACCTTAAATCCTTCTTTTAATGCCAACACTGTCACTCAAATTCATGTTGACCTAATCTCAAAATGGCATCTTAAAGATGAAGCATCAGATTCATATTATTGTGGCTCTTTACAAGGGACTTATTTGACAAAAACACTGTTAAACGAATCCCATAACATGTTGTGCCCTGTGAAGTGCTTTGAGCATGGTTTTTATTTTAGATTCCGTGCGAATAAAAATAAGTCTACAACAGAACGCTACACCCATAGAGTATTGCAAGGAAACGGTTTTGAAACAATACCTAAACGTCAATCAGTAAACAGTAGCGGCAATTTCCCAGTAGCTAACCAATTTCCCCGCGATGGTGTCAAATTTCCTCAATGTGCTTCTGCATTCCTTTGTAAACTGTCTTAACGCTTCATGATATTCTGAGATTGTCACTTCTAAAACCGGGGGGGGGGGGGATAATTGACTCGGCAAATCCCGAATCGGTTTTATTTTAATACGGTTGCATATAGTATACACTGAAAAATTATGTCTTATTATTACAACATTAAAGGAGGAAAACAGAAAAATACAAAAAGAATACATAAAATGTGACAATGAGTTTTTATGTACACTGTAAAAAAAAATGTCTGTCTGCAATAACAGAAGGAAAAAACTAAAGAAATACAAAAATACATAAAGCGCTGTCAATGAATTTATGTATTGTTTTATTTTACATTTATTTTCTCGTACAGTGTACGGCTACAACTTTTGCTTTCCGCATTTTATTGAGCTTCTGAGTGACCAAATGAAGTAAATTATTCATTCTCTTATCAAGGAATAACAGGAAGCGAGCGGTAAGGTTTCTTGAAATTTCAACCAGATGCCATGAAATTCCTAATACTTCTAGCTAAAGGTTGAAGTCACTGTATCTCCCCCCCCCCCCCAAAGTTTACGGAGCACTTTTAGTTTGTTAAATAAATGTTAATCATTCATGAACAAGAAGGAACTAACCCAGTTTACGTATTCTGACCGGGGTGTCTCTCTCTAAACATTGTTACTGATATATTCTTGTAATGATATGATATAGTTATACTTCTATTGACTGACTTATTAGATTTACCTTGTCCCCTAAATATTTGCCCCCCCCCCCCCCTTCAACAACTTGTTTAGCTTCCTACGGGTGCATTCCCCGGACCAATCATTTGAGAGCCCAGCTTCAGTCATTTACTCGAACAAATAAATTATGCACTACTTACGAAATTTGGGTGCAAGAATTTTTTAGATATCTGCCTTCGACCGCCTCTCCTTTTTGCAAATTTCTCAGCAGAAGCAATGGTGTGTCCAGAATGATAAAATACTAAAGGGCAGGAGCAGTATCCCAAGCTGAAGAGGTGTAGTAGACTGTCCAGTTTCATGATTGGCTGTTGGGAGTCCTGTGACAATGTTTTTTCTCTTCAAATGTGAAATTTACCAGAAAAAACTGCTCAGTTTACCTTGAATATGCAATAGTAAAGTCATAAAATGTATTGAAAGATACTTTGAAGAGAAATAAGATAAATTGTGTTATTCATGCTCTTTACCTTTAAGCGAGCAATGAAGAGGACTGACAAAGACCACGCAATATCGGCGCATACATGCCTATGGGATGTCATTGGAACATAAAATCACCGTCATCCAGTCAATGGTGAAAAAAGGGGGGATGAACACTGTTTAACAAGAAATTTCCTAACTGGATAACGATAGCCCTAATCTCTAAACTAATCCCTAACCCGAACAAAGAATACAATCGATACAATACAATGGCAACAGCCAATCAAGAAACACCTTGTTGAACAGTGCGCATCTACCCTGAAAAAATGGTGACGTACAAACCTTCTTATTTCCACACACCCGACTGTCTGATCTTCAGCCCAAACTCACATGCTGCTGGAGTGGGGAGTGGATGGCGCCCTCAGCATTGCCACAAGTTTTAACCCCGGGCCTTTGCCCGCATGCATTTTAGGATAACTCCTAAACAGAATATCACTCCACCCCCCTCCCTGCCCTGATACACATCGTTCTTCCTCGTTATGACTCTAACCAGTCACCTCTAATTTTTAGGTGACACCAAACTATCGCATTTCATCATGATCCAAATAAATTGAAGGTTGTTCTCCTGTTTGCTCGCTGTATATCCTCCGGGGAGGTTTTAAAGGGATTGATCTTTTAAAATTTCAACATAGGCTTGTCGTTTTTACCTGTGTAAAGGTTTGCTGCCTTCCCCACCCATCCCCAAAAGGGTGTATTTTTACCGCCCAGTTCAATTGGTTCAAGTCGAGCCGGTGTCCAATATAGATGAATGTAGTAAGTATGTGTAACAATTAAAAACGTCTGAACTCCAAAAACTAATAGGTTGTGCACAGCTGTAGCTTGTAGTCATGTACAAATCCTCTTCACTATGTTTAGCTTTTCGTTACACCTGTTTTTAGTTCACGTTCTTTGTAAATATTCTTGCTACCGAGGCAGAACAGATCAAGACCTCAATACCGAAACATGCACTGAAGGTAACGCATAATATGTCTGTGCCGCATTATTATTTGCTTGATCGTGTGTGACGCCCTTAAACGCCTTGCCTTAAGACCGCCGGCACGTTATAAATGGTGGCAGCGATGGTTTTATTTTTCACCGAGGAGTTTTTCTTTTCTAACATCTACGAAGAACATTAATTTTTCTCATCAACTACGAAGAAACCTTGAGAGTACAAATTATTTTCAGCTTTGTATGGACTTCAAACTTTTTCTAACTGTGAATTTATCGAGAAGGCCTACCGATCGCAAATCGTCATCGAGATATGGACTTTGAACAAATCTTGGAATTTTATGAAGTGGTGACTCATTTATCTATGGTGAAAAGGACATTTTTCTGAAAGTAAGTTTAAAAGTACTTTTCAAAGTTCCTGTAATGTATTAAAATGTATCATGGAACTGTTACTGTATACTAACGCTATTGGCGCTAAATAACTCACGTGACGGGCAGACAACGCCCTTAGTGGCTTAAAGTGACGCAACCTCGAAGGTTTGAACATGCGATTCTCATGCGTTATTTGAACATTTCATTACCGTTTGGGTTATTAAACGAATAAAATCATTGCCGATTGTCGATTTTGAGAAACAGAATTTATTTTGACTGCAGCGATAAGTGCCATGTACCTCATCTTGTTGGCAAATGAATATTCATATGAAGCCACTCCAGCGGGACTACAATCTAGTTTACAATTGGACCATAAAAGGATTTTATCTCGCCGGGAAGCATATAGACTCCCTTAAAGACAGCAAAATTCCAGTTTATATGGAACAAGCAATAAGTACTGTCAATGTTACGATGATTCCTGATTGATTTTGATACTAACGTGTAAAGCCAATGTTCATGACGTAATTTCAAGTGATGACTACCCATCAACCCGTTTACAAATTTTCATGACGTAATTTCCTGTGACTACTCCGAGAGCGAAGGGGGAATGCCGATTACAAATTTTTGTGACGTAATTTCCTGTGACCACTCCGAGAGCGAAGGGGAACGTCGATTACATTTATGACGAAGACAGTTTTGAAATTATCAGATAAATTCGACGATAATCGAGGAATATTTGTTTTTCACTGGGATTGTTTTCTTTTTCATTGTCATTTTATATCTATTTTCTCTGTGGAAAACGTGGATAGATTTTGACGAGAAGTATTTTTCTGAGATAAGTATTTATTTTTCTTGGGAGTTTACTTTCGCCCGGATGCAGATTTTTCGATGTTAAAATCAGTCGTGCAACACACATGAAAGCCAATTTTGTGTGTCCTTATAATGCTTCATACGTCAATACTTTTCTCGATGGTTTTTCAGTTTCATAATATTTGTTGGGAGAACTTTTCTTAGACCTATATTTCTAAATGGATATTTGAGTAACCCTCCAAGTCGACCGTGCGATCCTGGAAAAACTGGTTACTATTTGCTTCTTCTTTATCTTTTTGTGTGGGTGCCAAGCCTAAATGCATCTAGTCGTGGGCTAACTTATATAGGAATTCAAGTGCTAAAAAAAAGTTACTCCACTTATCGCCTGGAAAGAGAATAAGCTCAGACTTACCCTAAGAAGAGTTAAGAAGTTGCTTGACGGAAAAAATCAGGTTGATTTATTTTACACAAAATTGTTGTATAATATTGCACATATATTGAATATTTGGTTGACAAAAGTAATCTTAAAGAAAATTTTCCATCTTATCGTTATAATATGTGCTATTTATTTGATCGTCACAGAAATTGGTGCATTATGGGGTGAAATGAAATGGTACTCAGAAGTTTGTATGATCTGAATAGTAAGGAACATTGCGTGTTTTTTTTTTTTTTTTTTTCAAAACAGATCAGGCTGAAGTGATTCCTAAACTTTATTGCATTTTGGTTACATGCGTTTGCTACGTTCGTTTCAATCATTCTTGTTTCAAGTGTATATTCGTGTATTATTTCTATGTTTGGATGTTTTTTTCATGTGAGGAAGAATGTATTTACCTATAATTTGTGTATTTGGTATGGTGAACAGTTGAATCTTGTTTCCATTTATTTTTTTTTAAGGCAAAGTTACTGATCCATGCAAATGCAGAGATTTACAAAGTTTGCTTCATAGCCAGTGTAAGGAGTCTGAGTATTAAGTGTATTTGAATCGTCGCATATTTTCGCATGTATTCTATATCACGGGTTCTAGCTCCGCTTGTATTATACATATTTATTTTGCATTGTTGGGGCATATCTTTTAAAGTTAAGATTTTCAATATGTCTTCAACCGAGCCCACCCATTCTTCTCTTCCACATTACAAAATTGATCTTCCTCCTGTATTCTGTGGTGATGGTAAGGAAGAATTTGGTAACTGGTTAAGAAGATTAGAGGTAGCCTTAGCTGTGTCAGATGATTCTGATAGGGATTCAAAAATGGCAGCGGTCTTACCGGCCAGACTGTCAGGGGCAGCCTTCAATTTCTGGGATTCTCTCCCTTCAGCAACAAAATCTGATTATGCAGAGGTCAAAAAAGCAAATGAAAGCAGTCTTTGGTAGACGTTTATTTATGACTACATTCCAGGCTGATGTTAGGGCTACACCAAGGCATGTAGGAGAACCTCTAGAAGTATATGCAGCAGAACTATCTAAATTAGTAGAGGAAGCTTTTCCAAATTATGGGAAAAATGCAAAAGAAGGTGAATGTTTTAGAAGGTTTTTGTCTGGTATCGATCCATACCTTCAATTAAAGGTTCATGAACTTGGGGCAACTACTTTTAAGACAGCTCTAGAATATGCAGGTCGAATTGAGAGGGCTCATGAAGCAAGCAAAATAGCTGTGCCCTCATCCCTGAACTCGAGTCCACTGACCAACACACCGCCAGTCAAAGAAGAGACAAAAACCTCAGTGACATCAATTCAGCGAGATAACTTACAAAAGTTACAAACAACTGTAGATACACTAGTGAGTAAGGTTGAGGCCCTAGAAATTGAACTGAAGCACCGTCGTAGATATGATGGTCGTGACCGATCTCGAGAATCTCGTCGATCACCATCTCCTAGATACAAGTACCGTAATCGATCTCCTGAATGGCGCCCTCAGCAGGAGAGACAATATTACAGGGATCAGAGATCACCGAATAGAAGACGTTACAGGTCGCCATCACCAAGACCGATGCCGGACAGACGAGAAAGACAATCGGGTCATTTCGAAAATAATTTCAATAGGTACGAAAGACGATTTTCTCCTCAAAGACAGTATAAAGGAAACTATGAAGAATGGACAGATAGACAAACCTACCGTCAAAATGACCGCAGAAACCAAGACGATCATGATCCAGACAGTTACAGGAGTTCCAACAATCCTAACCGCCGATCGGTACATTTCCAGGATCATTTAAACTAGAAGAAGTTGATGAAGCGGGTCGTTCACCGACTTATCAATCTCAATTGGCCCAAAACATAACGCATGAAAAAGTAAATCTCAAGGAAGCTGCCGGTTCTGAAATAGGTGTAGAAACAACAGAAGGAATTTTGCCATACATTTCTGTCACTATTGAAGATTTCTCAGTTGATGCATTTATAGATACTGGCTCTGATCTAACTATCATCAGTGAAGAACTACGAAACAAAATTTCCTCACTGTGTAGGCAATCTAAACATGAACCTTACACCCTTTGTAAGTCTGTAACCGGAGATACTATTGATGCAGTAGGCAGAGTAACAGCGACCGTGTCTATAGGTTCCAATCGTCTACTAGATGAGTTCCAAGTGGCAAGGAATGTTTCTAAACCACTAATATGGATGGGATTTCCTCCTACGTCACAAGGCATCTGTGGATATAACTAAAGGAGTTATGACCCTTGGAAAGGAAGAAGTACCCCTTCTCAGAAAACGAGCCAGTGCACCCCTATGTTGCAACCTAATCCTGCAAAGTCCTGTGATAATTCCACCAGAAACCCAGGTGAAAGTCAAGGCAAAATTAGAAACATCACCATACAGGATGCTTCCAGATAAGTACGAAGGTGTCATTGAACCCAGATATTTTGACGAACCCAACATTTTGATACCGAGGGCTTTGGTGCAAGTAGAAGAAGGCCTTACTATAGCCACAATAGTAAACCCTACAAGGACTCCAGTACAGGTAAAAGGAAATCATCTTATTGGAAAAGTATTTGCCACAAATGCAGTTGAAAATGCTGAGTATACTGTCCTAGAAAATGTCAAAGGTCACACTTTCCCAACACAAACTACCCCAAACCAGGATGTAAGTGAAGTGAATGTCGATGAAGAGAACTTGACAGCTGATCAACGAACTGAAGTCCATGAGCTCCTGCAATCTTATTCTGATGTTTTCTGTAACAAGCCAGGAAGGACAAGTGTGGTGAAACACTCAATCAGAACTGATGTACCACCAATACGGCAAAGGGCATATAGAACATCTCCAAAAATGAAAGTAGAAGTACAGAAACAAATACAAAACCTGCTTGAAAACGATATTATAGAGGAAAGCCAAAGTCCGTGGTCATCACCGATAGTTGTGATGAAGAAGAAAGATAATACCTACCGGTTTTGTGTCGACTATCGGAAACTCAACTCTTTCACAATTAAAGATTCCCATCCATTGCCGAGGACTGACGATACACTAGATGCAATTGCAGGCTCTTTCTACTTCAGTACAATGGACCTTACCAGCGGATACTGGCAGGTGACAATGGAAGATGCAGATAAGGAGAAAACGGCGTTCAACACAGGATTTGGGTTATATCACTTCAAAGTGATGCCTATGGGACTCTCAAACGCACCTCCTACCTTTCAGAGGCACATGGAGTTAGTTCTCAGGGGTATTCATTGGACGACATGCCTTGTCTATTTGGATGACGTGATTATACTTGGCAAAGACTTTCAGTCTCACCTCAGCAACGTTGAAGAAGTTCTAAAACGTTTCCGTAAAGCCGGACTTACAGTTAAACCTAAGAAATGCCATCTATTTCAACGAGAAGTGAAGTTTCTTGGCCATGTGGTGAACCATATGGGCATCAGACCAGACCCATCAAATACTGAGAAAGTGACGAAATGGCCAACACCACGTAACCCGACTGAGGTACGCACCTTTCTAGGTATGGCAACTTACTACCGTAAGTTTATTCGTAATTTTGCCAACCTGGCCTCCCCATTGCATGAACTTACGAGAAAGGATGTGCCGTTCTACTGGTCTCCCGAGTGTCAATTTGCATTTGACACTTTGAAGATGAAACTTACCTCACCACCCCTACTTGGTTATCCTGACTTCACGAAGGAATTCATTCTGCACACCGATGCTTCTCTTACAGCAGTAGGTGCAGTTCTGAGTCAAAAACATAATGGTAAACAGGTAGTTGTCTCATATGCCAGCCATGGATTTAACAAACAAGAACGAAAATGGTCAACCTATGACAAAGAGTTATATGCAATCGTGTGGGCTGTGAGACACTTTCGGCACTATCTCATGAATTCAAAATTTATCATTTTTACAGATCACCAACCTTTAGCTGGCCTCAAGAAAATTCCAATCCAGAACGATTCAACAGGCAGAAGAGCACGATGGGCTCTCGAAATGGACCTCTATGAGTGGGAAGTAAAATATCGGCCAGGAAGGTCCAATGGAAATGCCGATGCAATGTCTAGAGTTCCACTCCACACAAAGAGTTCTTTCAACGAAACTCAGAGTCTGAAGGATGATCCTGAAGGATGGGACCCAACACCGGCGATCAACACTCTTTTTAGAAATGACGAAGTATCGACTACTGGTCATAAGAGTAATGAAGTCAAAGATGAACAAAATGCAACAGAAAATTCTCCTGAACCCCTCACTAACCTTTCCGAAAATCATCATTCTACATTGTCCTTTAGTATTGATCCAACCGAAATACGTAGGAATCAACAATCAGATATATACCTTCAGCAGGTTATCCAATGGCTTGAAGGCGGAGACAGACCCCCGAAATCTGATATCATTGGCTCAGATCGTGCACTCCGCAAACTCTGGTGGGAATACCCCAAACTAAGATATATTGATGGCATACTATACAGGGAATTACTGCTACCTGGGAGGAGTTGCATGCAAACTGTCATACCAACTGACATGATACCCCAAATTCTTGAATTACTGCATGGAAATGGATACGCTGGCCACCTTAGTTTCGAGAAGACCTTTAAGAAAGCTCATCAAAGATGCTACTGGCCTTATATGCAAAAGGATATCAGACGTTATTGCGAAACCTGTAAGTCTTGTAACACCAGACGTCAACCAACACCGAGACACAAAGCTCCACTCCAGAACATAACAGTTTCCCGACCATTTCAAATTGTGTGCGCAGATATAACAGAACTGCCAACCACCCCGAGAGGCAACCGCTACGTGTTGGTGGTAATGGATCACTTCTCGAAGTACGTCAGTCTCTATCCAATGCCGGACCAGAAGGCGATCACAGTTTCAACTTGTCTTTTCGAGCAGTATATCCGACAACATGGAATACCGGAACAAATACATACCGATCAAGGAAGGCAATTCGAAAGTGAGCTTGTTGCTTCACTGTGTAGAGACTTAGGGATTAAGAAGACACGAACGCCCCCCTATCATCCCCAGTCTGACGGCCTCATTGAACGATTCAACCGGACACTTAAAGATCAACTTGCAAAATTCCTTATAGATAGTCGAGGTTATTGGGACGATTACATGGGACAAGTAAAATTCGCCTACAATTCGTCTTGTCACTCAACTACTGGGTTCAGTCCTTATTTTATACTACATGGTCGAGAACCACGAATTCCAGCTTCATTGATGACATCTCCTCCAGCTCTTTCCACTGCTACCCCGGGTACTCCTGCAGAATATTGCAGTAGCCTTAAGGAACGACTACGGTCAGCTTTCCAGTACGTAATTGATGAAAGTCAGGCGGCACAACACAGACAGAAGTATTATTACGACAGAAGAGAAAAATACGTACCATATGCAGTAGGCGACTTCGCAATGTTGGACAACGCACCAGAAAGTAGATTGAAACTGGCCTCCAAATGGCTAGGCCCATTCAAGGTCGTATCCGTAAAATCACAACCTACCGAGCAGACCTTAACGTACGAGATCCAAGATGAAAATGACCCAAGAAGGACACGGATCGTCCACCACAATCGCCTAAAACCTTTCCTTCAGAGGGCTACCCAGGAACGAAGTTCTGAAGGTGAACATACCTCACGACAGCAGGTGCCCGATGCGTCAATGCAACAACAAAACAAGGTCACCTATCCCGACCAATTCCCCTTTGTGCCTCAACAGGGAGCCAATGAAAATTCCCACGGTAATGTGTTTTCCCCAACTTAGAGTCTTTATTACGTTACGAAATATGGAAAACCAGTCATAATGCCAGATCGGTATAGCTGTAGTTTATGATAATAGTTGAAGTATGAGTTCGTTTTGTATATTGATTTTGTTTATTTTGTATGTGTTGTTATATTTGCATAGAAAAACGTGTTACCTTCTTTACCATTTCGTGGGTATTAAAAGGAAAAGTCATCGATGGTGTAATATTCGAAGTTAAATACTTGCATAACACTGTCATAATTTTGCCAATTAATTAACGAATTTGAAAGTGCAATTATGTGAGACGATCGACTGAACGACAAATTCTTACTCTTTCTGTTTTCATGTTTTAACTGAATGTTTTCACATCATGACGAAAGTTTGAACATATTTATACAGCAGCATCATTGTTTCAAATTGTAGAATGTCCTATGCCATTTGATACAACATGTTTATATACAGGTACACTGAATTTTACAAATGTATCCTCTGAAAATGTAAATATCACAATTTATTAAATTCGTTTGCAAATATCGTTTAGTAAAGAAAAATTGGTATGAGCATATAACAATTAAAAAGTTTTAAATCGAGGACGATTTATTTTCCATAGGGGGGAAGTATGTAACAATTAAAAACGTCTGAACTCCAAAAACTAATAGGTTGTGCACAGCTGTAGCTTGTAGTCATGTACAAATCCTCTTCACTATGTTTAGCTTTTCGTTACACCTGTTTTTAGTTCACGTTCTTTGAAAATATTCTTGCTACCGAGGCAGAACAGATCAAGACCTCAATACAGAAACATGCACTGAAGGTAACGCATAATATGTCTGTGCCGCAATATATTATTTGCTTGATCGTGTGTGACGCCCTTAAGGGAGCATATCCCAATTAGCAGGTGTATTACTGCGTCCATTTGTTCGCCCTCTGATAGAGTCCCTAAAAGGAGCACTTTTTTTGATATGTTATGGAATGAGCTGGGGTTTTCTGTAAGTTTCTTCTGAAAGTATATCAAATGAAGTACCATTGGTGGAAAAATGGGCTTAATTGAAGCAATTTTGTGGAAATTATGGGCCTTAGAAGCTGGCGGAGGCATACCGAGATTTTAGTGAAAAACAAGGCTTGGAAAAGGTGGTTTGAACTTTGAGGTGAAATAGCAAAAAATCTTCACGGTCATGATATGGTAAATTGAAAGTGCCATGAATGGCCAACTTGTCAGCTTTCATATGTGGGGTAGCTTGACCCTGGCGAAAACTTCGACAAGCTTTTAGAGGCCCGTTTACTTTTTGAATTTAGTGTGTAAGTCAATGGAGGAATTAATGGGGATATGCTCCCTTAAACGCCTTGCCTTAAGACCGCCGGCACGTTATATATGTAAAGGGTTAGAGGATTAGGAAATTATTTGGGAATATGTCACCGGATTTCCATTCGTGGCCTGCTTTATCAGGTTATAAAGTGTACAAGACGAATGATTTAAAAAGCTAAGAGGTATTCAAGTTTTACCATGGGCAAGTTTTCTATCTGTTGCAGATTTCAGCCTGCCGGTCGAAGGATATTGATGCGACCAACTCCCTGCTTAGACACAGATGATGCAGGCTGCAGCAATGACTGGATAATATTGGAGAAGAGCAAAAGTCACATGCATGTGCAGGTCCAGGACGTCGGTGAAGTCTAAGATGACGAAAAGGTATGAATGATGCTACCATTCATAGTTAAAGGCCTGATCCCCTCACTCCACACAGTCCAATTCTTCTGACCCACTTTAAAGAAAACATTGCGTTTGTTTTGCAAGGAAATTTCACCCTTTTAAAACCAATATTTATTGGCAGTGTGGTAGCCTTCTTTCACGAAATAAGTTTCCCTCATATGGAAATTCAGTTGCTTGTTGCTGAAGAATAATTTGTTCACCCGAACTTTCAACATTTCAAAAGATGGAATTCCATAACTCCTTGTGCATAATATTTTGAGGAGATGAAGCTATCGTTGGGGTTTATTGTTGAGACCAAATGATCTCCTCATGCTATGTTGGAGCATTTTAAACTCAATATTTCCCCTTAAGCCCCCCTCCCCCTCCTCCCGCCCCCACAACTGTCTAAAACTCTTCCTCATCCAGACACAATTTTAAGTTATTGTTTTTAGGGTGAGTATACAAGACCCTAATGTGTAATCAAAACACTCTCAGTAAACAGTACATGCTGTGCAATATGAGCTTAGGTCAGTAGGTACTCTGCATTTTAAGGCCTAGCTGTCAATCAAAAAGCGGTGCCAATTAAGAATGTCTGTGGGCTACTACAAAAACTGTTTGGGGTTAGAGGATTAGCCCTTTAAAGGGCCAGTCCTCTCACCCCAAACTATACTTCTAGTATAGGGTAACAGAAACTCTCAATTGGCTCAGCTTTTTAATTGACTGCTAATTCAAACAATGCAGAGTACCACTAGCTTACATTACACATCATGAACTGTTCTGAGAGTTTTGATTATACACATTGGGCTTTTCCATACTCACCCTGAAGCAATAAACTGAGATTGTGTCTGGATGAGGGTGAATTTCAGACAATTGTAGGAGGGGCTTAGTTAAGAAGGTTAGGAGAAATGATACTGTTTGAGATGAGAGAATTAATGAGGATAAAATAAATGAGGATTCCTCGCACGTCTGCTTGCAAAGTATACCATTGACTGGTGTTTAAAGGGCAAGAACAGGCACTCCAACTTAAGTAGACTTGTAGTAGACTGTCCTGATTCATGGCTGGCTGTTTGAGAGTCATGTGACGACATCTTTTTTCCTCAAATGTAAAATTTTCCAGAAGTATCTGCCTGGTTTACCTTGCATATATGCAATTGAAGAGATAATCAGAAGATGATTGTAAGCTGTTGCTTCAAAATGACTGCTCTTGCGGCCCTTTAGAGACATCTTCTTTTCCCTGCGTATATAGCACTTTATGCCTACTGCACAATCTCTCTCATCCCCAAACGGAGTATCAAATAAATAAACAGCGTGTGGGAAAATATTTAAGAAGGGGAGGTGGTATTGCCCTGAATTTTCATTTATTGATTCCTTGCCGTAGGCAGGCAAGGAATCTATGCGATGGTAAGGCGTGTGTGTGTGTGTGTATGTGTATGTGTGTGTGTGTTTGTGACACTTGCTTGTAAACACGATATCTTAAGATAGGAATGTCCGACACTTTTCATATTTGGTATATAGATTTATCATGTTGAGAGGAAGAACCCTATTGTTTTTGGTAGAGGTCAAAGGTCATTTGAGGTCACCAGCGGTAAAATTGCGACAATTTCAAAAATAGCTTGTAAACACGATATCTTCAGATAGGAGTGACCGACACTTTTCATACTTGGTATATAGATTTCTCATGTTGAGAAGAAGAACCCTATTGTTTTTGGTAGAGGTCAAAGGTCATTTGAGGTCACCAGCGGTAAAATTGCGAAAACGCCGAAAATGGCTTGTAAACACGATATCTTCAGATAGGATTGCCCGACAATTTTCATACTTGGTATATAGATTTGTCATGTTGAGAGGAAGAACCCTATTGTTTTTGGTAGAGGCCAAAGGTCATTTGAGGTCACCAGCGGTAAAATTGCGAAAACACTGAAAATGGCTTGTAAACACGATATCTTCAGTTAGGAGAGACCAACACTCTTCATATTTGGTATATAAATTTTTCATGTTGAGAGAGAGAAGCCTATTGTTTTTGGTAGAGGTCAAAGGTCATTTGAGGTCAATAGCAGTAAAATTGCGACAATTTCAAAAATGGCTTGTAAACATGATATCTTCAGTTAGAAGTGACCGACACTTGTCATACTTGGTATATAGATTCGTCATGTTGAGAAGAAGAACCCTATTGTTTTTGGTAGAGGTCAAAGGTCATTTGAGGTCACCAGCGGTAAAATTGCGAAAACGCCGAAAATGGCTTGTAAACACGATATCTTCAGATAGGATTGCCCGACAATTTTCATACTTGGTATATAGATTTGTCATGTTGAGAGGAAGAACCCTTTTGTTTTTGGTAGAGGCCAAAGGTCATTTGAGGTCACCAGCGGTAAAATTGCGAAAACACTGAAAATGGCTTGTAAACACGATATCTTCAGTTAGGAGAGACCAACACTCTTCATATTTGGTATATAGATTTTTCATGTTGAGAGAGAGAAGCCTATTGTTTTTGGTAGAGGTCAAAGGTCATTTGAGGTCAATAGCAGTAAAATTGCGAAATCTTCAAAAATGGCTTGTAAACATGATATCTTCAGTTAGAAGTGACCGACACTTGTCATACTTGGTATATAGATTCGTCATGTTGAGAAGAAGAACCCTATTGTTTTTGGTAGAGGTCAAAGGTCATTTGAGGTCACCAGCGGTAAAATTGCGAAAACGCCGAAAATGGCTTGTAAACACGATATCTTCAGATAGGATTGCCCGACAATTTTCATACTTGGTATATAGATTTGTCATGTTGAGAGGAAGAACCCTATCGTTTGTGGTAGAGGTCAAAGGTCATTTGAGGTCATCAGCGGTAAAATTGCGTAAAAAATGAAAATGGCTTGTAAACACGATATCTTCAAAAAGGAGTGACAGATACTCTTCATATTTGGTATATAGATTTGTCATGTCGAGAGAAAGAAGCCTATTGCTTTTGATAGAATTCAAAGTTCATTTGAGGTCACCAGCGGTAAAATTGGGAAAATCCCGAAAATGGCTTTTAAACATGATTTCTTCAGATAGGAGTGACCGACACTTCTCATGCTTGGTATATAGGTTTGTCATGTTGAGAGGAAGAAGTATATTGTTTTTGGCTGAGGTCAAAGGTCATTTGAGGTCATCAGCGGTAAAAATGTGAAAACACCGAAAATGGCTTGTAAACATGATATCTTCAGATAGGATTGCCGGACAATTTTCATACTTGGTGTATAGATTTTTCATGTTGAGAGAAAGAAGCCTATTACTTTCGGTAGAGGTCAAAGGTCATTTGAGGTCACCAGCGGTAAAATTGCCAAAACTTTGAAAATGGCTTGTAAACACAATATCTCCAGATAAGAGTAACAGATACTTTTCATATTTGGTATATAGATTTGTCATGTTGAGAGAAAGAAGCCTAAAATGTAAAGAAAAATCTATCAAGCACTCTCAATTTGAAAGCAGGTAAGGTATTTGATGGCAAGGAATCACTAAGCCTTTTGGCTTTCTGGTTTGATGTAAAAGCTTTTCCTGAATTTTGAAAGAAAAAGAAATTTTGAAGTATAGCTTGAGAACAGACCAGGTGATTAAAAACCCGTAATATTGTAGATGGTAATTTTTTTATGAAGACATCGGGTACATAATGGATTTACCAAGTTACCTATTTTACATATTTCAAATTTTTGACATTGACTGCCTGAACTCTGAAAAAAAGGTTTGTAATTAAACATTTTTCTTAACACTTTTTAGCCCCCACTTTGAAACATGTTTAGTTGCTGAGGTCACGTGTCTAATGGCTACAAACGTGTTTTTTTTTTTTTAAAGAGAGTGGCATCTCTCTAAATGAAAGTTATGAAGGGGATAGTCTTGGCTTGTAGATCACGTGGAAGAGAGAACATTGAAACAGGTGACGTACTTCGTTCCAAAAAACAACTTTATTAGACATTTAGGAAACTGAGGAATCATCAGTACCAAGAAATTCTCGTGTCCACAATTTAGCATCTAATCCATGCATGGCCTTACCTTAAGGGAAAGTTTAAGCAAAAATTTATATGTGAATGAGGAACCGAATCACAATGTGGGGAGAGTTCCATTCAAATTGGACGGGTATTTCTCTAAATATCAGTAAGTGAAGTCAGTAGATTTTGTAATAAAAGGGAGTATGAGGGAAGCAGAGCTTATATCACTTCCTCACATAGACAAAAATGCTTTGTTTCCCTTGTTTTATCAGACTGCTGTGTTGACCTTGTTAATAGGAATGGGACCTCCCTGTGGGAGTGCAAAGTTTGTAAAGTTGTCATGCCACTTATGCAATCACATTTTAATAATATGGGATTTTTGAGGAGAAAGTCCACTTTAAGTAAAAAAAAAAACAAAAGACTGCACTAATGCGGGGATATGATGTCATACGTGCTTTCTTCAAGTTCACTGTTGTCGAAAATGTGGAAACTTTTACGTGCTCATACCTTAAGAACCACACATCGGATTTCAATGCAAATTTCACTAAAATGCTTAGGATAATAAGTACCCCTACATACCAAATTCTGTTGTGACTTTAAACCCTTCATTTTAAACATGTTTTTAAACAGACGGTGGGGAACCTTCCCAAAGTGCCGAGCCAAAAAGTTCCTGCAGACTTGTCCTTAAACCCCAAAATTCTGAAGCATTCACTTACAACGTGTGTTACAGCAGGTGAAAACTTTGTCAAAATCATGCAGGAAGGTTCACGTTTAAGAAATTCTCAACATTAGGTAATTTTACGTTTTGGTCATGTAAAATGAAAGGAAGGGGGGCTCTGAATGTTACCCCCTACTCTTTGAGGGAATCTCTTTTAAGGGCTGCTCTCAATACGGTGAAATCAAAGCAATTTAACTCACTATTTACATTATTAGCAATTTATACCATCTTAAGTTTCAAGCCTTACAAGAGGCTTTTCGGACCATTTTTTTTGCAAATTAATGGGTAAGTTACAATAGATTTTTGGGAATACACTAAGCCAGTTTCCCATTTCATGTCTTCCAATGAAATGTGAGCTAAGATTTTTTGTTCAGGTTTTAGCTTGCTAGTTTTTCTGGCATCTGTTGCAGATTTCGTTCTTCCCGTGGAAGAAAATTGATGCGACTTGTTCAAAACTGTCCTGTTCAAATCTCGATGTTGGCACATGCAGCAGCGATGATTGGATAATAAGCGAGAATAACTAATTTTCTGTCAGTACAGATGAATGTCTGTGATAAAAATAGGTAGATGTGTGATAGTTATTCAGAGTCCATGCAAATAGTTCCTCTTTTAAAACTTTTAGATACACAAATTTTTGAAGGTAATCCAGATAACCACGGCGCTTGCACGCAGTGACGATATACCTGCATGGCTACAGGCTAGTGGCGGCGCTACCGGGAGAGAGAGAGGCATTTGCCCTTAGATATTGTCCTTTCCCCTGCCCCCGGCCAGTTAAGAGCTGGCGCTTTGAGCTCTGTTTCGAGATTTTGGCACCGGGACTGCTAAAGGTGTTTGCTAACCAACATCTTCAAGTTAAAACGAGTGTCCGATAAAGATACAGCCTGTATCCAGAACTTTCACTGAATAAAGGGGGTAGTTTCATTTCTTTACATGCTCTGCGTTAGCAATGGAGTAGGGAAAACAAGCCAAAACTCCATCTATCTACTACATGCGAACGATATAAGCACGGAAATATTCTCCATGAATGTAACAACTATATTAATTCATAAATTTTTATGCAGGGATTTTTTTCCAACTCTGCATCTCTCCCCTTTTTTGCAGATATTTCATGTCCGTCAGAAGAAGCAATGGGTGAGAGCAGAACTGTCCATGGTAAAGAATATTCGATAAGCAAAAGGTTTGGCAGAGAAAACACAATGACAGGGAATGCATGCGAATTGAGTCCGGATCGTTGACTAGTTGAAACAATGAGCAGATGGTTACGTGTCTGAAGTTATGAAGGGAGGGTAGTCTTAGCCTGTAGATCACGTGGAAGAGCACACGCTGAAACAGGTGACGTACTTCATTCCAAAAAACAACTTTATTAGACATTTAGGAAATTGAGGAATCATCAGTGCAAAGAAATTCTCTTTGTGTCCACAATTTATTATCATCTAATCCATGACCTTACCTTAAGGGAAAGTTTTTATAAATTTTACATGTGAATGAGGAACCGAATCTACACAATGTGGGGAGTGTTCCATTCAAATCGGACGGGTATTTCTCTAAATATCAGTAAGTGAAGTCAGTAGATTTGTGTTAAAAGGGAGTTAGAGGGAAGCCGAGCTTCCTCATATTTCCCTTTGTTTTATCAGACTGCTGTGTTGACCTTGTTAATAGGAATGGGACCTCCCTGTGGGGGTGCAAAGTTTGTAAAGTTGTCATGCAAATTATCACATTTTAATAATATGGGATTGTTGAGGAGAAAGTCCACTTATCTTATTAAGCTTATTAACTTTCAATAAAACGTGTGAAGTGGAGAGTTTTAAATTTAAAAGCGAAGACTTTTTGCTCAGGTTTAAGCATGCTATTTTTTCTATCTGTTGCAGATTCCATGCTTCCCGTGGAAGCAAGTTGATGCGATCCGACTTGTTCGAAACTCGCATGTTCAAACCTCGTGATGTTCATACGTTGGAACATGTAGCAGCGGTGGTTGGATAATAAGAGAATTAATGTCATGTAAGTACAGATGAATGTCTGTGATGATAAAAAGATAGACGTGCTTTCGTTATTCCTAGTTCACGCCAACAGTTTCTTTTTTTAGAAATTTTAGATACACATCAGGTTCCGTCCAAATTTGTGAAGGTAATCCTAAGCACGGAGCTTGCACGGCAGTGTCGGCTCTACGGGGAGGGAGAGGAGTTTGCCCCTTAGATTTTGTACTTGCTCCCCCTCCCTCCCGCCAGTTAGGTTAGCCGAAAAAATAAATAATACACTTCGTTGAATTTCTGATTCAGAGATAGGCTAAAACCCCCGAGGTTCCCCCCTCTACCCCAAACCACATTGGCTGGGGCTCTCTTTCGTCATGCGCACAATTTTTTCGGGCCCAATTTTGACATTCTGGAGCCACGACTGCTGAAGGTGTTTGCTACCCATCTATCCCCAGTTAAAACGAGTGTCAGAATTTTTGACCCTAAGTTTGAAGCGTGCGTGTTACAGAACATGTGATTAAAATGTTGTAGCTTATTTTCGAGTTCAGTGAATAAAGGGGGGTTAATGGGGGATGTACGGTGCACGTCCCAATTTACAACCTTCATTTCTTTCAGTTCACGTCCGTCAGAAGAAGCAATGGATGAGAGCACGCTTGTCCAGGGTAACGATGAATATTCAATAAGCAAAAGGTTTGGCAGAGACAATGCAATGACAGGGGACGTATGTATGCGAAGAGGCTGGATCTTTAAAACCATCTGCAGATGGTTATTCAAGGCTATGGCAAACTGGTGTTGTAAAGTGTCATGATTTTCTTTTTAATTGAAGAACTAAATCTACACAGTGAGGTGGAACTTCCATTCAAATCGGTCATGTATTTCTCTAGATACCAGGAAATGCAGTCACTAGATTTGTGTTCCAAGGTGAGCTTGAGGGTAGCAAGGGTGATACTCACATTGACTCACATGCTTTTTTTTCCTTTTTTAGACTGTCGTGTTGACCTTGGAAGTAGTCCAGAGCCTTTCTGTTACAGGGGGATGGATCTCTCTTCTAATCATTCATTTCCCAAGTCCGGTTCTCGCGAGATTAGCAATTGAATGTCGCAGATTTTCTACATAAAATGAACTTGAATCAAGCAGGTGGTGATGTCATGAATTCACATTGCTGGGCGAATGTTTTTAATTTATTTTTGATACCATAAGTGCATCCTGAGCAGTAGACTTAGGGGCACAAGATAGCATCGCTGATCCATTCAAGGTCAAGCTAATATGATGAAAAATAAAGAAAACAAAACATTGACCAACCAGTCCATGGCATCACACCTAGCTGCTTGCTTGAAGTTTACTTTTTAGAGAAGGTGTCAACTTCAATTGCTAATTCTCAAGAACGGAGCAAGGGAAATGAAATCACCAGGATGCCAATGTGTTCCTCTTTAACACATTAAAGGACCAATCCTCTCACCCCAAACTACAGTTCTTGTAGGGGTTTACGGAAATTCTCAATTGGTTCAGCGCTTTGATTGACAGCTAATTCAAACAATGCAGAGTACCAACACTTTTACTACACAGCATGAACTCCAATGAGAATGTTTTGATTATGTACATTGGAGTTTTTTATACTCACCCTAAAGCAATAAACTAAAATTGTGTCTGGATTTCAGGCAATTGTGGGAGGGGCTTAAGTAAGGTGGTTAGGAGAATTGGTACTGTTTGAGGTGAGAGAATTGGGCCTTTCCTTAAATAGTATAGAACCCTCCTGTGGGAAATGCGAAGTTATGCTATTTATGCAATAACTTTCTAATAATATTTGATTGAGGAGAGTAAAGTGTAAAGAAATACAAAAAGACTCAATTTATGTGAAGATGTGTTGACATATGTGCTTGCTTACAGTTTACTTTTGTTGAAATTTAAAAGAGAATCACGCATCGGATATCAATGCAAATTTAAGCGAAACGCCTAAAACAGTTACCCCCTCTAAACAAATGAAAACAAATCTTAATGTGAGTTAGAAACTTTAGGGTTTGGACTTCACGGAATCTCATGAGACGTTAGCCCTCTTTTATCCTTTATACCTGTTACGTTTTCTTCATTAATTTTCAGCCCAAACCCAAAGCTAAGGGGGCGTAGATTGGGTGGCTTTACAGAACTGATTTGCAAGGTCCTGCATTAACAGGTACTCACTCTTCGGAGACCTGATGCAAAATCGTGTCTTTGACTTAGGTTTTACGTTAGTACGTGTTCGATGAACTTGTCGTGTTCAGTTTATATGGGATCGGTTAGGCCCGTTCCTTTTCTAGAATACGAAAGTACCTTATCTAAAGGAATAATTGCACAGCAAGTTTCTTATTTTTATATAAAGTTTGTTTGTGGCTATACGGAAGAGATTGGGACCGATTGCAAGATTGTGGCGATGTTCGGGTCTTGTTTTGGAGTACCTGTTTTACAGTGTGTTCGGCATGTTTCTGTTGTGTTTATTTATATTTTGATGGATTTGAAGGTTTCAGTTAAGCCAGTTTACGATTCCGCTGTTTTCATGGCCTGTTACAGCAGCCCAGTAAGTTATGTTGTCGGCAAGATTGGTTTTGCACTTTGCAGTTGCAGCAGTCTTGAATTGCCAGCTGCATCCGGTTTCAGAAGAGTGATGACCTACTAATGTGGACCTTGCGAAACAGCTCTGTAAAACTGTGTATACTAAAAGCCTGGTGTATATACGGTATATAGTTGCTAAAGATGGTTACCCCCCCCCCTTTTTTTTTTTTTAAAAAGAGGCAGCAAGCTATCATATTTCATACCTTAATTGATTACATTAAGTTGAAAAATTCCTCAAGTAGAATGTAATTGGAAGGTTACAAATTAATAAATAATATGAATGATTGATGTGCTAAGTTCCAGTAGGATGAAAGGAACATGGCTGTCCTATGTGGGATTCACGTCCCCTTGTCAGCACCAGTTTGCTTCTTTCGTGCTTTTATCCATGCGGTTTCTCCTTGGGAGGGGCACTCTGGTTTGTCCCCTTTAAAATTCTAGTGCAGGGTCAAATTTACTTATTTTTAAAGGGGAACATATTATAATCATTCTGGGGAATTTGTATTCATTTCCCATATTTGGTTCTCGAGGTATAAGCAATTGAATGCGGCAAATTTTATACATAAGCAGGCGTGATGTCATGGATTCATTGTTAACGTTTTATGTATTATATACCACCGATTTTATGCAGCAAAACGGATATACCCATAACATCACACCTTCTTGCTTCTAGTCACTTTTTATTGAAACCTAACTGTTAGAACCAAACATGAATGTGAAACATTATCAAACTACATGACTGTCGTAGAAGTTACTAATTATGTATGTTTGCTACCTTTTAGACAGGACGCGGAGGACGGAGAGGCGTTCTTTGCTTTTGGTGAAGCAAACAAAACAAAGGTAGGTTTTGAGTAATTTACATTTGGGGTCCAAGGGGATCCAAAGGGAATTTTTCAGCTGGGTTCGGAACCGTCCTGTCAAAACGGTGCTCATACTAAATGATGTAGGAGCGATGGCTGGATGAATGAGCGAGAATCAAATTTGACCAAAAGGTAATTTATTGTTGTAAATCCCCAGATGGTGATCCTGCTTGCAGTGGGCAACTTCCTTACTTCCTCACCATACTACAGACGGGTTGCAACTCCCTGATTAAATAATGATCAAGATGGCAATTAGTCAGGGGTTTCATTTCACAAGACTTTCAGACCAAGCACAAAGCTACGGGTGGGGGCTGAAGATCGCCCTCATACCTTCTAAACCCTGGGAAAGTCAATATCACCATTTCCCGAATGCATTTAAATATACCTTGGTGATTCCATTTATTTGGGTACCAATGGTGTATATGAGCATTGAATAGGTGTCATTATTTTATTGTGAATACTCTGGTCTTCTTACTGTGTTTTACTTCATCAATATTATCAAACTGGAAGAATCAATTACAAAAAATATTCAAAATTTTCATCAACGATGAAATTACGAAGGAAATGACCGAAAATAAGCATATTGCAGGGAAAAAGTGTGATATATTTCAAAATCTTTTCCAGGTTTTATTCAGTAATACCTCAAATTTTACATTTATACCTCTGCCTTAGGATCCCGACAAAACTTCGTTCCCCGTGTAAATTTTCATGTCCCCATTTACTCGTGAAACATCACTACATGCATATAAAAGGCATATTATCCATACAGATATATATGTATATATATATAGGCAGGAAATACGGGAGCAAATTATGAGAGACAGTTGTTATGTCCCCTGGAAATGAAATTTTTCATGGAAGAAAAATGTATATCCTGTATACAGGCCTGTTTCTCCCATATGACTCTTTTAGTATGCAGTGTATGCCAACTTCTTCTTTACAACATGATTACATTCCCGTCCTTATTGATTCCTTGCCGCAGGCAGGCAAGGAATCTATGCGATGGTGATGTCGTGTGTGTGTGTGTGTGTGTGTGTGTTTGTGACACTTGCTTGTAAACACGATATCTTAAGATAGGAATGTCCGACACTTTTCATATTTGGTATATAGATTTATCATGTTGAGAGGAAGAACCCTATTGTTTTTGGTAGAGGTCAAAGGTCATTTGAGGTCACCAGCGGTAAAATTGCGACAATTTCAAAAATAGCTTGTAAACACGATATCTTCAGATAGGAGTGACCGACACTTGTCATACTTGGTATATAGATTTCTCATGTTGAGAAGAAGAACCCTATTGTTTTTGGTAGAGGTCAAAGGCCATTTGAGGTCACCAGCGGTAAAATTGCGAAAACGCCGAAAATGGCTTGTAAACACGATATCTTCAGATAGGATTGCCCGACAATTTTCATACTTGGTATATAGATTTGTCATGTTGAGAGGAAGAACCCTATTGTTTTTGGTAGAGGTCAAAGGTCATTTGAGGTCACCAGCGGTAAAATTGCGAAAACACTGAAAATGGCTTGTAAACATGATATCTTCAGTTAGGAGAGACCAACACTCTTCATATTTGGTATATAGATTTTTCATGTTGAGAGAGAGAAGCCTATTGTTTTTGGTAGAGGTCAAAGGTCATTTGAGGTCAATAGCAGTAAAATTGCGAAAACTTCAAAAATGGCTTGTAAACATGATATCTTCAGTTAGAAGTGACCGACACTTTTCATACTTGGTATATAGATTCGTCATGTTGAGAAGAAGAACCCTATTGTTTTTGGTAGAGGTCAAAGGTCATTTGAGGTCACCAGCGGTAAAATTGCGAAAATGCCGAAAATGGCTTGTAAACACGATATCTTCAGATAGGATTGCCCGACAACTTTCATACTTGGTATATAGATTTTTCATGTTGAGAGGAAGAACCCTATCGTTTGTGGTAGAGGTCAAAGGTCATTTGAGGTCATCAGCGGTAAAATTGCGAAAACACTGAAAATGGCTTGTAAACACGATATCTTCAAAAAGGAGTGACAGATACTCTTTGGTATATAGATTTGTCATGTCAAGAGAAAGAAGCCTATTGCTTTTGGTAGAATTCAAAGTTCATTTGAGGTCACCAGCGGTAAAATTGGGAAAATCCCGAAAATGGCTTTTAAACATGATGTGACCGACACTTCTCATGCTTGGTATATAGGTTTGTCATGTTGAGAGGAAGAAGTATATTGTTTTTGGCTGAGGTCAAAGGTCATTTGAGGTCATCAGCGGTAAAAATGTGAAAACACCGAAAATGGCTTGTAAACATGATATCTTCAGATAGGATTGCCGGACAATTTTCATACTTGGTGCATAGATTTTTCATGTTGAGAGAAAGAAGCCTATTACTTTCGGTAGAGGTCAAAGGTCATTTGAGGTAACCAGCGGTAAAATTGCTAAAACTTCGAAAATGGCTTGTAAACACAATATCTCCAGATAAGAGTAACAGATACTTTTCATATTTGGTATATAGATTTGTCATGTTGACAGAAAGAAGCCTATTGTTTTTGGTAGAGGTCAAAGGTCATTTGAGGTCACCAGGGGTAAAATTGCGAAAATCCTGTGCCTAAAATGTAAAGAAAAATCTATCAAGCACTGTCAATTTGAAAGCAGGTAAGGTATTTGATGGCAAGGAATCACTAAGCCTTTTGGCTTTCTGGTTTACACGGGGATCAGATGTCGGGACCTTTGATTTCACTCACAGTTTAAAATGTTTGTCCAACAAAAGGTCTGTAAGTGTAAAAAAAACCCAGATGTGCCCTTAATTTATTGCAATCAATGCATTTTTATGTCACTCTCCTATACACGGGGAACACATGATTCTCGCTAAATGTGACAATCCAAATGCCTCACACAACACCGTTTTCAATAAATAAAAAATTCTAGTGAATTCCAGTTCCTGAATTTTGCCCCAGAATTGCCATGTCAAGAGTTGATTATCTACGGAATCACTCACATAACATTTGCCCCAAGTATTATCTCTTCCCCCCCCCCCCCCCCCCCCGTAAACCCTGTCCTGTCTGGCTATGCAACGTCCGCTAAAAGGTGGGAGCTGGCAATCTCATCATGTTTCAACGGTGGAACATTCTTCTGGGGTCCTTCTGGGGTAGGAGTTGCCCAAACTATATTTTAAGTACCCCATAGTTCAGATCTCATTTAGCTAATACATTGAGGTTCATATTTAGGTTCGCTGGTAGCAGAGGTCTACGAGGAGGGGATATTTCTTTTGTTTGCATTCACGGACTTCCCAGCAGGCACTTGTTTTTGGATGTCCACTGTATGCAGTATATCCTTGGAGTAATTTTGGTTTTCCTTCCCCTGTAATTGTTATCATTTGTTCTTTCTTTTACCTGGCTAAAGGCCTGCTAAAACAGTGTAGAATCGTTATAAAATTGCATCATTCACTGAACTTATTAGGAATTTAGGTGTGCTAAGGTGTACCTCAAGTCAAAAAATTCAAAAATATGTTTAGGAGCACTCCCATCTTCATAGGACATTCCTGAGCTGGGGCAATAATTGTACAACTCACATTACCTGCTTTGTTTCCCTTTAAACAAAATGAACAATGTTTTTATGACCTTGGACACTTGCACAGCAGAAGAGTAAGAGTGCTAGGGCGTATTGGTACAAGGCCCAGTAACTTTCAGAAAAACAAAATGTTATTAGTACAACAATGACATCACAAATTACTGCGCAATGGCTTTATATCTCGGTTCAGGACTATTGGGATTTTTCATGGTCTGTAAATGTGTATTTTGAATTTTTTTAACTTGAGGTAAAAAGGCTTTAAAAATTGGGAAATTTGATGAGGCGACTAGTGGGTCCCCTTGGAGGTTAGTATTTTCATCATATTGCACTCGATGAGCGTCAACTTCCAATTCGTTCCGGCGCCCTCATTTTGAACCGAAAAGAGAAAGACCAATCGAACGAATACAAAGGTAAGATAAAAAATATATGAGCCACACAATTACGTGTGGACGTTCCTCAAGTCCCGCCCGGGGAGGGGAAGGGAAGGAGAGTCCCGCCCGGGGAGGGGAGGGGAAGGAGAGTCCCGCCCGGGGAGGGGAAGGAGAGTCCCGCCCGGGGAGGGGAGGGGAAGGGAGGGGGAGGAGAGTCCCGCCCGGGGTCATAAAAACATTGTTGATTTTGTTTAGAGGGAAACAAAGCAGGTAATGTGAGTTGTACAATTATTGCCCCAGCTCAGGAATGTCCTATGAAGATGAGAGTGCTCCTAAACATATTTTTGAATTTTTCACTTGAGGTACACCTTAGCACACCTAAATCCCTAATAAGTTCAGTGAATGATGCAATTTTATTACGAGGGGAGGCGAAGGAGAGGCCCGCCCAGGGAGGCGAAGGAGAGGCCCGCCCAGGGAGGCGAAGGAGAGGCCCGCCCAGGGAGGCGAAGGAGGAGGCCTTAATGAAATTACCCTGTGGAGCTTGCTCACGACCTCCCCTCTTCTCTCCTGCCGTCTCGCTAAATTGTTCATTCCCTTTCATCCACGATTTAGACGTACCTGAAAAGTGGAAAGAAAGAGACAAGCATAGACAAGCTTGACGTGTATAATCAAACACTTTCAGTTTAGTTCACTGCTTTAATACTCGGTGCATTGTTTTAATGAGCTGCCAATCAAAGAGTTGGGCCAAAAGAGAATTTTGGTAAACCCCTATAGGAATTGTAGTTGTATAAAGTCTAGAACACTGTTACTTAAAGCCGCACTTTTGTACTTGGACAACACATGATTTGTGGTCATGGTCGACGTCGTGATTGGTTTACAGTAGGGACTTTTCTATTTCAGAACGGTAGAGGACGGAACTCGCTGCAAAATCTAGACTGCTCATGAGCAGAAGCGAACATTACTCCGCCCTGTTGGTTTTCAAAACGACCGAACTAACATTCGGTCTAGAAACAGGACGGTACTTTGGTTTTCATGGTAATTTCCTTCGTACCGTCGTCTTCAAAACCGAAACAACGGTCAGGACGTGACGTCGCTTGCGCGTGTAAAAACTCACCGTCCTGTGTTGCTCTTCCGTCCTGAATACAAAAGTCGCTACTGTTGTGGAGTCTGTTTTGTCATAAAACTGATTTTTTATCCGACAAATATTAAGAAAAATTTTCGCACAACAGCTATATTTTACACAGAATTAACACCTGAAAAAGCACTTCAAATGTTGAAAGAAACGCCCAGAACCAAATTTTCGTTTTATATGTTAGAGAGTCAGACATCCTAGGCATTCTGGTGACGTTTCATTCATTTTTCATGTTCGGTTTTTGATAAAAACTTTGGGCAAGTGTGATATCATGGATTGTAAGCCAATGTTTTGTTTTTCTATATATTTTATCCATTAGTTTGACCTTTAATTGATCAGAAATGAATATTTCACGATAAACCTATGTTGCGGAGTGAGTTGCATAAAATTGGTGGTGATGAATAATTTGCATATGAAAACAAGTATTTGAAAATATGTGGTTTATATTGGAGAAAATTAAGGATGTTCCGAAGGGAATCTGGATATTTTTGAAATACATTCGTCGTGGGGCTGAAGCCCCTCAGGGTTACATCTACCGATTAGGCTTGCCGATACAACTCGCTAGCGCGTCTCCGCTTGCTAACTTGTTTACATTTCTTCCAAATCTCGCAACGTTTATTTTGTCATGATGTCATGAAATAATTCTCTTGTTCCTCTATTATTGTAAATTACAAGCCAAAATTACTTGACAAAATTTCGGAGATTTTGTATCAGTAAATGAGAAGCATTGACAGTTGTTTGAAATGTTCCTTTCACGAAGTGTACCGTGTATAAAATTTACACATTGTCGTGTAGACAATGCACCTATATGCTAATGTAAGGTCGAAGTTCATACGATGTCTGTTTGTACAGCAGTTATCTGTGTTATGTTGTATATGCAAATTAGTAAGTCTAGTATTTCTGTTATGCTTTGTTATGTTAACTATTATTCGTTTTTCACTCGTGATATTGTTGTGTATATTTTTAGTTGTCCTCGAGGGAGCCGAGGAGCTCGTATGAATAAATCTGTATCTTGCACCCAGCCGATACTCCTCCTCCAGTCTTACTTTATTGGCGTCTAATCCCGACCATGTTTCCGCTGTTCCTCGGAAAACCCACGCTACATTTTGGTGGCAGCGGTGTCTATATTCTTTAATCTAATTTCATCGCCGAAAATGCCGAATTTCGTGGTAATAAATTTTACGAGGTCGTAACTACTGGGAAGACTGTCAGTTCCTGCCTATGGCTACTTTTGGAACCTAAATGTTGGTATGCAGTACGTATATTTGATTAATCCCGAGGCTATTTGTTTTACTTCACTAAAGAGGCCAATATTTTGCCGATAAACATTTCCTGTAATCCCAAAGACGGTGTCCGGTGAGACGAAAACTTAGGGCTCTGAAAACTAGGCCTACCGAAGAAGCCGCGACCCGACAGTTCTGGTATGTCTTACTGTCATTTTTCCAAGCCTGAGAGCTGCGTCTGACATTCCCGTGTTCCTGTGTAAAGCTATTTGACCCTCTCACTATCCAGGGTTGACTCTGCTCAAATTTTTGGACCTAAGACGGACTGGTTTTATCTTTCTCTCTCGCCTTTTCTTTTGCATCGTCGAAGACGTCTTTTCACGCCACCTACAAGATCTGAATTTTGTCTAATACGTACCCAGATTAACAGACGCGCACAAAAACAGTGTGACAGCCACGCCCTAAATGTCCTAGACGAAGATAACATTGCAGAAGTTCGTCCGTTCAAATAGGAGCTGCTTATATGTGTACTGCTTTATCCCTTTACAGCTTATGTACTTCGTACATATTGTGTGGACTGTGTACATTTTGATTATATTACCTTGGGACTTTCATATATTTTAATGGGAAGTGCTGTTGTATACATATTGGTGAGTTTCATTTTCTTTCATTTTCTTACCCCTTATATTTGCGCATTTTTCCTTCGTACAATAACATTGAATGTATACAGAATGTCTAATGATTAGGGAAAAACACCTTATCGAAAACTTAATATAGATTTACCACCTACTTTCAATGGGGATGGTTTGGAAGACTTCGGTCTTTGGTCACGTAGGTTTGAGGTTGCTGTAAATGCTTTAAACGAGGTTGACAAGACCCGTCAAGCAGAACTCCTACCTACACGATTAGGGGGCGCTGCATTTAGTTATTGGAATAGCTTGTCCGACACCGTACAAGCAGATTATGATAGAGTTAAGGGACTCGTGAAAGAAGCATTTAAAGGTCAGCCGCAGTCCCCCCAAAGGATTATGCTGCCACCACTGAAAAGTTTTTGAATCTCCTCCCCCACTTTGATCGGGGAAACCCACTTGGTAAACTAAGCTCACTACACAGATCATAAAAGCTATAAAAAGCGTAGGATCATGTGTCCTTGGATCGCCCTGAGGCGGACCAGCTAATTACATCTGCTTTGCTTGTCCTTGGTTGCCCAGTTTACAACTGTGCCACACGCGTCTGGTCATGAAGTTTTCATTCATGTCATTTGAAACCCAAATCAAAACATCTTCGTCTGCCTAATAACCTTCTCTTCAGCAGTGGTCAGCATTGACTGTTGTAAAGCAGTGCTATATTATGAGAAACCAGTGTAAAAGTATTGTGTGCTTGTTTACACCAAAGAGCTGTATGTACACTCAGCAAAGCTATTATGTTTTTATACGTTGTCACTATATAACGCACTGAGGAGGAATGGTAACTCTGTTTAGATTTAGATGAGTGTCTGGTATACAACAGCCTAGCTGCATGCACAGAGGCAATACAGTTGCTTCTCCTCACTTCTCCCACGTTTTCACTCCTTTCACTGGTAAGGCAGTCAGCATTATTCTGTATTATCCAAAGCATAACTTTACCAGCGATAGTCGGTCAATGCACTGTAAAGGACTGTAATTCGAAAGAACTATAATTATACAAGTAAACTTTATAATTTTTTGGCTAGCCTGTACGACAAAAATTGCTGCAAGCTCATACATAAGGCTTCTGAAGGAAAAATTATCTCCCCGAAAACCCCACCGACAAAATACCAAAAATGTTTTCATCGGTTGAAACTACAGGGTTTGAAAATTATTGTTTGGGTGGCCTGTGTGTGTTGTGCGGGACCGTAAAATGAGGACAAGAAATGGTGGAGATAACAAAACCGTCTAAGGGACACTATAGCGGGTCAAGGGACAAGTCGCCCCCCGGCAGAGATTATGCCCTGGTGGGGATCTGGCGTCGAGCAAGAAGTCACCCCCAGAAAAAGATGTCCCGTTAGGCCATGGGTGGGTCCGGGGAAGAATTCAGTAAGAGCTCAGAGCATGAATTCATGGAGGCTAAGACGTTGATATCGAGGTGAGAAAATAAATAGCCAGATAATATTATTTGGGTTCTGGGACCGTGTATAGGCAACAGGGAAGCTAATAGGCTAACAGGGAAATACGTCCAGTCCAAACCTACCCGCCCCTTCAAATTTATGCTGTTTCTGGGAATTTTCCTCTCTTCGTTCACTTTATACCTTCGCTGGCGCGTCTAGGATTTTAGCAGGGACCTATGGGAGGTACATCAAACCTTTTCTAAGGAGGCATAAAGTTTGAAATCTATTTACACTGATCCACGGTACGAAACTGTACATTCCAAAACTCTCAAATGAGGAAACCCAGGATCCAGACTTTACCGTGGGGCAGTAGCATGGCTACATGGGGGGGGGGGGGTTTCCCCCCCCCCCTCCTTCCCACTGGAAAAAATGAAAAATTCGGGAATTTGCCATTTGAGACACCATTCAACAAGGGAACAGTGCGATTTTCCCAACTTTTCTTCATTAAGTTTTGAATTCGTCTAATACAAGCTCCATATTTGTTATTATTTGCGTATCGCTTTGAGAGCACCGAATAGCAACCTCTATTGCAGTAAGTGGTCGTTCATAAATCAGTTCAGTGATAAACTTTTCCGGGTCGCTATAGTACCGTTTCCCTAAATTTCCTTCAATGTAGGCTCTTAATGATGAAATACTTTGTCTTCAAAAGGCAACAAAGTTTGAATGCCCCCAGGAAGCCCCAATCCGCACTAATTAGATAAAATTATAATGTAACAACGAAAATCTTCAGGCCACATGCTATCTCAGATATATGCTAACAGGAAACGCAGATTCTTCAATAGTTCCAAAAATTTTCAAATTTGTCAGTCCTCACAGGAAACCCAGAATCTAAATTATGTTCTGCAATACAAGCTCCATATTTACAAATATTTGTTTGAAAGAACACAAATTTTAGGCGCACTCTGCTCGACGGAAATTACTTTCTAATTCCGTTGTGTTCACACTTTAGGAAAAATTGGAAAATTTTGGTGCTTGCCCCTCTTGAAAGAAGTTTAGCTACACCACTGCCGTGGGGCTCATGTATCTTTATGCACCCCCCCCCCCTTAAGATGAGGCATTGTATTTGTCTACAGGTTTGGATTGCTCGTAAAAAAAAGTTATTTGCAATAGCTCTCCGAGGTACGTTGGGCGCGTGACAGTGAAAAATGGGTTTTGAATGGTTTTAATATGTGGGCATTGGTATCGCAAGACATGCACTTGTCATGATGACATGCGAAAGTTCCTTACGCAAACTCAATCACGGAATTGATAAGCAGGAAGTGCCGGCCCTTATCCAGACTACTTTTGGAGCAATTGGCTGGGGCCAACCGGCCGACAGCGGCAATAGTGGTTGGCAAAGATGTACGAGGTGGGGAAGCCGGGCACTGAGGGGACAGGCTAGCCCCAGAAATTTTGCAAAGGATCTGAAATTCGGACATGGATATGGAAAAATCGGCTAGCTATTTCATTCTCAAAAATCTGTCTTGCATTCTTAAAACACCTAAGACCTTTTAACCCTTAACATGTTTAGAAATTAAACACTAAACGTTCAACAATTGAATGTGTTTAAAACTGACTCGGAAATCCGGGAAACGTCTTGGAATAAACACGACGGTGTGTGTAGCATCTAAACGTGTTAACAAAGCGAGGAAAAAAAGTGTGTGAACGATTAATTTCTGAACACATTCAGACATTTTTAAGAGTGTGTTTTAACGACACAGTAAACTCGTAACTTCGCCCGAATTCTCGTAAAAATTTGCCAGACGAAAGAGCCGTCATAGAGATTTTTTTATGACAACTAAAGAATAAAAAAAAGTGTTGCATATTTGAAGAGCTCATAAAACAGTCATCATTCTCTTCTCCAAGTCGTTCCCAGCATTTTTCGGAAGTGGCCGAATAGCCTCCGAATTTGAAAAGGTAGCAAAAATTCGCAACATTTTGGGGAAGCTTTTAAAAAACAGTTATTCCATAGACTCTAAGTCTTTTTCCACGATTTTCCAGAGTTTGGGAACCGAATAAACAAATCCTTTCATACATTTGGCAGGAAAACAAGAAGCACCGTAATTAGGTAATGCAAGTATGGTAATCTTTACGAAGAAAAAAAAATAATTCAAAAATTCTCGACACATGTGGGCAGATTATTTCTTTAGCCAGGCTTTACATTTCTGCGCGGCAACTTCGCCCGAAATGGCAGAATCTCAGGCGAATATTTTCAATTGCCAGACGTGAAGGTGCCCGAAGTTATCCCCTAAAGATCAATCACATGACATCGTGTGAATGACGGTACCAATAGTCACAAGAAGGCTGAGAGTGACGGAATGTTTTGGCAGCCTGTGGTCAGTTGGTTAGGTTGTTGCAGTTTCAATTTGAAGAATGGATGAAAATTGCTAAGATACCTTACAGTGCTGTGGACTCAAAATTCGCGCAACGGACCCTTTTATCGGTTTAAACTGACCCCTTCTCATTGGCAAAAAAAAATGGACCTTGAATTTGGGTTGAAGCGTCGCATACACAAACTGTTTCAATTCCGTTGTGTATTGTTTTCTACTGAGATGATACATGACCATTTCACCGAATGGTAAATATAATTTTAGCCCAAGCATTGCCAGCAGAGTTTAGAGGAATAGAGGATAATAAGCCAGTTCGGTAATTCACTTTGGTGGTTAAACACGTGCGCACATCCTCCAAATTGTCGGGATAAACCAATCCCGCACCTACAGCATGTATTCCGAAATTTGAGTTTACATGAAAACTTCGTGAAATCATTCTTTCTCAATCCATCCATAACATAAAGAGGAGAATCTACAGTAGTGTGGCTTTGTGCAGGGTATTGTGTCTAAATTGTCTTTTTGGGTGTAAACATTTGCATTTCAACCTGCCTTAAAGTAGGACTGAGACCCCTATTTTCGTTTGAGTTCACTCGATACTTAGTGTTGCATGCACATACTGACGAAATAAGGCAACAATGTACGCTACGTGCTGAGCTCGGTTTGTATATCCCGCACGGTTCCCCACAATTCCATGCGGCAACGAATGAATTACCAAACTCGCCAATTGTGGCACACTTGGTCCACGGTATTTTCTTTTTGTGAAATCAAGAACTGAAATGAATGGCAGTTATAGAACAATGTAGGTTTTCACATTTTTTTCCTTTAACATGGGGTACATCTTCTCACTGAAAGGCGACTGATCAGGACATTTCCAGCATCAGGACTGTGCATAAAAAACAAACAAAGTATAGCACCATTTTGCACCTAAGCCCTTAGAGACAGCTAGAAATTTCAAACAGGGCAGGAAAACATCCCTCCTTATAAATACATACTCGAAGGGCAGTAAAGAGTTGTTACAATACGTCGAATTTGCCCAATCGTCAGCACTCTCTTTGTCAGCAAGAAACAGATTAATAAAAAGAAGTATAAATGAGCAATGCGACACCAACAGGCAATGAAACGAGCGATCCTAGATGGCCCAAAATGTGGTCAGCATTGTGCTTTACAAATACACTTCGGATAGACCGTGGCCTTGATAAAATTATTTGGGAATATGTTTATCCGCGAAAATATCGGGGGAAACATATCGTTCCCTCCGGCAAAATAGCCTAGCATGCGGCAAAGTAAAAAGGAAATTCTCAAACGCCAAGTTTGTTCAGAAGAAATCGTGAAATTTAGGAAATTTTTTAGTCGAAGCAGGTAGAATCTACATGACCACCAGATGTCACTTTATAACTACGACTACAAATGCTAAATGAGCAAAAATAACGCATGCCGTGGACTTGACAAAAAGTTCTATACGGGTAATACAAGCCAACTGCAAACAACCACTCGGCATTGTTAACAGAAGTATCTCTTCTAGACACCAACAAATTGGGTCAACCCTTTTGAAAATTTCTGGAAACAATCCGTTTCCAATGATTAATTGCTGCACGTGCAGTCGTTCCCCGCACACCTTATGCATCACATTAACATACTGTACACATGGCCTACCTTTATTCCCCAGAAAATGCACACTTGTTTTACACAAAATCTATGAGTTGCAATAAATGAGCTAAGCCTTGATGTGTGGTGATGCAGTAACTTTTCCAAGGGGGAGGAGGATACACCATCCCCACCCCTAAAGTATTCACAGCCATCGGCCATTTTGGGAAATCAATCGGAAGCAATGTAACCATGACCTTTTGGTTGTACAGTATACTGTAAGTACAAATGTGCTTTTGAATGTTTCAAATTTTGCACCATTTTGCGTTTCAATATCTTGGGCATCCTGGTCAAATTTTTATTTATTTCTCATGTTCAGTTTTCAAGATATTAGCTGTTGAATGAGACAAACTTTCCTACACAGAATGAACTCAAATCAAGGGGACTTCATGGATTCACATTGTTGGTCAATGCTTTGTTTTTAGTTATAATTTACCATAACAATAATATGCAACTAAATTTTGACACAGCACCATATGTGCATCCGAAGCAATGGAATTTTAAAACTTTATATGGCTGCGGGACAAGATAGCATCCCTAGTCAACTCAAGGTCAAACAAATAGGATGAAAAATAAAGAAAAACAAAACATTGGCCAACAACTACATGCATCCATGACATCACACCTGCTTGCTTCAAGTTTACATTTACATACAGCAAATGTGCTAACTTCAATTGCTACAGTAATATCTCAAGAACCAAACATGGGAAATGAATACAACTTTCACTAGAATGCTTAGAATGTGTTCCTCTTTAACATATCAAAAATAAATTTGACTCTGGACTATCCTTTTTAAAGGAATGAAGCATCACAAACACATCAAAATATACATGCTGCCATGGGTGCATTGGTTTCTCTTATCACTGAAACCAAAAAGCAATGATTTTCTAAACTGAATGGAACATACATCCCTTAGACCCCTCCCTAACAATAGGACAATCACACCCTGCACCATCACTATTTTTAAAGGTGTCTTCCATTGAATTGGGCATTGGAAGGCACCATTTTACATCTTAGTTCCCCCGAAAGGCAAACATTTTTGAATAGGGAGAGGGCGTCTCCCCATTTAAGAATGGAGATTTTACACTCTACCCACTTCTCAATGCCTGCAAAGTTCAGAAAGGGGATTGTTGATGTTCATCTCACTTGTTCATCCTTTCTCACAAAAAAAAACAAAAAACACAAGATGCACACTGCGTCATAGGAGAAAAGCCCACTTAGACAGATTCATACACACACAGACTTCATTGCAGAGGAGGTGCTGATGGACAACAGCTTCTGTATGCCCAGAATGCTGTTCATGTTCAGTAAGTGGGGTAGTATGCACAAAGGAGGTTTGTACTTTAACTTAGCCTTCAACTGCTTGTATAGAAGATATGATTGAACTAAACCACACTGCTACTATTAATATATCATACAGTATGGGTAGGATTCAAAATCCACACTGTAAGAATTAATTCCAATAATTGACTGATTTGTATTAAATTGCTCAATAACAAACTGGCAGAATCTTGATGATCATCAAATTGAGAAATTAATTTGTCCCCACCATGTACAGTTCAGCCCTCTACCTTCACATAACACAGAAAATTCACAACACACTTACATTACTATGTTATGCATATTGAGATTGTAAGAACAAACCGAAAGCCCAAAGGCTCAGTGATTTCTTGATGTGAGGGAAATTTGGGAAATTCATGCAACTACTGTATACCCCTGGAGAAACCCCTTCTTGACCATACTTAACTGCATCTACATGTTGAATTTAAAGTGTATCCAACTTTCCAGTCTAAAGGTATCTTGTTTACAAGATTTTTTGACCACTGGTGACCTACAGGACTGTAAAATTTCTTCTTTAATGACTTGACATAACCTCTGATCTTCACTGCAAGCTATAAAAGCTTTTCCTTCCATTACGATAAAAAAATGCAGCCTCTTTTGACCTCAAAAATAAAGACCTTTTGATTCCACCAAAAACAATATATCAGCTTCCTCTTTACATAGCAAGTCAACATATACCAAATGTGAAAAGTGTCTTTCATTGCTGTCATTTACAGGTACAAGATTTTCAGTTTTACCTCTGTTGAATACAGTTGTGTTATCCTTTCAATATGAAAAATCTACAGTATCCACTAAATAGAACAAGTGTCAGTCATTTGTATCAACAAAAGTCCATAAAATAATTACGATTCCAATAGAAAGAAGGCCTATGTTAATTCATTCCTATGGCTGACGTACTATTGCTCTGGCTGTCACATATCAGTCTTCATCCTTCTTGATTTATGAAGGAATACCTACTGTAGAAAATGTAAAAGTTGGTCAACTAGCCCATTGCTTTCAGCTGTTACAGAGACATCCCAAGGAATCGACAAGGTTGCAAGAAAACGAATGTGATAGTTCTGATGAACCTGAAGGAAACCAACCAGAATGGTGTCACTGTGGCAACTGAGAAGAGATGCACACTAAAGTTGAGAATGTTTGCTGCTGCCTTCACATAAAGTAAAGCAATGTGTCACCAACCAATTTGGGAACCTTATACTGGATCCTGAGTCTCTAGACCTCCGCCATCACCTAGAAGTGTAGCTGTTACTCTGCAATGACAGACTAAACATTAACACACATGCGAGCTACTGTACAGGCACAACATGTTTTGGAAATGATGAAATCCACTCCAGGTACTGTAGGAAGAATTACTGTATGACAAAATTCCTCCTTGTGCTGTTTGGGCAATGCAAAAACCGGAATCCTACTCCAAATGGCCATTAAACTGGATTTGTTCCATCTGTTTTAGCGACCAGCAGTCCACTTGTTCTTGGTACAGTTTCACTTGGTATCTGATTCTATTACAGGTGTCATTCTGATGCATTCTTGTACATGATTATAATCCCTTGGCTGCTTCTAAATTTTTGCAAAAAACCTATCCAAAAGAGAAGAAAGAAACATTGCTGAAGGAAATTACTCTCCCAACACAATAACAAGAATGCAAAAATGCATTGAGTTTTGATGATACATACAGTCCATGTTCTTTTCAAAAAATGCTACATTTATTGTAAAACAAGGTGACCCAAAGTGACCTTTGACTCCACCAGTGAGTAACTGGTTTTTCTTTTAACCATTTACACTTCTACATTGAAAAAGCCAAATTTCAAGCTGTGCCTTAAGATACCTGGATATTCTGCAAACAAGGTTTTCAGAGTTTGGTGCCAGGTGATACTACTGTAGAAAACCATTGACCTCAGTCCACTGAAAATAACTGGGACTTTCAACTCACCATAACGCATCCACACTAATTATGCAATCCATCCAGTTTTTGTACGTTTGAGCTATCCTATTAACAATGTTTCCATAGTTTGACTTAGAACTGATGACCCCAAATAACCTTCAACTTCCACCAAGGACTACAGATGCCATCTGAGAGTTGAGCTCTATCTCACTTTCCTACTGTAACTTAGTAAAATACAAAGTAGAAAAGGTTTTCAAGGTTTGACCTTGGATAACTCCAGGTTAACTTTGACCTTGCTCAAAATTAATTGAGGCCACCCTCTCATCATAATTCATCAACAAAACAAGTTTGAAAACAATCCAAGCTTCCTACTTCCTTGAGATATCATTTAAGAAAGGATTTTGGATTGGCCCCCTTTGGTCCCAGACAACCTTTGTTCTGTATCCAAATTAATAGATGCTCCTTCACATTACACATGTAATGCATCAACATTACTGTACCAAGTTTGAAATTGATCCAAGCTTCCTACCTTGAGATATCATGCAAACAAGGTTTTTGGATTCTGACCCCAAATCAAAAAATCGATAGGGTTCTTCCTTACATTATAATGCATCAACATATCAAGCTTGAAATCAATCCAACTTCCTACCTTGAAATACAGTATCTTACAGGTTTTTGAGGTTTTACCCCTTGTGACCCCAAATGACCATTGACCCCAACCAAAATTAATAGGGTTTTTCTAATTCCTATCATAATGTCTCAACATTTCAAGTTTGAAATCAATCCAAGCTTCCTACAGTACCTTGAGACATCGTGTAAACAAGGTCTTAGAGGTTTGACTCCTTGCCATCCCAGATGACCTTTAACCTCCACCAAAACAAATAGGGTTCTTTCTCTCAGTATAGGGTATCTGTTAACCAACTTAACCAAGTTTGAGAATTGTCAGATCCTCTCTTCTTAAGATACCTGTATCGTGTAAACAAACGAAGTGTCACAAACACACACACATACATGCAGGCCATCATGAATGCATACAGTAGGTTTCTCTTTTCATCAAAACCAAAAATGATACCATCTCCCTGCTCTATTGAATTGATTTTTCTCTGCTCACTGTCCAGTAGACTAAATGCACACTAAAAAAGAAAAAGAGTTAAATTTAACTATTTGGAAGCTGGAGGCTACAACGTTTACCCCAAAAGAGTGAAAGAGTAAGGTTTCATTCTTGGTGGAGTGTTTGAAGGTGTATCAGGTACATGCATGCTCAGCAGAGAGAACATCCCCCTGTGAGGCATGCATCATAGTGATGAAGCTCTGTACTGTATACTGCAGTAAATTGTGGTAAAGATGGCAAAGTGTTGTTACCATGCATTAGATAAACGGTCCTCAAAATATGTTCCTTTATGGTCAATTTGATTGCTCAAATAAGCCAAACTGTTTGCTTAGTAAAATAGTACTAACTGCAATCGCCATCATGTTCAGAAAGTCACAAATAAAATGGAACACTAAAAATCCGGGAGTATACTGTGGCACATGACACCTGGAAATCAGAAGATCTGAGTAAAAACTGTGAATCGCTTCATAAAACTGGCAGATGGGCTATCTCCCAGTTTTATGAAGCAACAGATAGGACAGGTCTGGCTTTTGTTTGGGTTTTTTTTTTTCATTTTTGTTGTTGCATTGTGTTTCATCAGCTTCACGTTACAAACATACACAAAGTGGAGATCTAAGATCAGTTCAGTCAATTTTTGAGGATGTTGCAAGTATACCCTTAAACTGATTATCAAAAAGTCCTTTTTGTAGTGTTGGGTTTTTCTGGTGGAAACCATTGTCACGTTCGTTTTCTGTTTGTGCTACAGTATACCATAGACATGCATCAAATTTGGGGCATGATTACAGTACTGTACCTGAAGGATGATGGTTTACCCCAGGTTTATTTAAGTGGAGTCTCTGTCAATGCTGCATCCCCCTCTGGCCTCTCTGCAAACCTGGAACAAAAAGGTTAAGAACAGTGTGCATGTGCATGCAAGGTTTCATGGTTTCTTCAGAAAATACATGGAAGCAACTGTAATAAACCAGACCAAACTACAGTAAAACTTGTAGGGGAATGGCTGTAAAGTATTGAGGGGTACACTAAAACGGTCTACCTGTATAATTGCCCTGTAGAGTACAGACTACAATGTATTTAATCAACATGCAGTAAAGTACAGTATAGTAGGTCCATTCAATGTGAACTGCTGACATTTCAGTACATTTCAAGAAAGTTCTTAGCATGTGCATGTAGTACACACATTAATGTGCTCTTTGGCTATGTCCCCCTCCCACCACCCTGCCGACTCTCTTTTCATTAGAGCCACGGGTCTGTACATTCACTCTGTAGTCCATACAAAAGCAGTATACAGTTCAGTATGTTACATCTGTTTGTACAGTACAATTTACAAACTCTAAGCAACCCAGTGTGCCTTTGTATGTGATTTATAGGTTTTCAGTCTACAGTACTGCAGAACAATGCTACAGCAACAACCCTCCCCCCCCCTCCCCCCCCAAAAAAAAAAAAAAAAAAAATCATAATAGCACCAGGTGTACAACTATTTTGTTTATAAAAAAAAGGCAAAACAGTTAGGGGTATTTTTTTAAGTTGAGTAGGATAAAATGCCACACAAACTTCAGGGACCTCAACATTTCTACAATGAAGCCTTTTGGTTTCAAAATCTTTGTCTGAAAAATATAGCTCTTATCAGAGTTTTTGACATAAAATATGAATCAATATAAAACTGACAATGGACTTGATTTAACTGAGAACACAATCTTTCAGTAACAACCCCAAATTTTCCAATTAAATATATCCTTTTATCCTTAACAGTGATGAACAATTTTCTCTGAAAGGGGGGCATGCAATGTGGGAATCGTCTAAAATTTGAGACACCTTAGCGCCATGACATACATGAGGAATTTTGTATTGGTGAGGAGGACCAAAATCTGTGGCAGTACAGTAACTTTGAAGTTTGATGACGAAGACTTACCACCATACTAGTAAGATGAGCTTCCAGCAATCCTTTTTAAAGGCCCTGTTCTCTCACCCCAAACAGTACCAATTCTCCTAACCTTCTTACTTAAGCCCCTCCTACAATTGTCAGAAATTCATGCTCATCCAGATACAATTTCAGTTTATTGCTTCAAGGTGAGTGAAGAAAAACTCAATTTATATAATCAAAACACTCTCAGTACCATTCATGCTGTGTAATATAAGCTTTGGTTCTCTGCACTGCTTGAATTAGTTGTCAATCAAAGAGCTGAGCCACTGCAAATTGTAAATTTTGGTATCCCTGTACCAAAATTGTAGTTTTGGGTGAGAGGTTTGGCCCTTTAAATAAGCTCAACTTTCCCTTATCTGATTTCAAAACATTGCAAATCTTGCATGCATTTACACTTTTACAAGGAAAAATCACTTAGTTACAGACTTACATTTTCCAAGCATGCAGAAGTACAGTATGCTCAGTTACCCCAGACTATATATGCACAGAGTTTGTGTTGTGTTTCCATGCATGCTGGCTCAGTGCATCTAACAGAGTGGGGATAGGGTTTGGAATGGACAATTCCTTACACATACTGTAGGTGCAAAGTTCGACTTTCCATGACATGACAGCAAATTATTGTCGTGGTGGCCAAACTGGAACCCTGTGATGGAAATATTTGCAAACAAGCAATGAGAGCCGTGACGGTAAATTCCATGGATGCATCACAGCTGTGAAGGTGTCATGGGTTTTTACAGTTTCATGCAATAAGTTTTCCTGAATCAAAGTTGGCCTGGGGGATCAGGGATCTAAGGGAGGCTTAATCCAGATCCCCTACCCCTTTGCAAATTTTGAAATTGGGTCATGTCCTTACAGTAAATGCAATCTCAGTGTGCTACCTTTTGAAGTAAATTTTGAAGTGTTTCAAAATTTCTGTACTTTTTGTACCTAAAAAAAAATTGGCATTGGTGAAAGGGCTTTTGGGAGACAAATCCTTTCCTTTGATTTTTTCAGAAATTAGGTATCCCACATGCAATCTGGTGCCACAAAGAGTATGCTTTGTACATTATGAAGCAAAATTTGTGTTACTAAAAGTAAATTACATACATTATTTTTAGGATCTGAAAAAATAGCATCCGTGGTCTGGAGGGGTGTGCATGCAAACAGTAGCAGTGGCATAGCCCATGCTGCTAGAACTGAATGGGATGTTTTAGCCAATGTTACACGTCCAGATCGGAGCTGCCAACATGCCAGATTGAAAAAGAGGAACGCCACCTGTGAGTATGCTAAGGTAAACCTCAAGAGGTGGGGTGAAGGACCTGTCTTAGGACCCCTGAAGGGATGTAGTGGGCAAAGCACTGGACTTTGAGTAGTTAAGTGTTCGTATGGAAGACTTTTTGAGCCCTCAATAACAGATTATTTCCATGCCAAAGTCTGCAATGCCTACATTCAGCCTGTCAGATTTCAAAACCCAACTTAACATTAATATTGTACATGATCATGATTCAAGTGATATTGAAAATCAGAACATGACATTGGAAAATCAGAACAGAACAAATTTTTTTGCAGAAAAGCGGAACTGTTCCTCCTAAATCGGAACAGTTGGCAGCTCTGCACGTCTTCTCTGTTAAACCCATTTAAACCAACCTTGTTCTATTGAGTAAATAGTCTTTGTAGAGGGAGAACAGCTTCAACTGATATTGATCTCAAAATACCTGAACAGGAAGTTCTCTAATAACAGTTGGGACTCTCACCATTTCACCATGAGACTTCACAGTTTCAGACGTCCGCTCACAGTCACATAATCTGTCAGATCTCACAGTGAATTTCTTATGCATACAGGTACAGTTTACCCTATGGAGCATGAACAAATCGTTGCAATAGGTCTACTTAATTCATCTTCGGGACTTTTGTTTGTCATCCCCAAACGTTCTTCAACAGAGAGTTGGGAGAACTCAGAATTATATAGAGCCACTGACTTTCTACAGTGTACAGAAGAATAATACTGTAGTTCAATACAGATTATATGTTCTTCTGCCACCTCCGCCTAAAATTCAGCCCAACCCTAATACAAATAATATGCCTTACAGTATTTAGTTTCCACTAAAATTGAAGCATACTCGTAAACAAAGGTTATGATACCATTGTTAGGTAAAAAAAATTTGTGTATTTGACCAGGGCATATTTCTCTGGACAATGTAGTCACATTTTTTCATGTTAATTCAATCATACAGTATTCAATAAGTAGATTTGGCCAGTGTTGCACCATCAGCCGAGTGAACAGGGTGGGGGCATCTGTCGAATGCATGGTCATATGGGAATTTTTCTCTGGAGGAGGGGGGGGGGATTTTTTGCCTGCCACACCAGATCTCATCCCATTGTCTACTCTCTGGCAGAACTTCAAGATGCTGTCGTGGAGCTTAACCAACCTGCCGGGCAAACCTTGGGCCCACCCCTCGATTTTGCAACTCTGGTATGCAAATGCACGTTGGGTAGTTCCAAGCCGGTACTTAAAAAGATTTAAAAAAACCTCCAGGTTTGAGAAACCAATCTCCATCTTTCCAAGTTCATGTACTGCGGTAAATCTCAATGTTTGTTATTTGGAGGTTGGCAGGTCTAGCTGAACACTGGATAACTGAATTTAGTACGTTATTACTGGTACCGTATGTGTTTGGCTACAAACATAAGTGAACAAAAAATTAGTTGTTACGAGTAATTTTATGTCTCGTGTGCCCTATACTGAAGGTCTGTAAGCACACAAAAGTAAGTAGAGTTACTGTCTAGCTTTGGCTAGGCTTAGGCTTTATCATGACCAAAATACTATTGTAATGTAAAACAACACTACTAGTACTGGTTACTGGGCATACTTGATAGTTGATACTGTTGGCCTACTGTATGAGTATGATATTTTGGTAACAGGTAACCTCTGACCTAAGCTTATGCTCTGGATCTGGATCTGGAAGAATACTGCACAACACTCTGCACAACTGGTGGAGTCAAACGTGCAGGGTTGAGTGTGCGCATGTAGTTAGTCGTCCCGTCTGAGGATCCTCAAGGCTGCGCTCTTGAACTGCTTGGGGTCCTCGAGATCTGTAATGTTCTGGGTGAGTAGGTTCCAGTCTCTGACGGTCCGAGGAAAGAAACTGTATTTGCAGCAGTCCTTATTGGTTGGTATATTTGTAAAGCTATTAGAATGGTGATGCCTGGAGGGCTGCCGGACCGGTTGTAGGTTGTTGATTGGCAAGGCTAGGAGGCCCAATCTGGCTTTGTGAAGAATTGCTAGCCTGTTGGCAGTACGCCTGTTTTTGAGACTATCCCACCCTACAGTAGGTCATTTAGCATTTCAGTCACACTACTGTGGGGGGAATAGTCATTATAAACAAACCTAGTAGCCCTACGTTGAATTTGCTCAACCTTATTGGATAGGGAAATGGTGTAGGGATCCCAAACAGAAGATGAATACTCCAATAAAGGCCTAACAAGTGTGAGATAGGCATTAGCTTTCACACTCCTGGGGCAGGAGTATAAATTTCTTTTAATAAAAGCCAAAGACCTCATACTTGGAACCCCCTAAAATATGAAAACTTGTTTAGACTAGTAAAGGCCTATAATATAGACCTTACTCACCCTTAACAGCTCGGTTCTGTGGCCACAATTTCGTCGATGTACACCCAATACTGTAGAAGGGCAGCAAATTGAGGGAATTCGCCGCTACCGCTGTCTTCCTTCCACGCACGCTTCGAACGATTCGGAGATCTTGCAACTTGGTCAACCTGCACTTCTTTTCGGTTGTCTTTCTATGCATTTTCCGAGCAGAGAGTGTAAATGTCCTTCTGTCACTTACAATTTTAGTAATACTAGTAAGCACAGAATATGAAAGTTTCTCTTTTCGATAGCCTATTTCAGTATGTTATTTCACGTTTGTTTGTGGGGTATTTAGCTTGCCTTCTTCGAATGGGTTCAATGGATACAGTATATACTGTACATACAGTAGTGCATTGCCCACTGTAATACAACAACGTACCGTTGAGATTGTGTGTGTTGTGTATACCACCGTGCGTTTGAACATTTGTAAACAAAACCATGTGACCAATATCCACCAATCAGCATAGCCTTCGTTTTGAATTGAGACGGAGACTAACTGTCAATCATGAATGACGTCAAAAAATGGTTCGTACAATCAAAAAATCGATCAGACTACTAGAGACGTTCATTTTGGGGGGACTGCTTCTTCCCTTTAAGAAACGGGATTTCGTATCCACGTTTCAAACTTATATTAACGTGTTAAGGCTTGGTCGCAATTCAAACCAATAACAGCGAAAGACCACAGAAGAGCGAGATTAAAATCAACAACTTAATTATTATTCACCTCTTACTTCCTTAAATTTACAGCAATTAATCTTAAATCTACTTACAATCTTTTACAGCTTAAGGTGTCACTCTTTGTCCAAGGGGTAGTGTTGTTAGCGTCGATTGTACAGCAGCACAGCGTAGGACTCTGTTCCGCGAAGGCAGGATGAAGACTAGTGATCGGTAAATGGCGACACAATTACAGCGTTAAGCGGCAAAGCAGGCGTCTGGTCTCTGTATTATCTGTGTATCTTCTGTTCTCTTCTCTCTCTCTGTCACACTGCTTGCATGACCTTTTATATATCTGGTAGTTCTTCCAGAAAAGTCTGGAACTTACTCTTATGGAAACGTCTCGTTTGATCTCGTACAAAACAATCAGCGAACGTTCTGGGCTCAGTAACCCATAATCACAAGTTGGCTATTATTAGGCCATTACATCATACAGTAGTTTCCAGTAGGTGATCGTACATTCTCGTAACCGTGCGAATGTTCTCTGGGGTTACCCGTTCAATATGCTCGAGAGAAAACGCCGAAGCTAGCACTTTCTAGAACTTTCCACTTGCTCGTCCGTGGATTCAATCTGGTTGATGTCGTCTCGTAACACTCCCCCCCTTGAAAGAGTTTTGGACGTCTAGGACAAAACTTAGGTTACAATATCTACAATATTACCTTATAGTAATAACTATAGTATTACAGTATGCATTCCAATATCAAGTGGAAGGTGCTATCATAACATACAACTTGTCTTACAGTATGATAATACATGAGTAGTAACATCACTAACACATACTGTGCTGCAGGCAACATCAAAATTTCGAAATTACAGTACGACTTTTACATTTACTCAATCAGATTAAGTTCTTGACAAAGCATCAGGCACAACATTGTCTTTCCCTTTAATGTGCCTAATATCTACATTATATGATTGTAGAAACAAACTCCATCTCATCAATCTCTGATTCTTGTTCTTCATCTTAGACAGAAATGTCAGAGGATTATGATCAGTATATACAATAACAGGGAAACTAGAAGTCCCCAAATAAACATCAAAGTGCTGAAGACCAAGTATCAAAGCTAATGTTTCTTTCTCAATTGTAGAATAATTTTTCTGATGTCTGTCAAATTTCTTTGAATAATAGCCTAACACACAGGGTGATCAACACCATGCTCATCAGCTTGAAGCAAAACTGCTCCTATACCATTGTCACTGGCATCAACTGCCAGCTTAAACTGTTTTTCAAAATCTGGAGCAATCAACACTGGCGAACTCATTAGTGCTCTTTTCAATGATTCAACTGCTGCCTGATAATTTTCTGTCCAAACAAAATTTTCATCTGAGAACAAGCATACATATTCATTGATTAATGATTTCATTTCTGATCTTTCTTTGTCATCTAGATGACTTAACTTCTGATCAAGATTATGATGACGTTGATGTCGTCTCGTAACAAACGCAAGACCCAGGTTACCTAACGAACCCCTAGAAGTGTACAAAGCAGAAATCACGAGATTAGTTAATGAGGCTTTCCCCACGTATGATGATGTTGCTAAAGAAGGCGAATCTTTTAGGCGATTTGTCGCTGGTCTCGACCAGTATTTACAGCTGAAAGTGCACGAGTTGGGAGCAACTAATTTATCCGATGCCCTTAGTATTGCTTCTAGAGTGGAAAGGACACATGCATTAAATCGCATTCAAGCTCCCAGACCTCCGAGTTCTCTGACCAGCATTCCTGCACCAATGTCCTCCAACAGTAATTCAACCAGTAACGTGTCTAAAGTAGAAACAACTGAGATTTCTGGTTTAAGGAAGAGCATTGACCGTCTAACAGAAAAGGTAGAGAAGTTAGAATTAGAACTCACCGAAACAAAACGTTATCTTAATGAACCCAGTGTAAGATATTCCGCCCCAGATTGGAAGAGGGAGCCAAATTTTTATGGGAGAGACCGGAGAGATAACGATTTTCGTAGATATAGACAGGGTTCCCCCTACCGCTAAAGGACTGGATCCCCATATCGTAGAGATAGAAGAGAGCAGACACACCCTTATAATTTTTCTGGCAATTTGTCACCTCATAGAGCCATAAGAAGTTATTCCCCGTATAGAGGAAGAAGCCAGAGTCCTTCATGGATAGATCATGACCGTAGCCCCAGGAGGAGTAGATACGATTATTATGATAGGGACACACCCAGACGTTCCCCAAGCCCACATAGGAAGTCCCTCGATAAAAAAAAGTTCAGTTTAGCGATCCGTTACAACAGGGAAACTAGAAACAGTTGGAGATGAGGGCCAATCTGCAACTGACAAAAACACTGGTCCGAAAATAAGTCATGCAAAGCCACACATATCTATCGTTATAGAGGATAAGGTAGTAGATGCCTTCATTGATACAGGAGCAGACCGTACTTTTATGAGTGAGGGATTGAGAGAGAGTATAGGCTCATTATTTAAGAGACCCCTACAAAAGTCTTCAAGCATTACTACATCTATTACCAAACAGGTCATTGACAAACTTGGGTGTATTGAAGTCAATCTGATGTTTGGTTCTAAACGATTTTGCCATAATGTACAAGTAGTTCGAGGTATCGATCAAAGTTTTATAATTGGTTGGGATTTTATGGTTGAACACGGTGTGACACTTGACGTGGAGCAAGGATTATTTATAATGCACGGAGACAAATACCCACTAGTAACCCCGAAGTTGAATATACCGTTATGTTCAAATACCGTATCTTATGTTTCTCACACCATTCCTGCTAAAAGTGAAACAGTTTTGCTTGCTAGGATTGCTAATTCAGACCAAAGCATGATTCCTAATGGCTGTTGTGGTGTGTTAGAACCCGAATGTGTTAAAGAGAGAGATTTTCTTGTAAGCAGAACGCTCACGAAGGTTCAAAATGGCTTCACCAATGTTTGTATAATTAATCCAAATAATTTTGATGTAAAGGTAAGTGCAAACATGTTTCTAGGTAATTTTTATACCGTGTCACAGGACAATTGTCAGTATGAAGTATTGGAGAATCACAATCATATCAATGAAAGGAATGCAGGTGATTCGGTGAATGGTGTATCAAATAAAACTGAAGATAGCCCTCCAGTACTTGAATTTGATGGGTCTAAGTTTACAGCTGAAGAAGTTGTACGGGTTAAAAAACTTTTGAAATCATGTTCTGATATATTTAGTGACACTCCAGGTAGAACCAATTTAGTTCAACACAAAATTAAAACCGCAGAAGGCGCCTCTCCGATTAGACAGCGTGCATATAGAACTTCCCCTCCAATTAAAGAAGAAATTAGGAAGCAGGTCAATGATTTATTAGAAAAAGACATTATTGAGGAAAGCCACAGCCCCTGGTCAGCCCCTATTGTAATGGTTCGGAAGAAAGATCACACCTATAGATTTTGTGTTGACTATCGCAAACTTAATCAACTCACCATCCGTGACTCCCACCCCCTGCCCAGAATTGATGACCTTCTAGATTCTTTGTCAGGTTCTAAATTTTTTCCACTTTCGATCTATCAAGTGGCTACTGGCAAATTGAAATGGAAGAGTCTTCCAAAGAAAAAACAGCGTTTAATACAGGATTTGGACTCTTTCAGTTTAAAGTTATGCCTATGGGCCTGTCCAATTCACCTTCCAGCTTCTCACGCCTAATGGAGTTAGTTTTTAGAGGACTTCATTGGAGTAAGGCTTCCGTTTATTTAGACGATGTCATAGTTTTAGGGAGAACTTTTGATGAACACTTAAGCAACCTGGAAGAGGTGTTTAACCGTTTTCGTTCTGCGGGATTGACACTTAAAGCTAAAAAATGTGATCTCCTAAAAACTAAAGTCCGATACCTTGGTCATGTAGTAAGTGCTGACGGAATAGAACCAGATCCTAGAAATGTGTCAAAAGTGTTACAATGGCCAACCCCAACAAATGTCACTGAAGTCCGTTCATTTGTAGGTCTAGCCCAGTATTATAGAAAATTCATAAAGAACTTTGCAAGGCTAGCCGAGCCCTTACATCAATTAACTAAGAAAAATGTACCCTTTCAATGGACAGAAGAGTGTGAAAATGCATTCCAAGAACTTAAGGCACGTTTAACCTCTTCACCAGTTATGGCGTTCCCAGATTTTAGCAAAGAGTTTAAATTATACACAGATGCTTCGAACTCTGCCCTGGGTGCAGTTCTAGCCCAGCAGAAAGACACTGGTGAAAGGGTTATTGCTTATGCGAGTCACACTTTAACAAAGGCAGAAAGAAAATGGTCAACTTATGATAGGGAGTTGTACGCCATAGTTTGGGCAGTTAGGGAATTCCGACATTATCTTGCTTTGAATCCATTCATAATTGTTACAGATCATAAACCCCTCTCAGGTCTCCGCAAAATACCAGTGGAAAATGATCGCACTGGGAGAAGGGCTAGGTGGTCTTTCGAACTCGACCCCTATGACTGGAAAATTTCTTTCCGACCTGGTCTCTCACACGCCAATGCAGATGCTTTGTCTAGATGTTGCCCCGACCCCTCCCCTTCTAGAGATGATTTCCCCGACCCCTTAAATCATTCACCTCAGTCGGAAAGTCGAAAGGTATCTCTCACCGAGAGAGGTATTCAAACAGATTTTCAGGTTATAAGTAGAATGTCGTCTGACACTTCAACTGTAAAAACATACAATGACACAAGCAACCAGACAAGTGACCATGGTAACCAAAATTCCGATAGTTTCCTTTGTTTTAGTCCGTCCATTGAAGAGCTAATAAAAGCTCAAAGACGTGACAAAATACTTAGCCAAGTGTATGAATGGGCACTAAAGAATGAGAAGCCACTTAAGTACACCTTACGAGGTCAACCCTCAAAGTTGAAACGTCTATGGTGGGAATTAAGGAGTCCTATGTAGACAGGTACGTCGTAAAGGTCTAGGGTTTACGATGCAGACTTTGGTCCCACAAAGTCTTATTCCCAAAGCTCTTGAAACATTTCATGGAAGCGCACATGCTGGTCACTTTGGTGTAGAACGAACCTTACAAAGAGCTCAAGAGTTGTGTTATTGGCCAGGTATGCGTAGCGACATAGTAAATCATTGCTCACAATGTACGGCTTGTGAAAGCAGACGCAAGCCTAACCCACCTTACAAGGCACCCTTAATTAATTTTACCCCATCCAAGCCTTTTGATCTTGTATTTGCTGATATAACCGAATAACCTATAACATCTAAAGGTAACAGATATATCCTTGTATTAATGGATCATTTTTCTAAATATGTGAATATTTATGCAATGCCAGATCAGACCGCTACTACAGTTGTTCGTTGTATTTTTGAAAAATATATTACGCAACATGGTGTACCCTTAAGAATTCACACTGATCAAGGAAAACAGTTTGAAAGTGATCTTATGCGTATGTTATGTGATAACTTAGGTATTCAAAAGTCCCGAACTACAGCATACCACCCACAAGCCGATGGTTTAGTGGAACGTTTTAACCGTACTCTAAAGGAACAGTTAGGAAGGTATGTTGCTACAAGAAGTTGTGAGAGGTAGAGTTTGCATATAATTCATCCCGGCACAGTACTACAGGATTTAGTCCATTCTTTCTCCTTCATGGAAGAGAAGCTAGAGCCCCTGCATCGACATGGTTGCAAATTACCCCACCCATGTCCCATGCTACTGTAGGAACTCCAGCCGATTACGCAGTCTCCTTACATAGATGACTAGCCATTACCTTTAGAGAAGCTTCACAATTAAGCTCAAAAATCAAATTATGATAAAAATACCAGATTTGAACCATATTCTTCCGGAGATTTAGTATGGGTTGACTTACCTAGAAACAGAAGTTGGCACCTAAGTGGGAAGGTCCCTTTATGGTTTTAAAGGCACTCCCAAATGATTTGGAAGGTCCTCCAGTTGTGTATCAGTTAAGAGATGTTAAAAACCCACTTAAACCGCTGCGGACAATTCATTACAATAGATTGAAGCCATACAGGTCCCCTGTTCCAAAAAATGGAATTGTAGTTCCGACTTCCAAAGAGGTCCCATCCTCTTTTGGAACCGCCCCTGCCTCTGCTTTGTCCGGCTCATTACCTATTCTGTTTAGTCCCCCACTTTCACGATCGATCCAACTACCGCCCTTTACTCAGGCTCAAGTTAATGTAGCCCCTGCAGCTCCCATTGGGTCTTATGACCCCTATCACAAGCCGAAGACACGAAGTGGACGTCAAACTAAGCTCCCCGCCCGTTTCGCTGATTACAAATTGTATTGATCATCACTTATAGGTCTATGATTGAAGAATGATGACGACTGGAACGAATTTGACTACTGGGTTTTGTATCTGTTGATTTATGTATGATTGTATGTATATTATAATTTGTGCTTTATGTATTTTTCTTCCATTTGTTTGCGCACAGACAATGTCGAATAATATTAATGACGAAATGCAATGAATCAATGTATATGAATGAAAGAAATATTTATAGCAACATGCATATAGGCCTAAGGTAAACGAATAGATGAAAATGGAAATTACTATATATATTGGTAATGTAATATATTTTGAAAATAATGAATGGAATGTTGAAGTGCAATTGGAAACTATATATAAAAAATCAATAGTGTACTGGATAGGTTTAGAAATGAGGACATTTCTATTTAAAAGGGGGGAATAATGTAAGGTCGCAGTTCATTCGATGTCTGTTTGTACAGCAGTTATCTGTGTTATGTTGTATATGCAAATTAGTAAGTCTAGTATTTCTGTTATGCTTTGTTATGTTAACTATTATTCGTTTTTCACTCGTGATATTGTTGTGTATATTTTTAGTTGTCCTCGAGGGAGCCGAGGAGCTCGTATGAATAAATCTGTATCTTGCACCCAGCCGATACTCCTCCTCCAGTCTTACTTTATTGGCGTCTAATCCCGACCATGTTTCCGCTGTTCCTCGGAAAACCCACGCTACACTAATATGTAGAAATTACACAGGATTATCCAAAACATTTACACAACATGTGCAATTTATAGACATGGTTCTGGTCGATGATAATATTAAATCCGGGCTGCCCAGCTACTATGACATAGATACACTTGCGATGGATCCACGCAGGTGCAGGATATTCTGCAATTGTGCCTCACTCCGAATTTCAGAATAAATTCGGGTAGACTGTGACATGTTGTGTAAATTAATTACACAAAAACATATGTAATATCTACACATTACCTGATAGGTGCACTATTTACACAACGATGTTATAGAGTATGCAAGATATGATAGATATAAATTGCCTAAGTTCAAAAATTACTCATTCTTTGAACGACATTCCCCCTTTTAGGGTGTACATTGAAATTTATATTTTGTAAAGTGAACCCACCCTACCCCATCCCTCAACCACCCCTAACAAGGCGTGAGTAAGTCCTCTCCCCATTTGTGATGTCTTGGCTAGAACTGAGGACCGTTAAAAGAATACTCCAGAGCCAAACATACTTTTGATAAGTTAAAGAGGAAAATATTCTAAGCACTCTGGTGAAATTTTATCCATTTCGCATGTACTGCTCTTGAGATATTACAAATTGAAATTTTCCACATAGAATGAACTTGAAACAAGCAGGCGTGATGTCGTGGATTCACATTATCAATGTCATTATCAAGTCAATGTTTTGTTTTTATTTATAATTTACTACAGTAGCGTAGCTACGAGGGGGGGGGGCTTGGGGGCTGGCGCCCCCACTGAATCGCCTAGCCCCCCGCAACCAGCCCCCCGCAACCCCCCCCCCCCCCAGCAGCCCCCCCAGCAGCCCCCACTGGCGACCTGAGCAAAAAAATTATATTCATGCTGGTCGATGATAATATTAAATCCGGGCTACCCAGCTACTATGACATAGATACACTTGCGATGGATCCACGCAGTTGCAGGATATTCTGCAATTGTGCCTCACTCCGAATTTCAGAATAAATTCGGGTAGACTGTGACAAGCTTCATATCTTCGGAATCTCTTGACTTTTCACTCGACAGGTTTCTGGATGGATAATTTCCCAGCAGATTTAGAGTGGCTGAAATTGCCTACCTTGGTGTGGTTTAAAGTCCGCTTCTAGCATTTGACCTGTTTCTATCTCCTGTAGGGATTTTTTTCAATTCCTGGGGATGCACAAATTTGTTCCAAAATCATACTTGGTGTGGTGGGTAGAATATTTTAGTCAAATATGGTTGGAAGGAATTTGCATTTTGCACGGCCATTGCTGCCAGTCATTGGCTAGTGCAACAACCAAACCCATGTTGGGTAAATGCAGTCTCAAGGGTCGCAGCCTTACCACTATTACTTCACAGGACCTCACTTAGTTCTTGGAGTGGACATTCTCAGTGGCGTACGAGACGGGGTAGGGGGAAAACTGCCCCAGATTTCCTCCAAATCTAAATTTGGGCAGGAATTTGGGAAAAATTCGGACAGCCCTTAAATTTTGCAGAAAATTCCTATATGTGGCCGAAATCTTAAAAAAGATATGCAAGAAAAAAAGAAAAACGTCATATAGTCGCAATAAAATTTTCATGAAAAACCAAGTCAAGGTTCGAAATATTCGCCACACCTTTCGGGCAGCGCAAAAGGTATTATTCGTGACTTTTACTTCACAGATAATCACAACACAATGCCCGAAATTGTCGAATATACAAATTCTTAGCATTTGCCCGAAAATGGAAAAGTATCATAGTAAGGGTAACATAGTTACGAGAAATCAAAAAAGAAATTAAATTAAAAATTGGGAAGCCTGTGGCTTAAAAGAAACCCATTCTTGAGCCCGTTTCAAAATCTTGTGTAACACAATACCCGAAATGGCCGATTTCTTTAATAGCTTCAAATCTTTGCCAAAAAACAGAAAACGCTATATTTAAAGTAAAATTTTCTTGCAAAAATTGCCCGAAATGGTCAAATATTCGGGCAAAGGTTCAAAAATGCTGGGACGTTTTCAGACAGGAGGGTGTTCAGGTGCCCAAAAGTTTGCCATCTATCCTTGCTCTAGAACCAAATACAGACAATGGTCATGGGGTAATTTGTTTTTCGATACGTTAATGATGCAGTGTGAGAAAGTCTTCCCATAAGTCTGCTTGGAAATTCATGAAAACACACCTTGTAATGTTACATTTTTTCAAAATTAAAATTAAAATCATATATAGTCGAAAGTTCGGGCAGGCACACAATTTTATCAATATATTGACTTTAGCCAAGATTCACAGTAGAGTAAAATTCATTAGCATGTTTTCAATTCCGTTTTATAGTTTTCCCCCGAAAATATGAGGGACCATTTCATCGATTCGTAGTGATACATTTTATCTCGTAATTGTCTGATCAAATAGCGACTGCTTAGATCCCCCTATAAGCCTGGGAAATGTCAATTTCGACTGTCTCAGGGGTCCGATTTTTCAAAATTTTCTGTTCGCTCCGGGCCAACCAGTGGTGACGCTCCGCGTAGATAGTCTTCCAAGCAGAATTTTAATTTCAAGTGAACAATTTTTTAAAAAGGACCCTCGAAATAGCGACTGCTTAGACCCTCTATAAGCATAGGAAATGACATTTTTGACTGTCTGAAGGGTCAGATTTTTCAACATTTCCTGCACGTTTCGCCCCAACTTATGGTGGTGCACCACTTAGACCGCTTCATAACAGGAAACTGAAAATAGCGACTGCTTGAATCCCCCTTTAATCCCGGGAAATGCCATTTTCAACTGTCTGAGGGGTCGGATATTTCAAAATTTTCTGTACGCTTCGCGCCAACCAATGGTGGTGACGCTCCGCTTTGACTGTCTTACGGGCAGAATTACATTTTTCGTGCAAAAATCTTCTGCCCCAAACTGAAAGGCTCCCATACGCCTATGGAAATACCTTGCTCAGGCGTGCACTGGAACAGCTGCTTGCAACATACAGCAGAATTCCGGATTTGCAATCCTAGGATACATAGTCCAGTGGAGTAATGAACTGAGCTAATCAGTTTCTCAAAAGTGTGTTTGAAAATTTTTCTCACCAGAATTAAGGACAACTAAACCTGGCAAATGACATTTCCAGCCATCTGGGAGGTGTTAAAATCCAAAATTTTCTTTGTACGCTCCCCCCCCCCCCCTAGCCACCACACAAAAAAATCCTGGCTACGCCACTGATCTGCAACTAAGCTGTGTTAATCCCAAAAGTGCATCAAGAGTAATGGGATTTTAAAAACCTTTATGTGCCTTAGGGGAAAGGGCAAGATAGCATCCCTAATAAAAACAATGTGAATTCCATGACATCATCTCTGCTTATTTATAGAATATGTGAAACTACAATTGCCAATATCTTGAGAACCGAACATGGGAAATGAATGGAACTTCACCAGAATGCTTAGGATATCTTCCACTTTCAAGAGAGCAATGACAAGATATCTCACAACAGCTGAAAATACGTCACATGTGTGCACAAGCAGTAAAGGGCGCCACCTTTTCTTCGGGTTGGTTAAATTTCAAGATAATACACGAAGTCAACATTCTCTTGCCCAAGATTTGACTTTTAACCCAAAATGCTATCTCGAACTTACATTGTTTCCAATTTTTCAGTTGTTGAGGTCAACTTGGTAACCTTCAACTTTTCAACGTTACACTTAACTTATATCATCTCATGAATTTAAAGGATTGCAGTACACTCTTAAAACCAAAGATCGAATGTATCCACTCTTTAATACTGTGAAAAGTGTGAATTTACTCCGTTAGAGTGTTCACTCACTTCAAAAATAGTGAAACTCACTCCAAAAAATAGTGAAACTCACTCCAAAAAGAGTGAAATTCACTCCTAGAAGAGTGCAAATTCACCCTTTGCCATCATGGATCACTCTTTTTAAGAGTGGTTTCTGTAGGCACTCTATTAAGAGTGAAGCTTTGTTCTTTTGGAGTGAATTCCCTCTTTTGGAGTGAACTTTTTTAACTTTCTCTCCTCTAAAGAGTGAAATTTCACTCTTTTTGTTTAAGAGTGTAAACCCTTCCTCTTTTCACCGCGGTTTGCGACATTTGAAAGTTTATTTAGGTAATCCCTTCAGCAAGTAAAACTCCATATATTACCGATTTGGCTCACACAACTCACACTTAAACATCCCAAAATTAACCCCTCTTTAAACTTTTGCATTGTCTGTTCAAGAAACTCAAACAATAGGCATATGTTATTACTTTATTGCCGTGGATTATTTGTGGAAATGATAGATGTTAAGAGACAACCAGAGTTTCTTTTTACCATTTTTTCACAACTTTAACTCTCCACCGCATTTTTAAATTGACTAAAAACTTAAAACGATTCGTGATCACTGTTTAACGTCGTGATTGGTTACAATTTAGTAGAGGCTGTCTAGTCTTGCATCTGTGAGAAATTGTTAACATTTGGTAAACATTCAGGTCAGAAAGGGAAAACGGGTTGCTGAAACAAAAGTTGTAGCAAAGACTTGCGCGAAGGGTAATGAGGCCCATCGACTAGTCGTTCGGGGCGAAGTAGGGGCTCGGTGTTAGAACTTCTCCGAGTGGTGCGCGGGTAATATGCAATTTAGATGTAAGCAATGGATAAGTATATGTCAGGGATGTGAATATCCTCTGTCAAACTCTGATTACCCCTTTAATTTACCAAAAAAATGGCCGGTAGGCTTAAATTTCAACTTGCGATGATAACCATTGCTGGATTTAACCTGCATGAAAGAGGATTACAACAAGCAGTTAAAAAAAATGATAATATTCAACCACCACCCCCATCTCACCCTCCATAAGGCAAAATATGAATTATTCGTAATAAGAGGTGTGAACGTATTAAGACCACACCATTCGAAAGTAACTTTACACGAAAGGAGTACTATCTCCAAATATTTGACTCATGTGCAAATGGACGAAAAACATGCTTCCACTTTCTTCTTTCTTTTGAGTGAAATTTACTCCAAAAAGCGTTATCCGAGGGATCACTCCTAGTTAGAACGAAATTAAGCCGCACTGGAGTGATAATTAACTCCAAAGAGAGCGATTGTATTAAACACTTGGAATGAAATATCGCTCTTTATGTAGTTTCAAAGGGTCAAACTTTCCTCAGATGGAGTAGTTCATAAGTACTATGCGCGAATTTCGTTCCTTTGATTTTAACATTCAACATTGGCCAAGCTGTTTTGCTATTTAAAATTAAATTCGAGGAAATGAAAGGTCTGTGCAAGAAATTCCAGGGAAAAATTTGCGACGGTCGTGCCCGCTTTAAGTTATTTGTTGGCAATCGCTGATTATTTAAAATTGTGGAAATACTGTTTACCAAAATGACAGGGTATGTTTAACTGCCGGTTTAATCCAGCGTTAAAATAAAAAGAAAGCAAACGCATGGAGACGACCCATGTAATGTGAAAATCATTGGCGTACCGCAGCAATTCAGTTTTTTTTGGGGGGGGGAGGGCAGAAGAAACTGCCCGAAAACTGTTATCCTGCCCGATTGGAAACTAGACCATCTAAGCGAAGAACCACCATTGCTACGCATACGCGCTAAACGTACAAAAATTTTGAAAAATTGCGACCTCACACTGCCATAATGACATTCCTCGACAAGTCTGTAAGCCAAATGTAAGCAGTCGTTACATTGTAATTGTTGTTCAATGAACTATTTGAACGGGGCCCCACTACCGGTTGGCAGGGGGGGGGGGGTGTGAAGAATATTTGGAAAAATTGCAACCCCCCAGACAGCCGGGAATTGTATTTCCCAGGCTTGCGAGCGGAATATAAGCAGTATAGGCGTACGGGGTAAGTTTTCTATGAGGGGGCAAGAGCATTTTTTGCCCGAATGTCACCGTTTATCATGTTTTGCCCGAATAAACCAACTGCTTTTGCCCAAAATGGGAGGGCAAGTGCCCACCCCCCTCCCTGCACCCCCGCCTGGACCTGGACCTGTCATTGTAAGTGGTAAAAAAAAACTTACCAAGTCGAGATTTTATAGGTAGTCGACTCCTTCCGTCAGACGGATCACCGTAAGGTGCGTTCTTCATTTAAGCCTGAGAGACGGTCACGGTTTCTTACCGAAGAATAGTTTTCTAAAATGAACAAAAAATTGGTAGGTCACGCACTCTGACTGACAGAAATCACCATTGTCTTACTGGTGTTACAGTCACACGTGGTCGTCAGCTGCTTCTCAGCCAGCTTTGCACTAGACCGTCAAAAGGGGTGGGACTTATGACGTCATTAGTGAAAGCACTCTTTACACTTCCTATTTGATATCAAATCAAGAAGCTTCATACCGTAAAGACACAAGTAATCTTGCATCGTTGATAACTATAGTTAATGAGGATAAATGACAATCCCTGCCCCCCCCCCTCGCACCCACACACAGACAGACATAAATATATTGTTCCTCTTTTATTGTAAATAACAAGACATTCAAACTTGCTGGACATTTTGTATCAGCCCTTTCAGGGTGTACATTGCAATTAATATTTTGTAAAGTTTAAGTGAACCCACCCCATCCCGCAACCACCCTACTAACAAAGCGTCCCTAATCAAACAATTACGATCGAAAATTAAAAAAGGCAAAAGATTGGCCAACAATGTGAATTCCATGTCAGTACCCCTGCTAGCATCAAGTTCACTTTTTAATAGAAAGTGCGTAAACTTCAATTGCCAATATCTTGAGAACTGAACATGGGAAATGAATGCAACTTTCACTATCTTCCACTTAACATATTAAACATAAATTTGGTTCGGTACTAGTCTTTTAAGCTCAAGAGAGCAATGACAAGATATCTCACAACAGCTGAAAAAGTGAAAATAAACTACGTCACATGTGTACATAAGTAGTAAAGGGCGCCACATTTTCTTCGGCTTGGCTTCAAGATAATAGACCACGTCAAACAATCTCTCGCCCAAGATTTGACTTTTTAACCCAAAATGTTACATTGTTTCCAATTTTTCAGTTGTTGAGGTCAACTTGGTAACACTGAATTTTTCAACGTTAAAGTATCAACTATCAACTTAAATGTCATCTCATTAATTTAAGGAATTGCGGTAAAATCTTAAAACTAAAAATCGAATTCAGTCACTCTTTAATAGAGTAAAAGTGTTAGTGTTAATTTACTCCATTAGAGTGTTCATTTACTTCAAGAATATTGAAACTCACTCCAAAAAGAGTGAAATTCACTCCTGGAAGAATGAAAATTCACCGATCAGGGACCACTCTCTTTAAGAGTGGTTTCTGAGGGCAGTCTATAAAGAGTGAAACTTCGTACTTTTGGATTGTATTTCCACCCTTTTGGGGTGGACGTTTCACTCCTCTAAAGAGTGAAATTTCACTCTTTTTGTTTTAGAGTGTAAGCCCTTCCTCTTTTCACTGCGGTTTGCGACATTTGAAAGTTTATTTAGGTAATCCCTTCAGCAAGTAAAACTCCATATATTACCGATTTGGCTCACACAACTCACACTTAAAAATCCCAAAATGAACCCCCTCTTTAAACATTGTTTTGCATTGTTTGTTCATGAAACTCAAACAATAGGCATATGTTATTACTTTATGACCGGGGATTATCTGTGGAAATGATCGATGTTTAAGAGACAACCAGAGTTTCTAACAACTTTAACTCGGCACAGCATTTTTAAATTTGACTAAAAACTTGAAATGATTCGTAATCACTGTCTACCGTCGTGATTGGTTACAATTTAGTAGAGGCTGTCTAGTCTTGCATCTGTGTGAAATTTTTAACCGATAAATTTTCAGAAATTGTCGTTCAACAGTAACTAACACAAAATTTACGCTTCTTCTAAGCAAAAAAATCCCTTCAATGTTTCTATTAGTTTGGTAAACATTCAGGTCAGAAAGGGAAAACGGGTTGCTGAAACAAAAGTTGTAGCAAAGACTTGCGCGGAAGGGTAATTAGACCCATCGACTAGTCGTTCAGGCGAAGTGGGGACGCGGTGCTAGAACTTCTCCGAGTAGCGCGCGGTGAGCGGGTAATATGCAATTTTGATGTAGCAAGCGGTAAGTATATGTCAGCGATGTGAATATCCTCTGTCAAACTCTGATTACCCCTTTAACTTACCAAAAAATGGCAGGCTCAAAATTCAACTTGCGATGATAACCATTGCTGTATTTAACCTGCATGAAAGAGATTACAAAAAGCAGTTAAAAAATAATAATATTCAACCACCACCCCCACCTCACCCTCCCTCTAAGGCAAAATATGAATTATTCGTAATAAGAGGTGTGAACGTGTGAAAGGCCCAAACAGTACCAATTCTCCCTACCTTCTTACTTAAGCCCCTCCTACAATTTTCTGAAATTCATCCCCATCCAGACACAATCTCAGCTTACTGCTTCAGAGCTCAATGAACTATTTGTGCGGGGAGGGGTTGTGAAGAAAATTTTGGAAAAATTAAAACCCCTCAGACAGCCGGGAATGGTATTCCCCAGGCTTGTGAGCGGAATATAAGCAGCATAGGTGTACGGGTGTGATTTTTTTTTGAGGGGGCAAGAGCATTTTTTGCCCGAATAATGTCACCGTTTGTTTTACCCATGTTTTGCCCGAATAGACCAACTGCTTTTGCCCGAATTGGGAGGGCGAGTGCTCCCTCCCCCCCCCCCCCCCGCACCCCGCCTCGTTCGCCTATGATAAGCAGTCGTTATTTTGGGCTTTCTTTTTGCAATGAAATGTTTATAAAAAAAAAAATTAAGAAAATGCAAATTAATCAAAAGTGTACCGAAAACGTTGTGGGGTTAACTATATTTGGTGTGATGAAGCGACAAAGTCGAGTCATCGTTTCCATTCTTCACAGTCGAAGGGGATAGGCATTAGGAGAGGAGTGTCATTAAAAATATGAGACGTTAAAACTTTTGATATTTTTTTTTTTTTTTGCCAAAATGTTGGACACGGGATTTATCTGTACACCCTTTAATCTGTCCGTGTAATTTTAATGGCAATTGAAAACATCCCAAAACCTCCCGAATATTCCGATAATTCGAACAAAGTTTTGCTCAAGGGCAAAACTTTGTTATCAGCAAAAATTGTTCTTGTCATTAACTTTCCGGAAGTGTTTCAAATATTTGAACCCTTTTGAATTGTCATGAAAATTTAACTTGATACTCTTCTATTTTTTGAGGAAATTTGTATTTAGGAACGTTTCGGGCATTGTTTTGTGCAAGACTATCAAAACAGACTGAGAATTATAAGCTGCCCAGATGTTTCGTGACATTTTGTACTTTTTTCATTAATACGTTACCCTTTATATTCAGTGAGATTTATTTTTCGGGCAATATTAAAAAGAATTCGTCAATTCGCCCCATTTCGAGAGTACGTTGTACAGGACTTTGAAGTGAGGCTCGGTAACAAATGTTTGTAGTAGCTGCCCGAATGTGTTGCGAATTTTAACCAGAAAGCCAAAAGGCTTAGTGATTCCTTGCCGCTGAAATATCTTTTTTCTTTCAAATTGACAGTGTTTGATAGATTTGTCTTTACAATTTAGGCACAGAATGACAAGGGTTTATCTAACAAAGATGGAAATACACTTGTATCATGTTGATAACCTACAGATCCCAACAAGCACTGACCCCCAGTGAACCCAGATGACCTTTGACCTCAACCAAAATCAAAGGGGTTCTTCGATTCTCTCACGACCTCCGAATAACTGACGTGATCTCTGGTCTGGTTAAACCTCTGGTGACCTCAAATGACCTTTGACCTGCACCAAAAACAATAAGGTTCTCCCTCTCAACATTGCAAATCTATATCCCAAATATAAAAACTGTCGGTCACTCCTATCTTGAGATATCCTGTTTACAAGCCACATTCGAAGTTTTTGCAATTTTACTACCAGTGATCTCAAACGACCTTTGACCTCTGCCAAAAACAAAAGGGGCTCTTCCTCTCAACATTGCAAATCTATATCCCAAATATAAAAACTGTCGGTCACTCCTATCTTGAGATATCGTGTTGACAAGCCATTTTCGACGATTTCGCAATTTTACCGCAGGTGACCTCAAATGACCTTTGACCTCTACCAAAAAATAGGCTTCCTCCTCTCAACATCACGAATCTATATACCAAATATGAAAAGTGCCAGTCACTTCTATATTGAGATATCGTGTTTACTAGCCATTTTTGACGTTTTCGTAATTTTACCGCAGGTAACCTTAAATGACCATTGACCTCTACCAAAAACGATAGGCTTCCTTCTCTCAACATCACAAATCTGTATACCAAAAATGAAAAGTGTCGGTCATTCCTAACTTGAAATATCGCGATTACAAGCTTTTCAGACTTTGACCTCTGGTGACCTCAAATGACCTTTGACCTCCACCAAAAACAATGGGGTACTTCCTCTCAACATGACAAATCTATATACCAAATATGAAAAGTTTTGGTCATTCTTAACTTGAGATATCGCGATTACAAGCACTTAAGGTTTTCACAGATTTACTGCAGGTAACCTCATATGACCTCTGACGTCCACCAAAAACAATAGGGATCTTCTTCCCAACATGGCAAATCTATATACTACATATGAAAAGTGTCGATCATTCCCAACTTGAGATATCGCGATTACAAGCTTTTCAGACTTTGACCTCTGGTGACCTCAAATGACCTCTGACCTCCACCAAAAACAATAGGGTTCTTCCTCTCAACATGACAAATCTATATACTAAATATGAAAAGTGTTGGTCGTTCCTATCTTGAGATATCGCGATTACGAGCAAAGTGTCACAAACAAACATACATACACACCCACGCGCACACACACACACACATACACACACACGACAACACCATCGCATAGATTTCTTGCCTACCTTCGGCAAGGAATAAAAAATAATTGATTTCCTATAAAATGTCGCCTTGACTACGATACTTTTTTATTTTGCGGGCATTTTTTGAGGGGGGGGGATCGGTCAATGTTTTCTGTGTAAGTTAAAAAGTATGACATGAAAGGTTTAAGACTTAACTAAATCTTCGAACTTTTCCAGACGCTCGACCAGTTTTACTTAACAATTAAAACCGAGAAAAATATAACAGCCACAATTGAATTCTTCATAACACTATTTTTGTCAAGGTGGGAAATCGGGCACCATTTCGCATCTGCGATTCTCAAAGATGGCAACAAAAAAAGTTCCATGCCCTTAGACCCTCCCCTCCCCTCAGGCCGGCAAAAAAATCGTACAATTATTTCCCCGCAATAAACTACCCCAGCTACAGACCCTATTGTAGGTACAAATTCGACCCACATCCACGAACTAAACAATATTTCTGGAAGTCGAGAAAATTTAAAAATTCAAACCCCTAAAGTAGATTATACAGGCAAACAAATTAATTAATTAGTCAGTGACCGGGTGTGACATGACAATTTATCCCACTACCTACTCTTAAAATTAAACTATATTTATTATTATTACTACTACTAAGTTATTCTATGTATACGTTTTACCATCCCAGGCTACGATGGGCTGAAGCACTATAAAAATGGTTCAAAATTGCTGTAAATTTACAGAACAAAAAATAAAGAGAAACATTAAGATTACAGAAAAGTTCTAGTGATAAGTTTCAGAACATTTCTGTAATCCTTAATTTATCTCTTTATTTTGTTCTGTAAATCTACCGTACGGTAATTTATTCCAGTGCGTCATATTGTTCAATGTTTTCGACTACGAATCTTCTGTGTTATTCTCTAAAAGCTTCTAACTTTTGAATTTTCATTAAAAGCTGGACCCTTCAACTTGGAGAGGTTTCCGGTTGATTTAACTCTCTAAAATAATAAAAAGAAAGGGGTAAAAGTTAAAAGAACACCCCAAAAGAGAGGAAATTCACTCCAAAAAGAGTGAAATTTACTCCAAAAAGGGTGAAATTCATTCCGAAAGAGTGACGTTTCAATCTTGATGAAGTACCTACAGGGACCACCACTCTTAAAAAGATCGATCCCTGCAGTCACTCGTTAAAAACGTGACTTTTCACTCATTTTGGAGTGAATTTCACTCTTTTTTGAAGTGAATTTCACTATTGTAACATAACATAACAGGTTGAAGGGCAAAGGAGGGCCAAAGCCCCATAAGATGCCCTGAAGTCCAAACCCTATTCAAAAGTCAAACCACCAAACCTAAACAAACAGCTTCAAACAATCAGATTCTACCACAGTCCTGGAAGAACTTGTCAATGTTAACCTTAAAGCAGGGTACTGACGGGGAGTTAACTACCCAATCTGGCAGATAATTCCACTCGTTGACAACTCTATGGGAGAAACTAAACTTTCTAATGTCAAGCCTTGAAAAAGGATTTTCCGGCTTTTTACAATGCCCACGAACTCTAAAATTACTTTGAACCTTTAAATAACTACAAGACAAAAGGGGATTCCTTTCAGAAAGAAACTTGTAAACCTGGAGCATGTCCCCTCTAATCCTTCTCAGCTCCAATGTGCTAAGCCCAAGATGTTTTAGCCTAGCATGATAAGGTAAATATCTCACCTGGCGAGTGGCTCTCCTCTGAACTTGCTCTAAAAGAAACTTGTCCTTTCCACAGAATGGGCTCCAAGCCTGAGCGGCATACTCAAGATGGGTCTTACCAACTGCTTATACAAATTAAGTACAATATCCTTGATCAATCGAAGCACTCTATTAGCATTTGCAGCAGTGGCTGCACACTGCCTTGATGATTACAACACCCGTATCTTTCTCGAAAGTGACGTTACTTAAAACACTACTATTCATGTTATAATCATAGCTAAAAACTTTTAGGACCAAAATGAAGGACTTTACACTTATCTGCATTAAAAGACATTTCCCAAGTCTGAGACCAAGAAAATAACCTATCCAGATCTTTCTGCAGCAGTAAGTCATCATCCTAAATGCTAATCTTCCAATAAAGCTTTGTATCATCTGCAAACTTACTCATATAAGATGTAAGAGAGTATCAATATCATTGATGAAAATTTAGAAAAGAAGTAAGCCAAGGACAGAACCCTGTGGTACTCCACTTGTGACTTCTTTCCAAGAAGAGAAGTTACCATTAACAGCAACTCTCTGAGATCTACCATGAAGTCACGAATTTATCCAATCAGCACAATTGCCCTGAACACTTAACCTACGCAGTTTAACCATAAGCCTACCTAATTGAACTTGAAAAATCAAGGTAAATGACATCAACGCCATATACTCAGAATCAAGAGATGAAGAGAAATCTTCAGGAAAGCTCAGTAAGTTAGTAACACAAGATCTACTTGGCAGGAAACCATGCTGTGACAGATTAAGTAACTCATTATCTAAAAGATACTTAAGTAAACTATCCTTACTTAAAGATAACTTTGCACACAACACTGGTTAAACTGACAGGCCTGTAATTGCAAGGCATACTATACTTCGATCCCCCTTTTTAAAAATTGGTGTAACATTTGCTACTCGTCAGTCAGTAGGAACAAAACTTGAATCCAGACACTTCTGAAAAATTATGGAAAGAGGAACTGACAAAATCTCAGACCATTCACGTAAAATGGCTGGGTGAACCCCATCTGGCCCAGGGGCCTTACTAGCCTTCAAACTCTTTGACAAAATGTGTGAATTATTGAATTCAAACTTTCAGCTGTATCATAGAGTGACTTAGTTCGCTCTTTTGTTTTTAAGGTGTAAGGGTTTACCATTTTACGGGGTTATGAAACCTTATTTAGTATTCCACTATCGTGACTTCAAATTAGCCCAAACAATTTTTAGTTTATGACGCTAACTTAAAACCAATGCTCTGTAATTTAGAATTATCTGTTAGTGATGACTTTTAGGTTAAGTATGATGACAAATATTTACCAACTTTTGCTTAAAAAAAGAACAATTAAACTTAATCCAATATCATAGCAAAACTTGGGAGTAAGCCTGGTTCAAGCTTCGCGCTAGATATGGACTAGGCCAAGTTTCGGAAAATGGTGACAAATCCACATTGACATTTGCTTCACCACGCATGCGTGGAGAGGCATCAAGCCCTAATCTTGTCAGCAATAAAATGGGCAGGGTCTTTATGACGCAGGGAATCATCAACAAAAGAGGCAGGGAGACTATTCCAATCATGTTTGGAAGAAAGGAGTTTGCCCTAGTAAAGAGCTGGCAAAAGTGCAGGTTATGCATACGACGTGAATCTGCGAGTTGGATGCCGAAGTTTATCCACAGGAATTTTTGCCTTAAGAGAAAAAGATAAACCTTTTTGGTAATAATTCTTCAGTCTATAATTCAGAGTAGATTCAGGCAAACCTTCAAATTCAGTAATGTATGTATGTGTAAATAAATTTACTATAAGTCAAGTTGTGGAAGAATCAAATAAATGAAATGAAATGAAATAATTTAGAATCAGTGTAAATTACAGAACTATGGTATTAGAGGCAACACCCTTAACTGGATTACTAATTTTCTTAAGTCCCGGAAGCAGAGAGTCGTAGTGAGTGGTGATTTTTTTCCGATTGGGTGGATGTTATCTCTGGTGTCCCCCAAGGTACAGTCTTGGGTCCCCTGTTGTTTTTAGTTTACATTAATGACCTGCCCGATAATATCTCTTCCGAAGTAAGACTTTTTGCTGACGACTGTGTAATTTATAGACAGATAAAGAATAATCTTGACCAGGTTCAACTCCAAAATTCCAAACACCCTCTCTGAGTGGCAAAATAAATGGAAAATGCACTTTAATACCAAGAAGTGCTTTTCTATGAGGATTACTCACTCAAGGAATCCCAAGTGTTTTAATTATACTCTAGATAACGATACCCTGGAGTCTACCGATTGCCACACTTATCTGGGAGTTGACATCTCTAATACCCTTACATGGAATAGACATTTTAATCGTATCACTTCGTCAGTAAATAGGTCTTTGGCTTTTATTAAAAGAACTTTATACTCCTGCCCCAGGAGTGTTAAAGCTAATGCCTATCTCACACTTGTTAGGCCTTTATTGGAGTATTCTTGTTTGAGATCCCTACACCGTTTCCCTATCCAATAAGGTTGAGCAAATTCAACGTAGGGCTGCTAGGTTTGTTTATGACTATTCCCCCCATAGTAGTGTGACTGAAATGTTAAATGACCTAGGGTGGGATAGTCTCAAAAACAGGCGTACTGCCAGCAGGCTAGCAATTTTTCACAAAGCCAGATTGGGCCTCCTAGCCTTGCCAATCAACAACCTACAACCGGTCCAGCGGCCCTCCAGGCATCACCATTCTAATAGCTTTACAAATATACCAACCAATAAGGACTGCTACAAATACAGTTTCTTTCCTCGGACCGTCAGAGACTGGAACCTACAGTACTCCCCCAGAACATTACAGATCTCGAGGACCCCAAGCAGTTCAAGAGCGCAGCCTTGAGGATCCTCAGACGGGACGACTAACTACATGCGCACACTCAACCCTGCACGTTTGACTCCACCAGGGGCCCATTCCACAAAGAGTTACGCACAATCTTAAGTTTGATTCCCCATACTTAAGTCAACAGTAAATCAAACTTAAGATTGTGCGTAACTCTTTGTGGAACGGGCCCCAGGAGTGTTGTGCAGTATTCTTCCAGATCCAGTGCCCGGAAATGACATCATTTTAAACAACTCTCAACTTAAAAGAGGGCGCTGAAACTTTTTTTTTTCCAGTGAAAAACAAAAGTTTTTCTCCACGTATGACGTAGATTCCGGCCCCTAATTTTAAACTAGAGCCATCTTTTTTGCCTACGACGTTCCGCTAACGTATGAGATTAACTGATTAAGGTCTTTCAGGACAGAGGTCATAGACCCTGGCTCTCCTGATGAAACGAACCGATCTCCTTTGAGTAATCTCAAAGCTTATCCTACAAGTAAGTTGACCTGCACCTTTGCGAGAAAAAATTGTGGCTCCCATGAAAGTTCCTTTGTAACGATGGATGTCCTGCGTCCCCCTGGCTCCGCTTCTTTTATTCATTTAGTTGCAACAGTAGACAGCGGCGCACGCAGGAGCCACAATGAACCCCTTACAATTGCCCAGGATCCGAAAAGAAATATAAAATAAAAAATGAAAAAATACAAAAAATAGAAACATCTCTTGTTTATAGGCCTGAGGTGAACAGTCTGCCGCCAGTCAAATCCAGCTTGGCGTCGTTCTGTCTCCTCATGAACCTCCATGCCATTATTTAGTTCCTAAAGTACGCAAATTTGTGACATTCCAAATTTTACTTCAAGTTGCATTTACGGCTTTAAACTTCATAAGAGGACACCTTAATTTTCAAAAATTTTCAAACGGCCCCGGCCGTCATAGGAGCACGAGTCGGGGGTAAAATGTCCCAAAGTTTTTGGAAGATCTACAATTCGGACTGGAAGTTGGAAAAATCGGGTAGCCCACTTTTAAAAATTCCTCTTCCTGTCCCAGCCTGTTATAACGCCCTAAATGATCAAAAAAATTTCTGGAAAATAAATCTTGTAAATCTGGTAATTTTCCGATTACTTAGCAAGTTGCTATTTTTCATTATTGCAAGCAAAAACTAGAAGTAACCACCATTTACATTCTACTTGCAAGCATGGAAATACCAATTCCAGCTATCTCGGGAGTCGTGGTTTTCAATATTTTCTGTAGGCTCCGCGTCAAACAATGGGTGGCGCTTCGCTTAATTCAATTCAATTTATTTATTTATTCCAGCAATGAACATATACAGTGTACAGCATGTACATACACAGTTTAATAGTTTAAAGAAAGATGAGTTTGACATCATTGCACGGAAAAGGAGAAAAAAGAAGTATAAATACTTATTAATCATTTTCCCCTGATTTTACCCTTATTTAGTGTTTTGGACAGAATTACAATTTTCCGGCAAAAAAATCTTCCGCCCCAAGCTAAAATGCTCCCTTACGCCAATGCCGGCTGAAGATCGCTGATGCCTTTTTTATTCTAAAAGTACCCAAATTTAAAAGCTATTTTTACTTCAAAAGTTAGCATACATGTCGATAATGCACGTAAAGACGATTTTTTTTTTAAAAAAAAATCAGTGTTATCCTCATTAACCATCAAAAATCATTTCAAGAAAATTCTTATCAAAGTCGAAAATCTTGCAGCATTTTGCATCTAGGCTCCTTGAAAAGGCCAAAAATTTTCAAAGGGAAGGGGACATCTGACCCGCTCTTCTTGGACCCCTCCTCAGGTGTTTGATCACTCAACATACTACATGGCATGACAGAAAACCCGCATACCCCATTGACAGTAGGGTTTCGAATTTTACGCTTGATTTCAATTTGAATTCCTTAGTATTAGATAAGAACACCAGAGGAGGCGTCAATGAGTGGCAGGTGGTGACGGCCCCCTATATTCCCAAGAAAATGTAAAAATTAAGGGAAAGGATGGAAAAAGAAGAAAGAGGAGCACTCAACTAATGCTTTGCCCCTCTCCCAAATCAAAATACCCTGGCGCCGCCCCTGGAGAACACTGCAGTTAATGGAAAGAATACTCACACTGTCGGCCAAAGCTTCGACGGACCTCGCCCCCTCCCGTTGGAAGTAAGCCTTCAAACTTTACACCCAGTTGTTGATAATGCTTCTAACCCAAAGCGAAAAACATGAACCTGATCCAATGGTTGGAACTCTGGCAACCGTATTTTTAAAACACTGCAGACCGATGAGTTTCCCCCATGCAACGTTCTTACTAGGCTGCCTAATGAAAAGTCTAATGCAATCTTTCGCAGGTCCTTCAAATGATGAATTCATTTGAACAGTAAAATCTAGAAAATACCGGGAGGTCGATTAAAGAGAGTTCATGGTTAGTAAAATGAACAATTTTCCAGTTGTAAGAGTAAATTTCCCCAAAGAAGAAACTGTATCCTGTGGTGAAGTGACGCGAGGTTGAACTTGTTGCAACGACAAATACACAGTTTGATATGTTGTCATTCCGCTCTTCCTTTGCTGCCAAACTGTTCCCGCCTTAAGTCACATGATTCAAACGCAATTGAACAATATTGTTCAGTCCCATCAACCTTCCAATTCCTCACATAGCTTTCTCTCGGACATCTGCACTAATACCAGCCGGAAACCGAGTGAAGGCATTTATTTCTTTACAGGAGTAACAAAAGTTGATCTCCTGAAAATTCACTAAGCTGTTGAGAAACTGAACAATGCCTAAGAACGGGATTGTTTTCCTTCTATAGCTTTCACAATTGGAGATGGTTTGAGAGTTTCTGATTTCTTTAAAGGTCAAGACCAATCCCGGACCCCAAACTTATTTTGAAGCAACAACCTTATCTCACAATTTTCTTGCTACTTCTATTCAATGAATTTTCCATAATATTTTATAACCTCATTTTTGCATAATTATGCAAGGTAAAACGAGCAGTTACTCCTGGTAAATTTCACTTTTGAGGAGAGAGAGAGTGGTATCACATGACTTTCAAAAGCCAATTCGGAAACAGTGCAGTCTACAAGTTGGGATGACTGCTCTTGCCCTTCAATGGTTTTCTTCTTTGCGTCTCTTATTTGCATGAGCCTGCGATGGTTAAAAGAAGATGGTTTAAAGGTCAAGACTCCCCCAAACGTGTTTTGAAGCAACAGCCAAATCTCACAATTTTCTGTTTATTTTTCTTTGAAGTATATCTTTCATCATATTTTAGGACTTCAATATTGCATATTGAAGTAAACCGAGTGGTTACTCCGAGTAAATTTCACAATTGAATTGAAAAACATATTGTCGCATGACTCTCAAGAGCCATCATGAAAAAGGACAATCTACTATACTCCAACTTGAGTTAGGTTCTAAGACATTCAACTAAAAGGTATATATTAATGTCATGTATACGGTCATTTTAGTCAAAAGAATTTACAAAAAAAAAAAGAATTTACATTTCTAAACGTCATTGAGAGACTATTAGTAACCACGGCCATACCATATGTATGCTTTTCGTCAGTTCGGGCAACGTCTTAAAAACAAGCTGACTAGTGATTGTGTATTTTAAGCTGCAGGCTTCCTAAATGTGTCGCGATCTTTTTTCATGACAATGTTTACGAAAATTATACCTTTTTCATTTTTCGGGCAAATGTTTGAAAGAATTCGGGTATTCGACCATTTCGGGTGTTGTGTTGCGCAAGGCTATAAAGCTTAGTAGCGAATTGTAGCTTTTTGAGATGTGCGATGCCAAGCGAAGTTCTTTAATCCTGTTCAAGAATATTCATGAAATTTTTATCGTGGCTATTCTGTTCTTCCCTTTTACGGGCATGTCGTTTTTACATTTCAGGCACGCTCGGCTGTTTTCTGTGTAATTAAAAACATGGCAATTTTTTAGACTAAAATGGCTGCCTGATTTTTAAATTTGCAAAAGTTTTGGGGGAGTTTGTCCCCTTGCGTTCTCTTCGTTACGTATACGTCTATTTATGAATTACACATAAACATAATTCAATTTAAACGGGCCCGGAAATGTCATTTCCTGTGATGTGGGAGGTATTTTTGGCAAAAACAAAAAAGTATCCGTGGCGCCCCGCTCCATCTGGTAACGGCCCTCTGGTTAGTTTAGCCTTGTTATACTTAAGCTTTTAGGCAATGTGCGACCTCTATTTCATCTGTTCATTTGACTATTGCGTGATTTGCGGCACCCCTAATTATAGCTGTCCAAAGTTTTGCCCGAAAATATAAGTAGCACACTTTATCTGGCGATTTTCTGAATTTTTTCATGTTTTATTGAAATGAGCAGTTTAGCAAACAAAAGCCCAAATCAACGATTGATATACTAGGAAATGCCATTTCAGGCTGTCTGAGGGGCAGTGGGTCACAAAGGGGAGGCCGGGGGGCACGTGTCCCCCGGAAAATTAGTGTGCCCCCCGTGTGCCCCCCCCCCCCCCAACTGAGATTAGGGATTTTCAAAAAAAAACGATACGTCTTCTTTAGTCAAAGTGTGGCTATGGAAATTTTTAAGATTGGATTCTTCTTTTGACAAGAAAAGGCAGCAATTCTCATATTTTCCAACTGACAATATCGCAAAAACACCTGGAAAATGACATTTCCATCTGACAGAGGGGTTGCGTTTTTCAAAAATTTCTGCACACTTCCGACTTCGCCAACTGAAGGTGGTGCACAGCTCAGCTAACCGTTCAAGCATTATTAGGCCTACTTTTTTCCTGAAGAGGATCACATCTAAATCCCAATCAACTGCTTTCTCTCTCTCTTTCAAGTTCAGCTCTCCTTGTTCAAAATGTGAGCCCGATCCGCTCTTGATAGCAGTTTCACTAGTTTTGTTACCAATAAAATCTTTCCTGACGTTGCCCTGGAAGTAATTTTAGACCAGTGCAAAGACAACAGATTTACCCGTAAATTACGACCTTAATACCTCACAAACCCCTTTAAAACCAAGAGCTCCCGGGTGCTCCACCCCCTGGACACACACCGAGACACACATTGAACTGACCATCAAATTATTTTCTCAATAGTTCATCTCCCCACTTTTTCAAAATGTCAGCCGGATCTGCTCTTGGTAATTGAATCACTGTTTTTTTTTATCCAAAAGTCTTACTCGAAGTTACACTGGAGGTATTTTTAGACCAGTGTTAAGTCAATAGAAGAACACTTAAAAGCGACTTTATTACATCACAAACACGCTTAAACCCAGGAGCTTCCGGAGCTTCGCCCCCTGCAGCCTCACCGGGGCTTTGCCCCTAGACCCCACCAGGGGCCAAAGGGGGCCACTGGACCCCACCCGTTGACCCTCGCGCTTCGCGCTCAGTGGAGCCTACGGCGCCATGGGGGAAGTCTAACAGTGCCCAGCAAAATTGTTGTGCGCCCCCAGTGCCCCCTGGAATGAAAAGTCGCCACTGCTAAAACGGTCGCGATTTTCAAGAACTTTACGTGCTAAGCTATGTTGGAGATCCTCTTAGTTAGCTTTTCGAACAACATAAAACACATGCATCAGCCAAAAATGCCACCTCTTTTTTCAAACTGTACATGAGTCAAAGGCTGGCCGGGATCCATCCTTGATCGGACTCCTCTTAAACACCGGGAAAATCGATCTTCAAACACATGCTGGCCATCTTGCTTTGGTGCCCCGGCACAACATGAAATCCTAGATCCATCCTGTACATATTTTGCACGGACTTCCTATACATTGATAGAACATACTGTACGTTAGATTGTCGCTACTGTACGTGTGAGAAAATGCGTAGCAAGATGGCTGTCTGCTGTGGTTTTGCGCGAAAGCTTGGACTTGCTCAAGTAAACCACAGATTTTGCAAGAAAGTTGAAATATTTTCGAAATAATTCAAGATATGGTCAAAAAAACTACACGTAGGAATATGATATTGTTTCTCATTCAAGTTTAACTTTCGTTTAAAATATTACAGAGTCGTCTTCAAATCAAATTATAGGTTCATGGCGGCCATCTGGTGCGCCTTTTTTGCCCGAGGGAGGTGGCGACAATCTACGGATAGGACGTACGCGTTACATGCTCTATCCATGTATACCGGCAGTCAATTCTCAACCGAATCCTCAACGAAACTACAATTTTTTATAGCAGTCTAAAGAAATGATGAATTTGCCCAACCCGTTGATTGATAGCAAATTAAAAAATGCAGAGTGCAGTATCTCATATGCCTTCCACAATTCGCAAGATATAAAATTCGGATAGGAATTTGGGGAAAAAACCAGCCAGTCAAGTTAGGGTGGGGACAGTTTTAAAAATGGGCATGGTTTTAAAACTCAGAAAACTGCTTAGAGTGCGCGAAATCTTAAACAAATATAGCCGAAAAAGAAAAAACGTAATAGTCGGGGTAAAATTTAAATGACAAGTCAACAAGATTTAATTAAATTCGCTTCACCCTCGGACAGAGCTAAAAAGCTGTTATTCGCGAGCTATACTTTGTGAGCTTTTACTTTTGCAAAACATTGCTTGAAGTGCCGAATGTCCAAATTCTTTTAAAACATTTCCCCGGAAAAAGAAAAGTATCATAGTAAGGGTAACACATGTACGAAAAATCAAAAGCTTTTAAATTAATCACGATAAATTTGGGAAGCCTATTACTTAAAAGAAGCAATCATCCCTCTGCCTGCTTTTAAATCATAGGAAACGCAGTGCCCGAAATGGCTAATTATGTGAATCCTTTCAAAGTTTTGCCCGAAAAGAAAAAACGCTCCATTCAAAATAAAGTTTTCAGGGAAAATACAAACGTTGACAAAGATTTGCGTCAAATTCGGGTACTTTTTGGGGAAAAAACTTTTCAACAACAGAGTCATTTTGTAGTCTTGCAAAACTTTTGCCGGAAATGGTAAAATATTGGAACAAAAGTTGAGAAAAGTTCTAGAATGTTTTCGATGGCCTTATTAATTTCACGGATCGTCGGGAGGGTGTTAAGTTGCAGTTTGCCACATTTTTTTATCAATCCTGCCCTAACAGACGAAAATTTCGGAGAGCGGTAATCTGGTTTAACGAAAATCGGGTAGATTGTTCTTCATTTGGGCCTACATAATAATACAATGAGAGGTTGTTTGCCATACGTCTGCCTGAAAATTTATGAAAAAAAAAACTCAGGGTGTAAGATCACATCAAGTTTTGATATGTTGGAGGGGTACTTATTCTGAGCATTTCCGTGAAATGTTCATTGAAATCCGATGTGTGGTTCTTCAGATATGAACATGTAAAGTTGTCACATTTTCAACAAGAAGTGAACTTGAAGCAAGCACATATGACATCACATTCTCACATTTAATGGACAGTCTTTTGGTTGTCTTTAAACTTTACAACCAGTTTTGTCTTCAACAATCCCGTATTATCAGAATGTGATTTCATAATTGGCATTAAACGTTACAAACTTTACATACCACACAGGAAATTCAATCCCTATCAACATCAAGATCAACACACAACAGTTTGAAAAACAAAGGGAAACAAAACATTCCTTGTCAATGTGAGGAAGTGATATAAGCTCTGCTGCTCTAAAACTCACTTTGGAGCACAAATCTGGTGACTTCATTTTCTGATATGTCGAGAAATGCATGTCCGGTTTGAATGGAAGTTTCACCACATCGTGTAGATTTGGTTAGTCTTTCCCATATGAAAATTAAAATTTGGCTTAAACTTCCCCTTTTAACCCATCTGATGGTAACGAGACATATTATCAACTGGTGTAGTAAAATCATTCATGGTTGGGAGTTCGAGCAGCCACATAGACAATTTCATCAATTCAGTACAGTACAGCTTGAATTTAACTAAGGGTCGCAATGTAGTAAAAAATATTAAACAAAAAACATTTCCATTCCGTTGTATAGTTTCTCCTCCGAATAGATACTGCTATAGACCATTTCATCCATTGGTAGTGGCTCATTTTATAGACGGATTAATGTTCTGATCACTTAGCAAATTGCTGATGTTTTCCTGTTACTGCAAACGAAAACCAAAATGACGACTGCTTCACTTCTAGTTACAAGCCTGAAAATACCATTTTTGAGGGGCCCAATTTTCCAATTTTTCGGTACGCTTCGCGCAAACCAATGGGTGGCCCTCCCGTAAGATAGACTTTTGGTCGAGTAGGCCTAGTTTCCTAAAAAGAACATTGGAGGTTTGCACGTCATATTTCGTTTTATTTTTTGAAATTAGAAATCAGTATTCATCGATAGCATGAAAATCGCAAGATTTTCAGAACACTTTTCGGGCAATTTGAAGAGAATTCTCTCAAGTAACTCTCAGCTGATAATTTTTCTAATTTATTTTGAAAGGAATATTTTATTGGAAAGGAAATCTCAAAATACTGGCCGTAGTTAAGATTCTACTTGTAACCATGGGAAATACCATTTGACTGTCTCAGGGGTCCGATTTTTCTTCAACATTCTCTGTTCACTTCGTGCCAACCAATAGTGTCGCTCCGCTTGTATGGTCTTTCGACTTGAACCAATAGGTTGGAAACTCCAATTAACTGACTAACTAACTAACTAACTAACTAACTAACTAACTAACTAACTAACTAACTAACTAACTAACTAACTAACTAACTAACTAACTAACTAACTAACTAACTAACTAACTAACTAACTAACTAACTAACTAACTAACTAACTAACTAACTAACTAACTAACTAACTAACTAATTAACTAACTAACTAACCCACTCAATTCTCAATTGGCTCAGCTCTTTGATTGACAGCTAATTCAAACAATGCAGAGAACCAAAGCTTATATTACACAGCATGAACTGCATTGTGAGTGTTTTGATTATACATATTAAGCTTTTCTGTACACACCCCGAAGCAATAAACTGAGATTGTGTTTGGATGAGGATGAATCAGACAATTGTGGGAGGGGCTTAAGTAAGAATGTTAGGAGAATTGGTACTGTTTGGGATGAGTGAATCGGGCCTTTAAACTTATCCTTACAAAAGTTGTGTTGAATTTAAAGGTTAATTTTATTTACTTAAAATTGGTTGTGCCATGGGGAGCCTAGCCAGAAATATGCGACATTCTCATGTAAAAACTTGAAAAAAGCATAATACCGACTGATCCTAGAATTATTGGTCGGTTTCGCTATCGAGACGATATTCTTTTGCTTTTTTTCACGGTAACATCTCGGAAGTCTTTTCACTGGTAAATAAAATGAATAAAATTCATAACACAATTTAATTTAGTGTGGAGGCGTCCTACGAATCGGTTACCTATTTAGACCTCATTATATTCAAGGGAGCATATCCCCATTAATTCCTCCATTGACTTACACACTAAATTCAAAAAGTAAACGGGCCTCTAAAAGCTTGTCGAAGTTTTCGCCAGGGTCAACCTACCCCTCATATGAAAGCTGACAAGTTGGCCATTCATGGCATTTTCAATTTACCATGTCATGACCGTGAAGATTTTTTGCTATTTCACCTCAAAGTTCAAACCACCTTTTCCAAGCCTTGTTTTTCACTAAAATCTCGGTATTCCTCCGCCAGCTTCTAAGGCCCATAATTTCCACAAAATTGCTTCAATTAAGCCCATTTTTTCACCAATGGTACTTCATTTGATATACTTTTAGAAGAAACTTACAGAAAACCCCAGCTCATTCCATAACATATCAAAAAAGTGCTCCTTTTAGGGACTCTATCTGAGGGCGAACAAATGGACGCAGTAATACACCTGCTAATTGGGATATGCTCCCTCAAAAGCAAGAACTTTGAAATACAAGGGCGCCTGGCACCAAAGTCTACATAAAGCCAACAGAAACCTATCACACTCTGAAAAATAACGCGTTACACTAATAATGAGCACTTTAACGTGTAGCTGTGTCTTATTACAGTGAAGGTATACACACTAACGCATTTTTGGTGAGGCAATTTACACCTTGAAGTGCAAATGTTTTTAACGTCATGCAAGTACACTGTAAAAAAAGAACTGCTAAAAACAGCACTTAAAGAGCAGAAACTTTATTAGCACTTATAAGAGCCCTAGTAATAGGGAATGACAGTTGGTGCTACCATAGCACTTCTTTGGGTGCCTAAGAGACAGCACTTCGGAAGTGCAGCAGTAAACAGCACTTGCAAGAGCTGTTCAGAAATCTTAAAGTGCTGTATTTATTTTAAGTCTTCAAGTGTAATAATATGTAAAGTAACCTAGAAGTCTTTATTCGCGAAGCTCCTAATTTGGACTATACTGTAATATTCAAGTTGTTTACAGCATTAAAATCATGAAATAAACCAATTCAAATAATTATGAATACGTGTAAGCACTGTGTTATGTTAGTTGACAAATGCCTGATAAAAGTCCAAACCAAAGATACAGAAATTCTGCTAGAAATTTAGTGTTTTTGAACATTTTTCCATCTAAATTAGTTCCGCCCACTTTTTTGTTATGACAGTACTATGAAAGTGCTGTATAATTAGTACTATAAAAGTGCTGAAACAGCACTTTTGGTGCTGATTAAATTCAGCACCCAGAAAGTGCTATCAAAGTAGCACTACAGTTTTTAGAGTGTAGTGTTAAAGCATGAAATTAAACACATTCATGTGTTCACATCAAAAATGTTACCCGTTGTTTTAGAGTGCAAAAACTTCTGCCCACCTCTCCCCGCATGCATTTAAATGCTTTATTAAAGGAGAGATTCTAAGATATGAAAACGATTTCGTGTCTGACAACTTCAAATAAAAATCCCCCCACGTAGGCCTAACTGCACAGTCCAAGAATTCTATAGTGCCATTAAAGGTGGATCCTACAGAGCACGATAAAACTTACGCTTGCGTCTTGCCCAAATTACATGAAGGTCGAGCTGGCCAAAGCCCTTTTTCCAGTTGTGGCTCACTGGCTTGTTTTCCCTACTCGTATGCAAAGCACCAAGCACAACGGCAGTAGGTTCCTTTTTAAAACTTTGGTATGACCTGGCCAGGACTCGACTCACGACCTCCCGAACTTACGTGAAGGAGACATAGGCCTACCTCTAATGTTCAAGACTACCTTTACACCTCACATCAAAACCAAAAAGCGTACACTGGCATTTAATTTCGGATGACCCGAACTTGTCAAATTTTCCCAAAACCACCCGGTGCATAATCTAGAAGATTATCTTGCAAAATCTAGACTTAAAAGTAACGGTGACTTGCGAACATTTCCGAAGTTTACAATGATAAATACCTCGATGACCTGCTCGTTTAAAAGCATTTAAAACGAAAATTTGGAAATTCCTATACCTTTGTACAGGCTTCTGACAATCCTCGACAAAAGTACATGCCATGGGACAAAACCCGCTCCTCGTATCAATGTTGAAGTTTCAGGTCGCCTTGGGCTGCCACAACATTGAATGGGGGATTGGGGAATGCTAAATTAATTTAAAGGACAAGAGCACTCAACCCCAACTTCAAGTAGTGTAGTAGACTGTCCTGTTTCATGATTGGTTGTTGAGAGTCATCTGACGACAAGTTTTCTCTTCAAATGTGAAATTTACCAGAAGTAACTGCTTGTTTTATCTTGAATATGCATTATTGAAGTTATAAAATATCATGAAAGATACTCTGAAGAGAAATAGGAAATAAATTGTGATATTTATCTGTTGTTTCCAAAAAAGGTTGGGGGCCTGCTCTTGACCTTTAATTGCATGGTCGCATACAGGTCTCAGATAAACCAGGGAGTTGCTCCCTGGATAAATTCAAGGATCAGCAAGTCGTTAGGTCATTAGGTAGAACCTCTGTAAATCAAAAGCTTCTCCGTTATGCTTTTGTGAAGATACACTTAGGCCGGATTTACCATTTGGGGCCGAGACTAGTAACAGAAGGACAAAGTACCGTACCGTACATTGTGGTGGGTTGACCCATGAGGATTGTAGGAATTGTGTGAAGATTATTTCAGCAGAGCGCCACAACTCTTTGTCCAAAGCGTGCACATTTTAGAAAAAAACACCCCTCAGATTTACTGGAAACGGAATTTCTGACATGTTTCCTATATATTTCGCCCTGTCTTTCCTATTCGTTCATCTTCTCTATTTTAACCTCACCCCACCCTTTCATTAAACCTTGTACTTGCCACAAGTGTCTCAACTTTCTAGGACACATTTGTTAGAAAGTCTGTTACGCAGGCTGTTATATAGCTCAACGAGCGTAGGTATCTCAAGTCCGTTACCTTAAAATCCGTGGGAACGATATACTCTATGAGGTGGCCGACTCAGCATACACTGTTCACAACTTAGCGAGTTTTATAAAGACGTACACGAGCGTAAACATATTACATCCACAGCGTACGTACACTTTTCACTGTCTGTGAGCTGTACGTACAGAATCGAATCACACTGCTCAGTACAGTACTAGTATGTATGCACAGCAGTCAGTTCATAGCAAAAACTACACGAAAGTTGGTGAGCTGAAGTCTTCATTCTCTGTCGAACTTCATGGTTTGGACTGTGCTCTCTTTAGGAATACATTTGGTTATCCTGAAAACGCTATCCTAAAAACTGTAGGTATATATATTCTTTTTCAAACCGAAACTTAGCTTAAAGGTGGTGGAAAGCAATGACAGTTTCATCGTCCTCTTTGGCACTAACGGTAAAGCGGTTGCGGTACGTCTTCGTGGGAAGTGTCATACTTGTTGTATTACTCAGTAAGTGAGACCAGTTGCGCTACACCTTTGTCTAGTTATACAGAAACTAACTAAAGGCTAAAGCCTTAACAGTAACACTGATTCAGTTTCATGTTCATGAGGCTAACTAATACTAATCCTATGTGGCGATACTTACTAACGAATTTTCTGTACAGTCGCATGAATATGTAAACCAGGTACACTAATGAATTATCTGTGCCCTTTCTTTTCTTTTTTTTTTGAACATGAAAGTGTACTGTAGCCTAAGTTAGGCCCAAATATGATGCATGATCTACGATATAATCGGAATTCAGAACCACTGTGGTGCGAAGTAGTGGGAGTGCATTGCAGTGACAATGCAGTGTGAAAATCAAGTCTCAGAAAAAGGGTGAACAAAAATGGTAACAATGCAGTACAGTAGCTTTCATTTCTGTAAGATCAATACAAGGTAAAAGGAGAAAGAAAAAGTATAATGGTTGGTTCAAAGTTCAAACAGGTTCTAAATTCAAACACCTCATTAAATCTTTCATTTATCAGTCATACAGTGGTATTTTCTTCAATAAATTAAAATACCATTAAAAAATAATTGTGGCTCCATACGTTATGGTAAAACTGACAATTATTTTGCATCGATGGGTGAATAAATGTATAAGCATTTAAATGAGGTGTTCAAATTTAGAACCTGTTTAAACTTTGAACCAACCACTAAACTGGTATGTTTATTTCACATTTCTTTTCACAAGAAATTTCATTCACTTTTCAAATTTTCTTAATAAATGTGTTATTTGAGCAAAAATTATTGCAGTAAGAAAAATATTTGGTGTACATCGCCCAACACTTTCAACCACTGCAGAATTTATTGTCACATTCAAAGTAAATTAATTTAATAAATAATAAATAAATTTAATTAGTCCTGACATTTTAGTCACTAAGATCTATACTAGTGGCAACATTTTCAAGTTGTTTTAAAATAAATGTGAAACTTGAAAACATGAATTTCAATAAAGTTTTCCTTTGAAAATACCGTCACAAATATAAAATACTAAAGTGTAGTGTATTCACTCAACTTAAAATGGTGCGTAGTGCTATAATTCATGATGTCATTGTTGTACTACTCAAATTACAATCTCTTTTTATCTTTGTTTTTCTGGATGTTATATACTGCATCCTTGTCACAAGGTGTGATAGCACTCTTACTCCTGTGGGATGATGCTATTAATTTAGCCCTCTCTGTGCAACATGCTGCAGTAAGTAAGCAAACAGGAAGTGTTCAAGGTTATAAAAACATTTTTAGTTGTAAAGGGAAACAAAGCGGGGAATGTGAGTTGTTAAAAAAGAAAGTCACAAATTATTGCACAATGGTCCAATTTGTTTTAAGTGAATAAACTTAACATTTTATATCTCAGCTCAGGAATGTCCTGTGAAGATGGTAGTTGGACTGTTAAAATTCATTTTTATGGTCTTTAATAAATTATTTTGAGTTTTTTGAATTGAGGTACACTTTAAACCTCTTCTAACTAATGACTGTAGCTAACTAACTACTGAAACTAACTAACTTACAGGAATAGGCCTGTTCAATGCTGTTTTGACACATGATTGTGGCTTAATACAAGGGAAAGCAAGAGGGTCGTTCTGTACCATTTCAACACAACAAATAAAAGCTCATCATTGTCACATTCATTAAAAAGACACATTCACAAACTATGGGACTTAGGGCAAGACTGGAATAAATGTCCCAGCAGGGCATGGCCTATTTCCCATCAGTTAATGGCATGACTTGTGAACTGAGGAGTCACCAAGGCCTTACAAGTGATTTTGAACTGACCATAATGTATGGAGGCCAAATGGCCTTGATTGTCATTAAATTTTTGTAGGCAACAAGGCCATTACCAAAAACACGAAGGCCATGTCTTCATGGCCCTGTTAGGATACCAGGGTATGGTACATATGGGTGACCTACAGTAATTTTTCTCTTTTAAGCATCTTTTTCAAAGGCTTCTGATGTTGAGCCAATGATCTGAAGTGTAAAGTAGCAACCTGCATTGGATCAGAACTTACAGTAAGTAGATACTGAGCCAAGAAACCAGGAATTTTCCCTCTTATGCATCTATCTGGTTTGAGCTAGCAAGCAAGACTCTGATCAACGTTGCTGGGAAAGAAGAAACTTCTAGATTTTTATAGCTGTTGGAACCAGTGTGTACACTGCACATACTGCATGTGAAGATATGCATCTGCTGTCATGCTTGCCACTTTGCATCTCTATTCTTCTTATCTCATTTTCCATAAGGCATTTTAACCATGAGATCCATTTTGTAACAAACAACTACAGTACTTTTGCTTGCATCATTGAGGACATTTGGTACAGTATTTTGTGAACTTACATTAATAAAAAAATTTGCACGATTTTGTAAGGACAACATACAAAATTGCCTGGCATGCTTGTTTGGGATGGCGTGTTTAGAAAAAGGGTATAGTTTGTTTTGTGGGAAAATGACTCAAGATTAGGCTGCTACGGTAAATTTTGAAAAGTTAACTGCAGCCAGGGAATCTGCTAGAAACTCAAAAGAGAGAGGAGGGATTTATTACTCCCAAACCCCAAGTGCAAACTGATGCTCTCTGTGGCCAAAGTTGCATGTGGGTTCAAGGGTCAAACATTTGCTTCAAGAGAGGCAAGACACCTATAAGGTGCAATCTGAAAGCTTTTAAAAGCTACAGGTACAGTATTTATTCGTGTAAGTTGAAACATTGCTCTAAAGGTGTCCTTTTCTAAAATGAGAAACCAAGATAGCAATATTTTTTTCCTTAAAAGGAGATGAAAGGTTATATTTTATCTCCTTCATGTGGAAATGGGAGGGCAGATGCCTCCTGTACCCCTTGATGGAAACCTTGGCAATTTTATCAACCTAAGGGAGTAGTTCCACTTTTAACAACGGGTTAGTGATTAACAGGATTATTTCAATCTTTACCAGGGCTCAAAGTAGCTTAAAAAAGGGCACAGCCGAAATGAATGAAAAATTTGCCTGTACTGTATGTCTATGTTGCCTCATAGGACATCTAAGTGGCACCATTGGCCATTAGTTTAGGCCCAAATGCCATATCTGTCAGTATGGTAAGTCACAAAGTTGGGTAATTTGGAGCCTTGTGTCACTGTGCTGAATTTTTCAGCTGTGCTAACCCTCCACAGGAAGGCACCCTGAAAATTACAGAATTTCTGTCCATTCCGACTAACAAATGTGACAACCTGCCTGACTTCTGTGTAAAACCTCACTAATTTATTGATGTAAATGTTGTTATCTCTTTTCTTAATAACAATTTCAATTTTCTTTGCAGTCATTTTTCTGTGGTTTAAAATTTCAATCAGATGCTGTTGTTTTATTTCTTTTCTACTTTTATAGGCTAATTTCAATCTTCTTTGCAGGCATTTCTCTTTTCTCTTCTTCTTTTTAGTTATTTCAATTTTCACTGCACTGACTGCACTGGGGTATTTCCATAAACTAGGGGTCCAATAGTGTGACATGAGGTCAAAATTTAAAAAACATTTTAACTCAGGGCTCGATTTTCATGGTTGTCCGATTGTCCGGGACAACTAAAATTCCATAGGGACAACCAAAAGGTAAGGGTTGGTTGTCCAATGGACAACCATTTTTCTCTGTGAATGAAGAAGTATACTGCTGACTGATCAACTCTTCCAACTTTTTCCATCATACAATATTTCAGACACAGGGGTGTTTGTCTCTCAAACATCAAATCCTTTTAATCTTTATGATGAACAGTGCTGTACATGAACACAATTACTGTTTGCTCAATTACTGTAATTGAGAAAAAAAGGTTTTGGACAACCAAATTTACTTTTGGACAACCAAAATTAGTGAAATGGTTGCCCTATGGACAACCATATATTTTTCTGAAAATCGAGGCCTGTAACTGGTTGAAATTTACACTCTAGGTAGAGTATAGACAGCAGTTACAAAAAATACAAATATTTTTACAAACAACATTATGTGTGTGTGATGGGACTCATTCAAACAAATGATGCCAACAAATTTACCAACATAACGGGGGGACACCAAAGGAGTCCTTAATCTCCCCTTAAAAGAATGAAGAAAATCCTAGATGGTTGAAAATCCATAGTTGAGTGTGATTTAGGATCCTTTCTTGAAAAAAAATCACTTTCAGGTGTCAAAAAGTCCACACTTTTGCATATTGTGGACAATTTTGACTATTTTTAACCAGAGAAGGATATTCAAGTGTACAAATTTTCCTCTTTGGGACCTGTAGACTGTTAGAATTGTCATTTGGTTTCTTATTTTTTATCACCTTATGAAAATATGTGATATTTGAAAGATACTGTATTTCACTCTATTTTTGAACCAAGGTAATGGGGACACCAAGATTTAGTGTCCCCATTACTCTAAATATGTAATGTGCTAATATAATTTTTAAAGGTTAAGCTGACCTGGAAACAGTCAATATAATGTATAAACCACTGTTTGCAGTAATAACATACAGCAAGATGTCTCTGTTTCATTAATTTTTTGTTTCTCATTACCAACATAAATACAGTATGACAGCAGGGGGGACACCAAAAATTCAAATGTTCATCAAAATAAAACACTTGGTTCAAGAGTCATGAAATTAAGTTTTCTGTTAACCTTCTGGGACTTTCTTTTCATGTAACTTAATTGACCCCAAAATTTAATGATTTTTGTAAATGGTAGAGCAACAAAATGTACCAACATAACTCTCAGAGGGGGACACCAAAATACTGCCGATTATTAAAAATGACATTAAAGATGCTTCTTTTGATTTTGTGTGCTACTTTCTGTGAGAGTTTGAACCAATTTTTACGTCAGGAAAATTTCTGCCTCCTGAAAAAGATCACATTCAATTGGGTCAATGATGAAAAGGAAATTAGAAAGCCAACATAACTAGGGGACACCAAAGAGTTATGTTGGTCATGGCATTTTCTATCCTCTTGCTTGGAAAGTTGGGTGAAGCTGTTGTAATGATATTTGGAAAGAATGATTATTAATGATATCTTTACCATGATAAATGAGCAAAACAATGCTCAGTTTATGATAAATATGCATTTCAGATGAATCAAATTTGTATGTTGGTATGTCACAGCTGTTACCCCAAAATCAGGGGGGACAGGAAAGCAAAAGGGACTATTTTCTAGAAAATGCTAACCATTGAATATTTGGGTTATATATCATAAGACACTAATATTGGAAAGGTTTAACAAGATACCTGAATCAATGGTTTGCTCTATTCCCTGTCTTTGAAATATAACATTACATTGACAAAATCAGTAAAAACCTCATTGGACCCCTAGTTTATTGAAATACCCACAGCCTTCTTTCTTTCAAAGAACCAGCTGAGTCATCATAGAAAGGGGGACAAATTTTTTCCCCTTCCTCCTCCTTGATGGTAACACTAGAATTAATATGAATATGAATGGAAATAGTTTGATAAAGGAAAGGACAGAAAGGTGGAACAAACATACAGTTGAAAACAAAGATGCACTCATTAAAGTAACTCAGTGTTTCAGGCAGGGAGGGGGAGGGGGTGAGAGGAGGGAAAGAGGATTCCCCCATCCCTTTCCAAAAATTTCTAAAAGAAGGTGGATAAAATCCCCTATCCCTTTTCATTCCATAAAATGGTAATATCTTGGTTTCTTTTTTAAAAAGAAGACACTTTTCAAGTAATGTTTTAACTTTAATAAAAAATGGCCTTTAGAGTTTAGAACACTTCAAATTTTACCTTACAGCTTTTGTCCCCCTTGAACCTACTTGTAACTTAAGCCTAGGACAGCATCAAAATTGGGACTTGGGGTTTAACGGTAATTAATCCCCCCCCCCCCACCACCTTTTATTGTTTCTAGTGAAATTCCTGTAGTTCTGCATGTGCACAATTGAGGGTCAATGGCCAATGAGCCAAAAAGAAACTTCTATAGGAACAATTTTAAAGTACATGAATAGTTTTTTGGCTTCACATTTCACTGAACAATGAAGTCCATGGAATTGTACCACACATACCTTACAAGTTAAGGATTGGATAACTTTGCTGGAGAATGGGAAACATGGAAGTTACTGTTAAAATGGGTATTATAATCTATATAGTGCTTTGTTGTAGGTTAAAAAAAGCTTTACAAGTATGGTAGAGGGTAAATTGAAATGTGAAATGTGAAAATTTAACATGAAAATGTGTAACTGATTCCTGTAAAGCTCACAGGTAAAATACTGTATATGTATAAAGGAGAGGAGGGGTATGGGTAGTGTAATGAGTGTATGTGAAGTGTGATCTATTCCGTATTTTTTTAATTTTATGGAGCAGGGCTTCACGGACAGAGAATTTTGCTTTCCTCAAGTAAATGAACATGGGCGATGAATGTGTAGTTTAAAATTTATGTGAGCACTGTTTACTGGCAAGATTGTACACATTACTGCAGTACTGTAAACTAAATCAATGGACCATTTACTGTATTGTGCAAAAATGTGTTAAAAATTCAATTGTACAGTAGGTCCCATTGACTTCTGTTTCCAAATTTGCTACAGTAATGGGTTTATGGTTAGGGCATACAAATGATGTACCGGTATCCATTACAAAAGCTTTAGTTTTGTTGTGTCTTTAACCTTTGTAGAAACCATTTCATTCGTAACCAAATAGAAACAATTGTTTATAATTGTTGTTAGGTGCTGTAATCAACAATTGATTTGGAGAAATTTCTGAGGTTATGTGTGAACTACAGTAGTAGAAAATTTATATAAAAATGTAACAAATTGAACAAATTTTAATTTCAATCTTACAAAATGTCGAGGGAAATCTCAATATTTTGCGAGCACTTTGAATTTTGCAGATTAGTTTACCCTGTGCTAGTAAAAGGAAAAATTCACTAAAATGGTAGTAATATTTTTCTGGAAACAAATAAACTTTGGAAAAGGAAAATAATCGACAAATAAAAAACATCATGGTTAAAATATTGCACCCATAGGCAGGATTTGCCTGAGATGGGCAATTGGTTGATGGCACTGTCCTTTGATGCCAGTGGCAAACGGTATCTTTCATTAATACTTTCAGCTAGTCTAGTAGGTGTTACCTTTGCCCCAATTCACATAGAAGGAGGCAGATCTATACACCAGTGACCTTGTGAAGCATATGGATCTATATCTTCCCTCTAAGTTTACCTCCTTTTCACAGCTCATAGGAGGTAATAAGTATCAGGGCTCGTAGATTCCCAAACCAGGTAGTTTTGGGAAATTTGTTCAAAAGAGTGGCAAAATTCTTAATTTATTGGCCCTCTTATGTCACCCACTACCCCTTTCAGCTTTTGACAGAACCTGTGCAGCCATACATGCATGTACAGTAAATGTAATGCTTATTTCCCAAAGCTTCCTTCCCAACTCTCATTTTCTGCCAGCAGTTCTTATCTTTCCAAGTAGCTGATTGTCTTTCTCCAGAAGAGGTCTACTTGTAGAGAAAAGCAGTGCACGAGCACATAGCTTGTGTACACAAGCCTGGAAAAAAGGTTGTGGCTTGTTTGGTAAGTGGGCCTGAAAACTCCATCTAACCAAACCTACACAAGCCTGATAAGCATTTCTACACTATGTGCTGGAGGTACTAACTCTAGTGTAAATATTCTCCTGAAAACCCGAACTGAGGCCCACGTATCAGTATTTTAGCAGTGTGTTTTTGTGTAAGGAGCATTGTCGTGGCTTTAAGATTACAGTAGATGCAGTACTGCATCAGCAAATCCAAGAAGCTTCCACAAAAAAAATTTCGAAACCATCCAATCCCTGTCAGCAACCAGTTAAAACTACTGTACATCCTATTTAGTAGCTGAAAGTGAATTTACAGTACGATTTAGTACAGTTCAGCATCATAAGCATCATACTTCAATACTTATCATCAGTCCTGGAGGCTTGCCAACTTGTCTTGGTGGCTTTGTGGAGTGCTGTCCACTGTACAGTAGCTACTTTACCAGTACCACCCCTGGTGGTGGGACCCTGTACATGCTGCACAAAAGAAATTCCAATGATCAGAATCAAAACCATTCAGTCTTTATACAGATAACCTCCAGTTTCTGCTTCATCCCTTAAAAAAAGAATTTTATCATTTGGCATGACTGCTGGATATTGAATAATTTGCAAGTTTGAAAGTACGAACCAGTTAATTATGTTTTATTGTGATCTTACAAATACATCACTGAACTTCTTTGTATGAGTGTGTTTCCTTTCTGTAAGCTCCTCTGCTGCCTTATTTTCAAAAGTAAATCTAGCATTCTAAATCTACTTGATTTTCAAAAAAAGATTCTTTAATTATGTACAATATTTCCTTTTTCAATGAATTTTGACATTATTTGTTATTTTTAAATTGATATTTCCTAAGTGTATCATTTCTTGTCATTTGTGCCCAGGAGACTGTAAACCCGACAAAGGTTCAACCACTTCAAGCTGTACAATAGAGTACCTTCAAATTCCATTTTAATTAAAGTATAATAACTGATAGTAAATTTAATGGCATTACTGAAACCTACCATTCACGAAGTTGATTCAAACTTATTTAATTATTATGATTAAAATTATTGTATTACTTATGCTTTTAAACAATGCAAATTCTGAAAATATTATACATAAATAAAAACAGTTAAATTTCACTGATCAATCATTTGCCCAGGTTCTTAATGGCCAGGTCACATCCAAAATTCCATTCAATTGTTTTCTAAAGAATAGTGCAGTATTTTTATTCAGACATTGTTTAAAAAAGACAATCATAGTTTGACAGAGACTACTGAATAAACCTTTTGTTGCAGCACCTCGTTTTCCCTTCCTGAACTGAATGTTCACCAGACTGTTAAAACACTTTAAAGAGGTCTTTCAGGTCAGAAGCAACATTAATATTTTGATCATTACTGATGAAAGAAGATTTCTGAATTTGGTTCAGGTAACAAAATGCTATGCAGACGCAAAAATACAATAGACAATTTCCAACCAATTACAACTTTAGATCGTGATCTAAGATCATTTTTTGTTACTGTAGCTTTAAGACAATGCACAAATGTGGTGCCCAGAATCAAAGTTGTGAAAAAATTTGTGAAAACAAACCCTAATTTCTGCTTTAAGGACGGTCGTATGACAATAAACGGAGAACTAACCCTAATTTGCATCTCAGTAAACTGCTTTGCCACTATCGTGTAACTTTTATTCCTCAATGGAGCAATAATTTTAGCAAACTAATCCAAGTTTTGTGTGTGTTTCTGATAAATGCTGCCTATGTCATGTCATTAGTTTACATAAATTTCATATTCATCTCTTTCTCCGATGTACAAATAGTATCACACTTTGACAGATTTTTGGCTCTTTGGGAGATGGAAGGAAAAGTTTGAACTAAAACTCACAAAACTTTGTTAATTGTATTGTGATCTGACTTCAAGTTCACTGTAAAGGGAGAGGCAGCTAAATGTTACAAACCCCATTTTTATTTTAAAGCATTTTACTTTTTATGCTTTTGCAGTTTACATAAATTTGTTTATAAAGTCAAATTCAATTTTTGTTCCTTAAAAAGTATGATTGTTTATCTCTTCCAGTCGCATTTGGAAAGCTGAGCAAAGGAGAAGACATTCACAAAGACGAAAGGGACAGGTAGGCTAATAGTTGATCTTGAAATGTTTGACCATTATTCCTTTTGTAATGCCTATGTGACGGATCCCGCCATACTGAGCTGCTAAGTGTATACCCGTTATATATGTCGCATATAAACACAGTACCAATGTAAGTTTTGTGTGGAAGCCACCATACTGCATTTGCATTCGCGTGTTTGTATGTGCACTTGTATGCACGCATACTGTATGCAAAAATGCCTCCTCTCTTAGCCTTTTTTGTGTCCAAAACACGATAGGTTTATAAGTTCATATCCCAGGATGCAGCAGTAGTCCTACAATGGTTTTGCTGCGGAAGCATGCGTATATCTCGATGCTGAATTATAGTTTCCCAGCAAAACCATGTGTAGTAAAGGAGTTAATAGTCAGACCAAACTTGGTGGCTTCTGAGAATGTATCACCAGTGCCACTGACAATAGGAAACTTTCTGGCAAATCACAGGGTTCTAGCCAGGAAAAATGTCAAAGTGGGTGGGAGTTAATTGACATTGCACCATTCTCACATGATGTTGGTCATATCTTAAGATCTAAATGGCAATGTCTGTGGTCAGTTGCCTGATTTTTGGTTATTTCCAATATCATTACAATCATTCAATCGAATGTTTATGTGTCTGATACTGTGCAGTGTACAATAGCCTATGTTTAGATTATGCATATGATGAAATTCAAACTGGGTGGTAAAATTCCAAACTGGGTTCTGACTTAAAAAAGTAAATTCAAACTGGTTGCAGCACCCAGTTTGAATGGCTTGGCTAGAACCCTGATTAAGCCCTGTTATACTTTTACGGTGCTGTACAGTACATAGCTTCAACTTATGTGATTATTACCATGTTTTAACAAGTTCAATAAATGTTTATCTCTGTTAATACAAAACATACTAACATCTATAGAGAAATTGTATTACAAAAAGGTGATTCTGCAGTATACTGTAGTTACTTAGTAACCATACTGTGAGCCATTTTCTTTTGTGTATTGGACTTTGGATGAGCTCATGTCTCACCAGAAATTGTGAAATGTCCCACCAGTGGAATACGCTCACAAGGTTGGACACCCCTGGGATATGTTGCATTGTGTCGTCAGTGATACCAAAGACAAGTTTGAATAGAGATACAGTACAGTAGATGATAAAGGAGGTATCAAAATAGCTGTTATATGAAAATTTAGAAGTTTTTCATTTTCTGTTGCTTATGCAGAGCATCAAACTCAAAGGCTGTAGGTTACATTTTTAGAGCCCTATACTACCGTATGCACATTGTATACTGTACATGTATCCACTACATGTACATGTCAAGCTTTGAACCTTTAGCAAATAGACTGCTGTACACGACTTGTCTCATTTTGTCATTTGTTGATTTTTATAGGTCTCCAATTATTGACAAAAGTAGATGATTGTCACATAAAATGTTGTAAATTACAGTAACTCCTGCTATTGTTTTTGAGCATTCAGATACTGAAAGGAATGTTTTAAGAGCTGAATCAAACCACTGAAAAAGCTGCTAAAATCACATGTGTGGAAAATCTGCCAGCTTTTTGGCATGTGCCACCTGTAGACAAGTACTTTGAAGAACAGCCCAGAGCCAAATTTATTTTCATTATGTCACAGAGAAACATTTTTTATGCATTTTGGTGAAAGTTTCACTGATTTTCCATGTTTCGTGTCCAAAGTAGGAGCAACTGAATACATGTTAGCAGATTTTCCACATAGAATGAACTTGAAGCAAGCAGGCATAATGTCATGGATTCACATTGTTGGCCAATATTTTGTTATGACAAAATTTGCCTCAAATTTTAGGCAAATGAACTCTGATTAAATTGATACCATAGGTGCATCTTTAGCAATGGAATTGTAAAAACTTTTTATGCCTTACAAGGGCAAGATAGAATCCCTCCCTATAAACTAACTGAAGGTCAAACTGAAAGGATGAAAAATAAAAAAATTGGCAACAATGTGAATCCATGACCTCACACCTGCAATGCTTGATTTTCATTTTTCATAGAAAATATGTCAGTTTCAATTCAAATATTTGGAGAACTGAGTGTGGGAACCTGGGAAATGAATAAAACTTTCACGAGAATGCTTAAAATATGTTTGTGAATAACATGTCAAAAATAAAATTGACTCTGGACTATTCTTTTAAGTAATGATTAATGGAATCCAAAGATTTGATCATTGAAATTTGCTCATTTTGTCACATGGATTTATGCCTGTATTTTTCATGACATTGTGTATCAACGTGTGATTTGTGGGTAATTGTAAGTATGCATTTTAACTTTTATCATCATGTTTTAAGAACATACCAGCATATTATCTGCGTGGCAGATATTTTGACTTTGTAGTGAGGTGTGGTTTGCAGTGAGAATAAACAGCCTGCTTAAGCCGTAGGATTTGAAAAATTTGCAGCAACGTATTTTTTTGGATTTCACCACTTTTCACCTTGTACTTTAGGCCTAACTCATGGTAACACAGCTTTAGGCAGACCAGCAACCAAGTAGGTATCTACTGTATGTGATATTTTCTCTGTCCCCTTTAGAGAGTTTCAAGTTTGCCATTTTCTCTATAATTTTATACTTTTGGCCCCTCCCCTCCCACTAAGGATACAAAAGCAATTTTTGCTTTTTTCCCAGGAAAAATCTTTGTCCCCTGTCAGCATTGTAGCTCAGGCCTCAATTTTCAGAAAAATTTATGGTTGTCCTTCAGGCAACCATTTCACTAATTTTGGTTGTCCACAATTAAATGTGGTTATGGAAAACACTTTTTCTCAATTATAAAACAGTCATTGTGTTCATGTACAGTACTGTACCTCTTGAAGATTTAAAAGATTTAATGTTTGAGAGACAAACACACTTGAGGTCTGAAATATTGTAAGATGGGAAAAGTTAAAAGAGTTGATCAGTTAGCAGTATACTTTTTCAATCACAGAGAAAAATGGTTGTCCGTCGGGCAACCAACCTTTAACTTTTGGTTGTCCGCATGGAATTTTAGTTGTCCCGGACAATCGGACAACCATGAAAATAGAGCCATGTAGCTTGTGTGTTTTAGTAGAGCCCTTCCTTATTTTGTTGAATAACAGTGTGACAACATGTTTCAGGAAAGGAATTTATACTCTGAAGGTAGTCATTCATCACACCAAACTACAAATTTACCAGTAGTTTACAAAAAGTTTGGCACCCCTTTGTTCATTAACATCAAATTCATAAATGCAGGGCAGCTCATATTACACAGAATGTACTGAGGGTGGTGTTCAAGACCTACAGTAAGGCCAAGGGTCTTGTGTACCGACCAGGTATGCCCTGGAGCACCATGGCATGGCATGGGGAATAGGCAGGCCTATATGTCCTCCAATGTACAATTGAAATACAGCCATTTATGTAAATTTCATTGAAATTTGATCATTTTGATCAAGTATATGAATTACTTCAACGTGTCATCTGCTCATGATTTGATATTAAAATGAAACATTCACAGAGCTCTTTTCAGCAGTATTAAAAACTCAATATGGCACATAGTCAAAATAGAGTAATACTGTACCTGATCTGCCATGGTGGGTCACAAATGAGATTGTGCCTGAATAAGGATATGTTTTAGACAGTTATGGGGGAAGGGGATAGAGCTATGCAGGTTAGGAGATTTGGGACTGCTCGGGATGATGAATAAATGCCTTTAAGTTCCAATTCTCTCACCCCAAATAATGCTTATTCTCCTAACCTTCTTACTTAAGCTTCCGGCCCACAATTGTCTGAAATTTATCCTGATCCAGACACAATCTCACTTTATTGCTTCAGGGTAAGTATAAAAAAGTTCAATGTGTATAATCAAAACACTCTCAGTACAGTTCATGCTGTGTAATACTGTATAAGTTTTGGTGCTCGGCATTGTTTGAATTAGCTTTCAACCAAAGAGCTGAGCCAATTGGAAATTTTGGTAAACCCTTATAAAAATTGCCCTTTGGGGTGAGAGGATTGGTCTAATAAATGCATATTACGCCATATACTGTTTCAGAAGGTGTGCATGTCATTCAACTTACAATGACCAGCAAATGCAGACAGCTGATTGGTTGTATTGGATGAATACTGTAACTGCATCTACAGTATAAGTCTACTAGATGTATGCAAGTTTCAAATCGTTCTTGGTATACATTTACTGTATACAGAAATTGACCACCCTCTGAGATTGCCTTCATGTGATGTAACCAGATTGAGTCTATTGTCTGACATATTTGATTGGCTGTTTTGCTTTGGTTTAATGGCCCCACTCATTTGATAGTCAACCTAGTGTCATAAAAAGATGTTTGCTATCAGTGCCATGTATTTATGTTAATACATGGCATCTGCTAGTACACCCCTATCAGGGGGAGGGGGCAATCTGATTCCCCAGGGTTCAATGTTCTCAAAGTATCATATTTCCCTCTTTCGTATCTCGTTGATTTGGTGATGTTTACAAGGTTCAGTTTACTCCAGGGGTTCAATGTTCCTAGTAACGAGGATGTTTGGGAGATTTGGGAATATTGAACCTCGGGAGCAGTAAATGCAAGAAACATTGACATAGCCTCCCCCCCATCAGGGAGCTGTCTTTGACGAGTGTGACGAAACCATTTAAAGTATGCGAACATGACTCAGTGTTGTTTTGTTTCTTCTTTCTCACCAACATGGTACTAACTGGCTTGTTCCTGTGTTATAATACTGTACTGTACATCTACTGTAGCTATTGTTCTGATTATCACTGCAGGGCCGAGAGTGACCATTTCGTCGAGATGGACAATGTAGTCAATGAGGTTTGTATTATACCTTCCTACTAATTTTCATTGTGCATTAATCCATTGTTGTTCAGGTCCATAGCCAGTTGTTTCCAGTTTGCAGCTCTCTATGTGATGAGCTCTGTAAATAAATTTTCAGTCTTTTACCCTGCCGGTTCTGCTATTCCTTCAGTACGATTACTCCTCATTGTGCTGAACAATGGGTTTACTTGGCTAACAGTGGATATTTGCTCTGCATGCATCAGTGGTTGGTTTATTCAGTCTGTATGTAATGACCAGAGTGTGCTGACCATCTCCAAAGGTCTAAAAACAGTCTCACTAGGAAAATGTCAGTAGAGAATACAGTACTTTAGGTCATTCTTAGATTCGCAGCAGTTAAATTTTGGTCTCAAGAGTACCCATGGAATCTAATTACAGATTTCACCCAGGTTATGACCAATCAAGACATTTTCTCTGTTGAGAAAGATACTTACATGATGTCACTCTTTTGTCACTTTGAAACAAGACTACAGTATGTATCCAACAGTTTAAAGAAATCATACATTTTCAAATAGTAGTGGAGTGTTGTTTTGCTGTTCACTGATTAGAAAAAGCCAAAAAATTTTTTTTCCATTTGCTTGACTAAAAAAAAACAATTGATGTTATTCATTGGGCCCAGGCCGATCTCTTAACCTCCCTCCTTCCTCTCCCTTCCCCCTGTCTCCTGGCTATGGACCTGCGTTACAAGTATTTGACATGATCAAGGACTTACATTTTTTGCATTTTTAAAGGGCAAGAGCAGTCACCCCAACTTGAAGCAGTGTACTAGACTGTCCTATTTTATGATTGGCTCTTGTGAGTCATGTGACAATATGTTTTCTTCTCAGTATGTGAAATTTATTAGGAGTTACTGTTTGACTTACCTTCAATATGCAATATTCAAGTCCTAAAATACTGCAAAATATACTTTGACGAGTAATAAGAGGAAAACTGTGAAATTCAGCTGTTGCTTCAAAATAAGTTTGTGGTGACTGCCCTTGCCCTTAAAACTCTTTGGGTTCTTTATCTTTATAAATGTGTCATTTAAGTATTTAATCATTCTTTACCTATAGGCAGAAGTAGTGGTACAGTAGTCTAATGACATTTTCAGTAACCTAGCTGGGGGAAGCCATTGAGCCATGCCCCCCTTTTTTTTTATCTTTGTCACTAATGGTGACGTTGAAGTGGGTGCTTCTAAACTCTCTGAACTGATGCATTGGCTTGTTGGAAAAGCAAGCATTCATATCCGGTTTCTGGATTTATACTCATCTCTAGAAATGAACTGTGCAGGGGGAGTGAACCACCAATTCTGAAATACTACAATAGGTGTGAAATTACACTGAAAGTTGCTTTATACTGTAGCTATGATTGGTTTTAGTATTGGAACTGAAAAGCAATTGTTTGTATTTGTGGGCAGTTTCTAAAATTGACATACAAGCGGTACATCTATCCCAAAATTTGAGAAAATATTGATCTCTAGCTTTGCACACCCACAGTAGTTTGCTTTGGGTTTGCAAAGTGTGAATGCTCTGTATCCAATTAATTGATTTCTTTGTATTAGAATGGGACTGCATGAAAATTTTGTGGCAGTGCAATCGTGTCTTATCTGTTTGAATTATTACAACTGTACTCCTGCCTTTTGCTATCTTTTTTGTGGACCCCAGTCCCCCCAGTTGACCCCAGTTTTATTTTTTTTTAAGGTAGCTTTACTTCAACTTTGTAGCCTTTTCTATCTTGGTGACGCTGGATAACACTTTAGTGGTGGTGTGTCCTAAAACCATATCTTACTAACTTACTAACTACAAACTGTACATTCTTGTTCAGATGAGGGTTGGTCTCCCCTGTTCGAGCCCAAAAATGTGTACCAAGATGGCATCTGGGAGGCAGTTATTCGCATTATGGGAATGAATCTGAGATATATTGAACAAAATTCATACTTGAATGAGAAAAATATCACAGTCCTAATTCATTACTTCTGTTGATTTTGGCCTAGACTTGCATTATTTCAAAGGTATTTCATATTTTTCACAAAATTGTTTGTGGATAGCTCTACCCACCACTTGAGCAAGTCAAAAAACATTAGGCCTACCATGAAAGATCATGGTACGGTAAACAGATCATACTGATAAGCCTTTTATTCAATGCATTCATTTGATGGAGACAATCTATGCATCTACATTAGTGCAGAATGCTCAGTCCATGTATTGGGGAGTCTGTCACAATAACAAATAATCAAGCAAAAAACTAGTAATTGGTCAATAGCTAATAATTGGTTAATTTCGAACAATTGGATAATTACTAATATTTGGTTAAAATCTATTTGAGTCCTACTGACCTCATCTGTTTTATATTTGAAAAATTGTACTTACTACAGATTTTGACAACTGACACAAATGTGATACTATTTACATCATAACTTCAGCCTCATTACCAAAGAGCTTACTCTCACTCACTTCATTTTCTACAGACTTAGTTGCCAAGCATCATTCCATTACATGAAATAGCCCCTACCAAAACTGCCCATCACTAAACAGTCTAAAACCAGACTTTTGGACATCTAAGTCGAGTTTTTACTTGATGTTCACACCAACAGTTTATAGCCAGTCCAACCCTAAAATCAATAAAAATATGATAAAAACCTGTAGGCATCGAAGTGGCTATAAATTGAGGATGTTAACATCGAGTAAAAACCTGACTTATCACCCAAAAGTCAGGTTTTAAACCTTTCAGCGGTAGACAGTTTTAGTTAGGGCTATTTCACACAATGTCTCTTTCAAATTCTTGAATATCTGACTAACACTATGTAATCTCACCTTGGAGAAGAGACTAACATTATTATAGACTTTAGAAAAGTGACTAAAGAATATTTTACCTTCTTGAAATACTTTAAAGAAAGACACAGCTGCCTCAGTCATGCTTTAACAATAACAGCACTAAGGTTGGTCTGCTATTGTGAAGTATTTAGCAACAAAAGCATGGTTGAGGGAGATGCAACTTGCGTGTTTTGGTGTGGTTCCTTTAAGGCCCAGTTCTCTCACCACAAGCAGTACCAATTCTCCCAATCTTCTTTAATGCTTAAGCCACTCCCACAATTGTTTGAAATTCATTCTCATCCAGGGTGAGTATAAAAAGGCTCAATGTGTAAAAACAAAACAATCCCAATACAGTTCGTGCTGTGTAATATAAGCTTTGGTACGTACTCTGCATTGATTCAATAATCTGCGAGTCAAAGAGCTGAGCCAATTGAGGATTTTGTTTAACTTTGAAAGGATTGTAGTTTTGGGTGAGAGGATTAGTCCTTTAATCTTTGGGCATAAAGAAGTGTACCCCTGATTTTTCAATAAATTTGCATAGCAATGGTTAAACTGACTCTTTCTATAAAGGTATGTTAAGTTAGTTAAAACTGTTACTACAATGGCTACCATCCAGAAAGTGTGACTGAAGGGAATGTGAGTAAACAGCCATTTCTTGCTTGCTTTTGTGTCCTAGAAATCACATCCAAAGAGTAAAAATTGTTATTTTTAGTGTTTTCTTAAATTATGACAGTCTTACGTGTATGTGTTGAACATTGTTAAATTGAATCGTGGAGATTACAGAACAATGTACTCCTGAATTAATGCAAAATAATTTTTGAAACTCCCATTTCAGTTTACCCTGGTCTCTTTATTATAGTTTGTGCTTGGCTCCTCTCCTTTCGGCAAAAGAGCAGTATTTTTTCGTAACATTCACTTTATTGATTTGTTGATTCACAAAAAAATAAATCTGGATTTTATATAGTGAGACCATCTCAAAGGGGGGGGGGGGCAGATTCTGCATTGTTTCCTTCGTTTTCATTTTTACTCTGTATAACAGCTAAAAATATAATTCATTCAACAATGCATACCATGTTCCACAATAATTTAACTTATTCATTGTGCAGTACTGTATATACTACACATGTAACATGTTACAGTTTTGATTACAGTTTCAGAATGCAATTTCTACTTAAAGGGCAAAAGCAGTCATCCCAAATTGAAGTAGTGTAGTAGACTGTTCAGTTTCACGATTGGCTGTTGGGAGTCATGTGACAATGTTTAATCTCTTCAAATGTAAAATTACTGGAAATAACTGTTTGATTTACCTTCAGTATGCAAAAGTGAAGTCATAAAATATATGATACTGTACTTTGAAGCAAAATAAGATGAAAATTGTGTTTTTTAGCTTTTTCTTCAAAGTAAGTATGGGGGGACTGCTCTTTACCTTTAAAGAGGCAATCATAGTTAAACAGAAAATAAGCAATGTTTGTTCCAGCATCTTTTTTCCCCTTCAGAAATAGGATACATAGAAACATTAAAGATGTCTTTCCGGTTAGAAAAAATGTTACAGTAATTTGGAGTTAATCACTGTTGATTGAAAATTTCAGAATACCGTATTTGTCAGATAAAAAAAAAAAACCACACATATGCAAGACTAGGCATTGTCCAATACTCTGTAACCAATCATGATGTTAGACCCTGATCTTGGGTCATTTTTGTTAGTTTTTAGTCAATTTGAAAATGGAGTACAAAATTAAAGTACAGTATGCAAACATTATAGAAACAGACTCTTGATTGCCTCTTAAAGTACACCAACAAACAAGAGGATGATCTCAGCATAGCTAAGTTAGCTTCTTTTGCTTCCCACTTAAAACATGTTACTGGTATTTGATGTAGAGAGTTTATATTGTACTAGTGGTCAATATGAGTTTTATGGCTGGACTTTGAATAACAGCATGTTCATGCTTTGTCAGCTTACATTCTGCATGCAGTTGCAAACTCAGCTGTTGTGGGGCAAAAAATGCTTACAAGGGACACTATGAAAGGGTCAACAGTTTAAAAAGTTTATCAATGCACAGAAATTTCACTTGTCCAACTCATGGGAAAGTACAGTACAACACAGTATGATTTTTTATGTCATCAACCTTTTATTAAGTTGAGTTGTACTCAAATCATGACTCAAGTCTTAGCTTGCAAAAAGCCTGTCATGATATTTCCAGTCAATTCCCATCCTCCATTGGAATTACAGTGACACAAGTCATGACTTAAGTAAAAATGAGGTTGGTTGATATGCCCCAAAGGACTTGATTAGGTTTAACTCTGACTAAAATAGGAATTGAAATGTCCGTTTAGCCTGAAGTAGTAGTGTAGTCATTTGGGGAGGGGGTGGGTATATATTGGGTCATAAACCCTTCACTAATGCAATTTATTTTTTCTAGTTCCAATTGTTAAATTCATCAAATATTGTACATAATACAATTTTTAACAGACAGTAGTTCAATGTCATGTTCAATGAAAAAAAGGAGGCCACTTCGATCAGCCAACATTTGAATAGCCATGGGGGTGGGGTCCTTGAGGTTGAACCCCGTTCCTATGGCCTAAAATTGAAAAAAGGTAATGCCAAAAATTACCAGTAAAAATATGCTGACACGATATCCAAAATTTTCAGTGTACTTCAATTTCAATCCCTAAAATGTTTGCTCATAAATCAGTATTAGAAACTTTTTCAAACTCTGAAAATGGAAAGAATTGAAAGTTTTTCATATGTGACACAATTCTCCCAGCTAAATTCTCTCTCAGGAAAATCAATTTTTTTCCTAATGTCAGCACTTGATTTTGGCTAAAAAAAATGTGACAACCAAGTTTCAACAACTTTTTCAATGTCGTCAGAGAACCTACTGTAGACTCAAACCCCAAGTCATAGATAACATTGTGTAACAACAGTGATCTTCAGTCGCAGTGCAATCTCAGATTTGCTAATAGGAAGTGGACATTCTTCGATAATCCCTAGGCTTTCCTCAAATTTCCTGACAGAAAACCAATGGCATGCAGGTCCAAAATGTACTTCATTACAAGCTCCATATTTTCAGCTTATAGAAACAGAACAAGGATACTTGGAAGAAGGATCCTTATTCTAAGTTCTAGGTTATTTTAGGTTCATAAAATGACTCTTCAGCTTAATGCAAATTATGACACTTCAAAATAACAACACTTGGGAACAATGATCCACATGTTATATTTACAATAAGGTCCGGGCAGAGTAGTAGTAACTGTTGGAATATTCATCAGACCACAGTGTGTCATAACATGAAGAATTTGAATAGATTTATGAGATCACTCGTGATGTAGTGTATTCAGGGGTCACACACAGTAGTAAAAATTTTGGCAAAGGTCTGCATTTTAGTCATGTCCATGGTCTTGTAATTCTTGAATTTTGGGGTGTATGGTCTGGAAAAATTACCATATTGTCTTAAAATTTGAAACCTTACACATTTGATACTAGTATGCATTCATGCCAAGTATAGTAAAACTTAAAAATAGGGCCATTTTGTCCAAAATTTGTTGATTTGTTAGTATAAAAATTTCCAAGTTAGCCTTCAAAGAGTCAGGATGAAAGGTCTTAAATTTTAGTGTTTAAAAAGTGTGGAAAACCTGTTTACTACATGGCTGGAGTATCATTGTTAAAAAGAGTCTTGGAACCTTCGATGTGCAGCTGCTTTACTTGGTTTAGAGTATTAAATAAAGCATTGGTTCCCTGGAACATACAGGTATTCAGTTTCTCCTTTGCAATGAATTGAGAAAAACAAACCAGTGAGTCACAACTGGAAAAAAAAAACTGGCTTGAACCAATTGGTGGAAACTGGGCCATAAAACTCCATGCCATGGCAGACTAACCTAACCTAACCTTTTGAATAGATTCATACTTCAAAGTCTTTGCTTTTCTAGCAGCTTGACTGGTTTATAGTGAACTTTAAGGGTTTTACATCTTTCCTCCTTTCACTTTTTCCAGCAAATATTTTATTAGGCCAGTCAAAGCAAATCGTTGTTTGCATGGAACAAATTGGTTCTTAAGTCAGGATTCTATTCAGTGACCAAAGGAGAAGGCGGAGACTTTAGGGATTCTGTTTGTCTCTCAAACTGCAATAAAAAAAATTCTGCAGTCTTTTACCATTCCTTTTATGCTTGTTCGTGAAATGGGAGGTGTGTTCCTGAATACTGGGTGTGAAGGTGTTAAGCTTTCAAAAAGCCATCTTGTGGATTTGGGCCAATAGAGAAGGTTAAATAAAGGTTCAAGGAAAGTGTTTAACATTTGACTTGAGTCTTTGCATTCAGGGAGCAACTGTGCTTCAGGTAGCATACCCCAAGTTTCTGTGGTCATGGAAAATGTAGAGAAGTCCAAAAAGAATTGGAAAAAATTTTTCAAGGCCTCTAAAAGTAGGAAAATGGTGTGAAGTCCTGTAGCTTAATCAGCACCAAGGTGGTGGAAGTTCCCCTGGGGTACCAATTTAAAGGGAAATAAATTTGTTTCACCGACAATTTTCATCTTTTTGAAACCTTTATTTATAGATACTGAATGATAGATTATTAAAACATGATGAAACATTCAATTTTACTTTTTGAAACATCCTCCTTCTCTGCTTGATGAAATTGAGAGCATTTTCCATTTTTATTTGTGTAACTCTGTTGTTTATTAGTGTTGCAATGGCTACTTCTACCCATCCACCAGCTGATGTGGAATTCATTTTATTCTCTTCACCTCAAATTTTAAGTAAGAGTTAAGTTCATGTCGTGGCATGCAACTGATATTGTTACTGTCAGTGCGTATTGTTAGGTGCCAGTGCGTTACAGTTCTTACAATTTTTGAATGAAGCCAGTACAACACAGTAATGCACAAATGTGTAAGTTTTATGACTACGTACCAGCATAAGAAAATTTTGCAAAGTATAAATATTGCAGATTAGAGATAAAATTGCTCTTTCCTCCAGTCAATGTAGGATAACAAACTTCTAGCATTCGTAAATTTTGACATTTGCATTGGACTAAGTAGACAGAACTGTGAGTTTAGAGTGTCTTCTTTGACATATACAGTACTTGTGCTGTCACAAATTTACTAACACTGCTTGACTGAGAATAAAGTCAACATGTTACGGCAGCAGCAAACCTGAATAATCAGAAAATGTTGAATATTCATCATTTTATGACATTGAAGCATGCACCCAAAACTGTGCACTTTTGTTTTTGTGCAACTTTTTCTTTAAAATGTCTAGAGAAAGGCATACTGTACATCCAACAATGGGAGGCTTTCTAAGGACTCAGTTTGTCCCTTTTCTCACATCAACATGAGCATATACGCAAAATTAATATAATTCCCCTACCCCCCTTTTGAGATGTCTGGGTCTGAGGGAGCTAGCATAAGGAGATTTTCCTTGAATTCTGGGCATTTATCCTTTGACTTTGATTTCAGAAGCCAGCAGTGAAGTGACATACTTTCGCTGTTAACCTTGTAATACTGTGCGACCGTCCACCTTCAGAAGATTTCTAAGGACTTCCACATATCATGTGACAAGAATCAAATTCAGTGGCTATTAAATTAGTTATCCAATGAATTTTGTACCATGAAAATGAAGTCAGATTTAGTGAAGTCATTCACAAAATAACATTAAAAAATGTAGGGAAAAAAATTAGCAAGTTCCAATCCAACATGTCATATTATTGATAGTTAGGACAAAAATGGATCAAATGTGTTCCCAATGAGCATTACTTCTTGATATTTGAAATAGGGCATTAAACCTGGAGTCTTTGTTTGGACTTTGAACACCTAATAGAAATACCAAGGTCAGTTTGTTAATTGCAGTTTTCTGTCATTAATAAATCCACCAAGTCATGATGTTATCGGCCTAGTCAGGATGCCCAGTTTTAAAGAGAAGAATTCTCTAATGTAACAATGAAGAGTCTGCTCTGTGGGGAGGTCTGTTCTGCCAATAATTATTTATGTTGTTCATAAATCACTAATATTTCTCTCTGTTTTGTCATCCATAACTCCATCAGGATGTGAAACCTTTGCAAAAAAGGGCCCAGCTTTGTATGCCTAGTTTCAAGGGGCAGAATTTTCTAATGGAACAAAGGGTCTTGTGGGGAGGGTTGGTCTGTCAATAATGATCTATGTTGTAAATTACTGATATTTCTCTTTGTTTTGTCATTCATGCCTACATCAGGTTGTGAAACCTTTGCAAAGAAGGATCGAAGAGCTGGAAAAATTGTGAGTGCATCTCTTATTTTTGTTTCTTATATGTAAATTTTACACACAAAGTATATCAACATGCATTGTGAGCCTTGAATATGAAGAAAATGGTTGCAACAAAAGAGAACCAATAGACCATTTTCCAAATAGCAATTACAAAGGATTGTGGGATAGAGTTTTGGTGTTTGTCATTTTTGTCAAAGGCATTTTACTGTGGTGAAAATTGACGCACACCCAAAACTCTATCCCACAATTCATTGTAATTGCTATTTGGAAATAGGTCTATGGTTGCTTCATCCTCTTTGTGATAGAGATTGTTGTTATTTAATTTTACACTTCCAGAACAGCGGGTGTGTACTATAGATAGATACGGTTTCAGGCATCAACTTAAAAATCACCTGTTTTCATTGGTACCTGCGGTCTTTTTTTTTTTTTTCCAGTTGTGGAGCACTGAATTGTTTTTCTCTTCTTCTTTGCTCATTAAGTGTATTTAATATGCAAAAGGCAATCAGCTCCATTTTAACTCTTTTGCTATGGATTAGTATTCTGGGATAGACCCATCCTAGCATACTGAACTATACACAATATTATGTATACACACATTATGACTTCACATGCTTAAAAATGAGGACATTCTGACCAGATCTCACAAAGGGGAGGTCGGGTGTAATAAAATCTTCCTTATCTGTTCATTTATTTGTTGTAACAAAGCACTATCACTTCTAGAATAGCACTTTTAAACCCTGGCCTGTGAAGAACTTTTTCCAGTTGATTACACAGTCTATTAACACAACAGATAAGTCACTCAAATGTCCAGTGATTGCAGAGTTACCCTTTTGTTTAGATTATGAACAGGGAGCCTTTAATTATGCAAAGAAGGGTTCATATGTCACTGAGAATAAATCAGCCATGCATGTTTACAGAAATCAAATTTAATTGGATTCGGTAACAGATACCCAGTTTATGATTCCAAAACCAGGGTTTGGATCTCTAAGCAGATGAGTTGGTAATGAGTAGGTATGTACTTGATCCAGAAATACAGTTTTTGTGTGGAGACTGCTATGTTTTGGAGGCTGCTAAAATGTAAGTTTTTTGTGAAAGCCTAAGTGGGTGTACATATGTAAAAGTATCTCCTCTTTAAGTGATTAGAGCATCAGGCTTGCAGTGGGGAGGTTGGGAGTTCAAGTCTTGGCCACATCTTACTGAAAACTTCAAAAATGGAACCTGCTGCCATTTTGCTTGGTGCTCAGCATGAGCAGTGAAGTAGGGAAAACAAGCCAGTGAGCCACAACTGGAAAAAAAGGCCATGGCTGGCTCGACTTGAACCAATTGGTTGGAAACTGGGCTTTTTAAAACTCCATCTAACTAATTAAAAATCTTTTAGCCTATTCCATGTCCACAACAAGGCAAAGATGGTTGGGTTATATGGAGATACTCCAGGAAACAGCAGGGCACTGTTATCACAGTGAAACCATATGTTTATTGCAATATGATTTCACAGCAAAACCAGGTGTAGCAAAGGCATTAATAGTCTTTGGTATGACTTGACCTGGGAATCTAATCTAGGTCTCCTGCATGAGAAATGGATGTGTTACCACCTGATCAAACACACAGCTGCAGCTTAGTTATACTACATGGAGTTAAGAAATAATACGATAAAATCAAGTATGGAAGGCAAATATTGCTGCTGGTATTTACACTGGATATATATATAGATGAATCAGGTCAGCAATTATTTTTAGTGACTGTGGACAGCCATTAGTGGGGTCCATCTGCCTTGAATGGTCTTTAAATATCGTCTACATGAGTTTCAAATCCTCATATTCAGTGAAATTGAAGGAATCAAGATACAGTTTAGTGCAAAACCATCCATAACACATTTAAGCAAGGAATTCGAAAGATTTAAAGGTGACGGACCCCAGTTATGGCCGACTGAAATCAGACTATCACTTGCTGTCTGGATTGGTCTATACCTGGTAGATAGTCATTGAAGAGCACATATACGGTAGCTTTACTGAGCTAGAGTACAGTATCAGGATAAGTACTGTATTATGTGTGAAAACAGAAGGTAATATTCATCAGGGTTTCTGCAGAAAGTTAAATCATCCAAAATTTCATTTCCTAAATGTTTTAGACCACTAGTCAAAGATGAATGCATTCAGAAAATTTTCTTATTCCAGAAAAATGGAAGCCCTGAGCGAAATTCTCATGAAATGCATTTTGCTAGACAAAAAGTTTTTGCGAAGGGTGGAATCAAACTTCTACTGCATGGACATGCTTGAAAAAAACAGAAAAAGTTACCATTTTGCACCTAGGCCTGTTCTGTCAAAAGTTTGCTCAAATGATAACCTTCTGCTTAGAATACCAACAATCCTAGATAACAAAGTTTGCAAAGGAAAAGGATCTCAGCTTGGCTTAAATCTCTGCACTATTGAAATTCGACACCTCTAACCATGCACAATCACATTGTAAAGCCTACGAAGGTATTGAATTTTACACATGGGCTTTTTCAACATTTGGCAAACATTTACTTTCCACTCTTTGTGTTGCTCAACCAGCTCTCTGCAATAAAACATTTCGGTCAGATAATCCTTTCAGGCAAGTATAACCTGCTCACTTAACCATGAAACAAGTTTTGTAGTAGGTACTTGATTGGGACGGAAAGTTTTTCCCATTTGAATCCCAAGGACCAGATACAGTTCTGTTAGGATTTTAATATAGCCCCTTCACCCAGTTTTTGGTTAGAAAGTGAGCCATAGAGTTCTGTCAATAAACTGCACCCGGTTTTGCCCCCTAAAAGTAATGTCCCTCAAACAGTGTCTAGAGAGGATGCCAGATCAAAGAGTCTTAATCTGGTAGGAAACTCTCTGTGATTACATCCACATTAGCTATGTTTGGATATTGAAGTTTGGCCTTTTAGTTTTGCAAAGATATAACATACACAATGTATTTGCATTTTGTCCGATTAACACATAATAATGAATGATTTTAAAAATTTATGATGTATATTCCTTTCCTTCCACTGTATAGTTTGCTACCTGCTTAAAAATTTATAGGTTAAAACTCTGACTTTTGGAATGTGGGTACTGTTAACCACGGTTTAATGATGTTGGTTTCAATTCCATAATTTCAGAACAATCAAGAAATATCCAGATGTGAAACAGCTGCCAGAAGTGGAGAGGAAAAGAATTTTGGTAATTTTTTTTTTATCTTTGGCATCCTTTAGGATGGGCACTGTGAAGACAGGCTTTACAAGAAGGGACTATTCCAGGTCTCCCAAGTGAATTCTTCCCCCTCCCAAAACTGTCTGGAGCTCCTTGTGTATACACAAACCTAGTTATATTTCTTATTTCTCAATACAATATCCTGGTTATGATACACAACCCTAGTGTACAATGATAGCCATCTTTGATATGCAATGTCTTATGAGATACTGTGCATCTTTTAAGATTGATGTCAATCAAACAGCATGTCACTTTGAGAATTTTGTTTCCCTCAACAATTGTCGGGTGATGAATGTCTCTCTCTGAGAAGAGGGTTAGTTTTACTATGTTGCTACGTTTTTATGTTACTATGTTGGAAAAGCCAAGGGTGGGTTAGTTATTTAGTTTGATGGAGTTTTTACGACCCAGTTTCCAACGGATTGGTTCAAGTCCAGCCAGCCATGGCCTTTTTTTCCAGTTTCAGCTAGCCAAGGTGGTGTAGCCTGAAGGTTACGTTGGAATCGCTTGGACTTCGTTTACATAAGCGTACTTGGAAAACAGAAAAGGTAACACCTTTTTGCACCCATGCCTCTTACTGATGCAAAATTTTATCAAAGGGGAACCCTCCCCTTAGCCCCCCTCCCCATCCCCATAGGGTTTTAGCTAGAGAGAAATGAGTATGGGATGTGAATTGCATCAAAAACCTTCTAAAAGTGAAGTGCTACCATCAATCAATTGGCATGGAGTGTACACACAAATTTTGGCTTGGACAAATGGAAGATTTCTGGTTCAGAGATTTGGTGGTAAATTTGTAGCTTATTAATGGTAGAAAGTGGGAATTTGGGAGGGTCTGAGTGACTCCATTTTAGCCCAAATAAGGTTTTGAAAAAAAAAACTAGTGTGGGTCATTATCCCCCTCCCCAAGAGAATATGCTGTCATTGGGTCATAAGGGTGAAAGTTGGATTTGAAGTTATTATAAAAATATGTTGATGATAACAAAAACAGCAAACACCAACAGAATGGAGTTGAAAAAAATATGTAGCTAGCCCACTGCAGGTCATGTGAAAGACAAAGCAGAACTTGGAATTAAGCAGAGCTGTGGCTTCAGCACAGATTATTGAGAACGGTCAGGAAGCTACTGCTGTGTTTCTTGAAGTTGGAGATCATGATTTGGGCAGTCAAACTTCATAGTAAGGCACCAATATAATTGTCAGAGCTGGGGGGTGGGGGAGGGTTAAAAGTAGACAAGGTTGGGATACATTGAAACATTTGGAATTCTCATGGAAGGGAATGATACCGCTGTGCTTAAAATTATATACTTTACAGTAAAAGATGTTCACACATCCAAGGAATGCTTGGATTGAAATTGCTGACAGGTGTTATCCAGTAAAAGGGTGTCTGAAGGAAGGTTGTCCAACTGAGCAGTGCCCCCCAGGAGAGTGGGGGTGTGGTGAAAATGAATTGTCTGACTGTGGCTTCCCACACTTTATACAACACCATTTTTGTACAGTATCTTTGAGCTGAGTATGATCAATTTTTTGTTGTCGCTGAATCATAGATCATAGGTTTAGTGGAGAGGCATGTGAAAGAAGATTGTCCAACTGAGTACCCTCCCTCCCTCCTCCTCAAGAAAGTGGGGTTGGAGGTGGGGGACGGATGAATTGTCTGACCATGGCATCTCACATTGTATACAGCATCATTTGTGTACCCATGTCTATACTGTAAATTAAATGTGATTAATTTTTTTGTTGTTGTTGAATCCTAGATCACAGGTGGAGCTGGTTTTGTCGGCTCACATCTTGTCGACAGGCTAATGGCTGACGGACATGAAGTCACTGTCGTAGACAACTTCTTCACAGGAAGAAAGAGAAATGTTGAACACTGGATTGGACATCCCAACTTTGAGATGATTAACCATGATGTTGTTAACCCTCTCATGATAGAAGGTTAGCATTCTCATCACCTATTTTCTCTATTATCTTTTCCTAGAGTGGAAGGGTACTAAGCTTCCCTCTGGCACCCTTCCTAGCAGGTCTGTGCTTCACCTCTTGGCAGGGTTATTCCAAAGACATTAAAAATGGAAATTGCTGTCATTGTGCTTGACGTTCAGCACAAGCAGTGGAGTAGGGAAAACAAGCCAGTACAGTAAGTCACAACTGGAAAAATGATGAACAACCCAACTTAACCCAATTGATTAAAAAGACCATGGAGGTGACAGCAACTCTCATTTTTAGGGACAGTTGTATGAACTCTGAACATATTACAACTGCAATTTGATTGACATTTATTGGTAAGAAACCAAAACTTCATCTAACTCTGGTTGGTCAACAAAGCATGACTTGCACAGCCAGTTTTGTGCACAGCTAAGGTCACACTGAATTACTTCATATACCTGAAGCAAGCTCAACGCAGTGCAGGTCAGTTACCATGCCTGTGCATACAAGCCAACGATTCCATTTTAGGTGAAACAGTTCTGTTTTGTGAGCTTTTAATGCCTATAAGAACCAGAACTTGTGATTTAATGACTTATAGTGTTACAAACGTACTAATGCTAAAATGATCAGAAAATATATGAAGAATAAGCTTGATAAAAATGATGTCAGTCTTGGCATATGCCTAAGTAATTTCCACATATGTTGTGAGCAGTGTTGTAGTGTGAGTACGGAACCATGAGTATGAGTACAGGTACCAGGTCATGAGTACTGGTACGGGTACGGGTACAAGGTCATGAGTACGAGTATGGGTACGGGTACCTGGTCGTGAGTACGGGTATGAGTACAGAATCTTGTACTTGAGTATGGGTACGAGTACGGGTACAGGTACGGGTACTACAACACTGCTTGTGAGCATTCAGAGAGGAAGAGAGGAGTTGCACCCACTGGACCCCACCAATTTAGAGGATACCGAGTTCGATACCGAGTTCATGGTGTGTCACTCTGTGCCCTAAATGCACACTGGATCATCTGGTACATATTTTGTTTTCTGAGATAACAATGTTGGCAAATATGCCTCATGTCCCAAAGGTGTCCAAGACCGGAAGCTCTTTGTCTATATTGAAGGTAGGGGCATAAACTATGATGGGAGAATTTTACTTTCTGGGGTGTGAATGGATGTTCTTGAATTAGTCATCAATTTCAGTGCTGTGAGATTTTGATAAATCCAGGGATTGCAGTTTGTGAAAGACTGACATTAGAGCCTTGTGTAAAATTATACCAGCTTATTTCTCTTGACTATAAAGGGTAAAGTTACTGGTTCTCATAAACAGGATGTTTCCACACTTGAGTAGTTGGTAACAAAACTAGAGGGTACTTCATCCCCCAACAAGTGTGGGAGGCATTGTACATTGTGGTCACCATGTGCAGCTCAGAAGGGTGGTCACCATGTGCTGCTCCAAAGGGTATTCCCCCTCACAGGCCGGGGTTGAAGGATATTCCCTGTGTTCCGAATTTCTTGCCTTTTGTTAGAGGCAACTAAAGGGAAGAACCTATTCTGTAAAGACCTTGTGCATTGACAACACATTGACATCATTCTTGGGGCAAAACAATGGAACGCTTGGCTGCATGCATAAGAATTTGCAAGAATTAGCCCTGCACGTGTAGCAGACTCTGTGCACATTCAACTGATTGACAAATCAGCTGTCTGCATTTGGTGGTGTTGGTTTGTTTTGCCCCCAGAGGAGGGCACACTAAATTTCTACTCTGTGACATTATATGCACAAGGTCTATTTGAACTGTATTTGAAACCTTATTCAAACTTCACCTTCCTGTCTAGTTGCCGCTATTTAACACATTCATGCTGTTAAATCTCATCTTAATAAATCTGAAGGGTGTTTTGTGTACTGTTTTATGTGAATTGATTTTAAGGGCCAATGGCTGATACTGTGGTTGTCCCAAGATCAAAATTTGGGAAGGCCAGCAGCTTACTAGAACGTCTTCCCCTTCCCATCTTAGGAAGCTGATAAAGCAGTAGTGTTGTGAGCAAATTGCTTACTGAGACTATGTTTTTTCCTGTTTTCAACTAGAGTCAAATTACCTTAAATTCCTGAAAAGCTAACATTTCCACTAACTAAAATAAATTCTAATAATATGCAAGACTATGTGTCATTGTTTTTACATAGGTAGTGAATTACTTCAGGCATTGTAAAATTTTGAAGGGGTATGATGATGTACATCTTAAAAACGGGAAAGTTTATTAAAATAATTAAGCTTATTAAAGTAATTAAGGTCATGAAAAGTAATTTCCATGGATTTTTTAATGAGCCACTTTTCTCTAAACTGCCAAGTAAGGAGATCATGTTTTGGTAGTGTGTAACCATTCCTTTCAGATTTCACTTCAGTTCAGTTTATTGCTCCATATCAGCTTGTAGAGTCACAAGAGACTTAAACCAGGTGTACAATTTGATCAACAAGATTACACAAAGGCAAAAACAAAACAAAAGAAAATACAAATTCATAGCCTTGAAGAGAAAAATGAGGAAAATACAAACAAAAATAACAAAACGAAACAATAATACAGTCTTAATATGATAATAAAGAAAAGAGAAGGAGGAAGAAAGTCCTAAAAGTGGTCTAAAGTAAGAATTGAAATGGCAGATAGACGCGTGCGGCTCGGTTACTTGCCGTTTGGTCTACCCCCGGAAAATAGAATGATATTCTGGGTGTCACATGATCAACGAAGACACCGAATCTGCCTTCGCCATTTTCCGGTTGTCACATGGTCAACAAAGACACCAATTCTGCCTTCGCTATCTCTGAAAACGAGATAGCAAAGGCAGATTTGGTGTCTTTGTTTATCACGTGACACCCTGAATATCGTTTTTATTTTCCAGGGGTAGACCAAACGGCAAGTAACCGAGCCTCACACGTAATGACAGTTAATGCAAGAACCTTTCTTCAGTTGTGTTAAGCTGTATTTAATGATTGTTTCTCTTTTTCTCAGTGGATCAAATTTACCATCTTGCCTGTCCTGCATCACCTCCTCATTACATGTATAACCCCATTAAGACCATCAAGACAAGCTCAATTGGGACCCTGAATATGTTGGGCCTTGCCCGGAGAGTGAAGGCCCGTCTTTTGCTTGCTTCCACATCTGAAGTTTATGGAGGTAAGAATTTTTGTGACAATTGTTTTTAAGTTATCCTCTGACAATATTACTGAAAGTCTGTTATGTGAGATTTTATATGAACTCTATACTGATTCGCAAAGGTGCCCAAAACACAATATGCAGATTGTGATTTTATGAAGATTCATAAAAGTTAATCATTTTGCTCTGAAAATTGGAAAACTGGCAGAATACTTGCTCTCCTTGGCATAGAACTGTTAAAATTTATTGTCATGAAGTATTTATTTGAAGGGAATTACTGCGCTTGTTTTACAAGGAAATGTAATCCATTTAAAACCAGTATTTATTGGCAATGAGTGATAAATAGTTATAAATAAGTCAGTATGGTAGCCTTCTTTTCAAGAAATGGGTTTCTCTCAGACAGAAATTCAGTAGTTTGTTGCTCAAGAATAATTTGTTCACCCAAACTTTCATCATTTCAAAAGATTCACCTTCCATAACTCTTCCTGTGCATAATATTTTGAGGAGATGAATCTATTGCTGGGGTTTATTGTTGAAACTGAATGATTTGAAAATGACTAGAGCTATTTACTTTTAATGCTTTGTTGGAGCATTTTAAACGCAATATTTCCCTTTAACATTGAAGACTGTGAAGACAGGAATCAATGAACTTTATAGTCATTCTTCTACCTGCTTAAATTTCAGCAGGAAGTGATCAAACCCTTAAGTTGAAGCTCTTGTCAGTATGATGTTAGCAGGCTCGCTACAAATATACTGTACTGGAATGAGGAGGAGTGTCTGAGTGTCTGAGTAGGTTTTAAAATTAAAATTGTATGAAGGAGATAAAGTAAAGTACTGTAGCAATTGTATTAAATAACTGTAGGATGTGAACATGTTATGGTACTGTGTGACAACTTTAACAAAATGGTTTTCTTTTACAATTGTGTTGGAACAGTATATGTTTTTCCGAACTGCAAAGTGACAAGAGATAGTAGTACTGAAGACAGGAATTTGTAGAGTTTTCAGAGTTCAACATGTTTGATCTATTTCCCAATACTGTGTTTGGTTCAATGGGAAAACATTTGCCTTTTTTCCAGATGCCTGTTCTGTTTTCAGGTGGAGTCATTACCAAAGGTTTAAAAAATGGAACCTGCTGCCATTATGCATGAAGCTCCACATGGGTAATGGCAAAAGGGTAAATAGTCCAATGGCTTACAACCGCTAGATTTAATCCAGAACGTTTTAGTGGAAGCATAAAACTATTACTTGCCACACCAACCCAACACTGAATTGTGAAACAAATTAAAGGCATACTTCGGAGATAAAATTCATTAACTTCAAGATGTGCCGAAATATTTTCTTTTTTAGGAGGCAAAAACTACATATCAATAGCATAAAACATTGGGAAGATACAAAATTATAAAGCATTGCAATTTTTTTTTTTTTATTTGGTGCATCATGGAAAATCCATGATGTCATTGCGGCACATCAATTTGACATTGCATTCAATTTATTTGTAATTTGATGTTGCTGCAGGCAATATTTAGCAGCAGTGGTGGTTGTACTCTATGTATGGTGAAGGAAAATGCTTGATCTACAGGCAAAGTTATTTAAATATTCCAACAGTACCAAATTTTAAGGACCAAAAGAACTTAAACTTATAAAGAAAAACAAAAGAAATCAGAGACAATGTAGCTTTGTTGAAAAGCAGAGGGATTTTTTACTAACAATAACCAATCTTTAAAATGAAATAACATAAGTTAGGAAAAGGAATTGAGACAGGGTCCACCCACCCCCCCCCCCCACCCCCCTGAACCACCCCCACCCACCCCCTGAAAAAAAAATAGTAATAATAACAACAGTGAAATTTTACAATTTTACACTTATTTCTCTTCAAAGTATCTTTAATGATATTTGTAGACTTCAGTATTGCATACTCAAGGTGAACCAAGAAGTTATTCCTAGTAAATTTCACATTTGAGCAGAAGTAATGCTGTCACATGACTTTCAAGAACCAATCATAAAACAGGAGAATGCACTGCACTACTTCACGTTGGGGAAACTGCTCTTGACCTTTGAACCATTAAGGAGAATGGATCACATGGCTGGCTGGTGCTATTTCTCATGTGGTCTATCAGGTGCATGCAGCCTCATGTGGCATTTCAATCTTAAGATTTTATTCTTTTCGTATGGTCCATGTTTTACAGACCCAGAGGAGCATCCTCAGAATGAAGAGTATTGGGGCCATGTGAATCCAATTGGACCAAGAGCCTGCTATGATGAAGGCAAAAGAGTGGCAGAAACTATGTGCTATGCATATGCAAAACAGGTATGTAAACATGAGGAAGAAAAGCCAGGGAGCCGTAACTGGAAAAAAGGTGTGTGGTGGGCTTGACTGAAATGTAAAGAGCAGTCCCCCCAAACTTATTTTGAAGGAAAAGCTTAAATAACACAATTCTTGTCTTATTTCTCTTCAAAGTATCTTTCATTATATTTTATGACTTAACTATTGCATATTCAAGGTAATCCAAACAGTCATTTCCATTAAATTTCACATTTGAAGAGAAAAAATGTGGTCACATGACTTCCAGCAGCCAATCATGAAACTGGACAGTCTACTACACTACTTCAATGTGGGATGACTGCTCTTGCCCTTTAACCCCTTCGCTATGCATGGTTTCAAAACCATAATTTACCATTACGATGTGTGTGTGGTTTTGGTGCAAAACCATAACACACAGCTGGGCCCTGGAGTAGCTCATTGTAAACCTATGGTGTGTAGTCGTATTTTTTACATGGAATAGGCTTGAAGAGGAGATATTTTATACATATCCATCCTCTTGGGGTTTAGCTAGCACAAATATGGTGGAATCCATACAAAAACTTATTATTTCATGGAACCTGTACACACACATATTGTGTATACATTATATAGTACATAGGTCAGTATGGTGTGAAGGACCCCCTTCTGTAGCAAAAGGGTCAATCGGTTAGAAGTTGGACCGTAAAAGTACAACTACTGAATTAAGCCTATATCTGGCGAATTCTTGCATTTGAACATGAACCCTAGATACTGTAAGTATCAATTACCAAATGCAGCTGGGAGCTCCCCTCCCCAAGATGAACAAAGATATGGAAACTTAATTGAACATTCTGCTAGGTGAAGGAAACAATCTGCCTGCATCACTGAGGGAATGCAGAGAGTTACAGGGGATCATCATATGGATCGTGCTTTTTGGGACTCATGAAGTGTAAAATTGACCATCTCTTGAAAAATTGAATATTTTGATCTGAACTGTTTTTGGCTGGTTTTCTTTTTAATCATGCATATATTTCAAATGGAAATTATGGACATGTTTTCAAGGGTAATACATGGAATTGCCTAACAATTGCTTGGATGCAAATTCTCGTTCAATATTTTCGTCTAGCCTCTCGTACACCTGTTCACAACTCCTTGTGCAGATCCACCTCAGACTTTCTATACATGGACAGAGCATACTGCACGGTCAATTGCAGCTACAGTACATGTGGAAAAAGTGCACCAAGATGGCCGTCTGCTGTGATTTTGGTTAAAAATTTGGACTTGCTCAAGTCAGTTCCCAGATTTTGCAAGAAAGTTGTAATATTTTTGAAATATCTCAAGCTAAGGTCAAAATCACTTCATGTATTGCAGGAATATGATGTTCTTTCCCATTCAAGTTTAACTTTTGCTCAAAATTTAATAGAGTCGTCGTCAGATCAATCAGACGATTTATAGCTTCACGGCTGCCATCTTGGTGGGCCTTTTTTTGTCTCAGCCGATGGCGACCATCTATGGAAAGGACCTACGTGTCACATGCTCTCTCTCCATGTATATAAGTCCGTAAGATCCACTCATAGGTTTTTTTGCTTAAGGACATTTATCCTGGTGAGCATACGAGAACCTTATGTGTAATCATGACACTTTCTTTGCTTGCTGTGTGATGAGCAACTGTTCATCTTGTGAATCTGATGTCAATCAAATGCAGTGCCAATTGAATATTTAATTACTTCCAACAAATTTATTGTTTCAGGTAATGACATTTTTGTCTGCTATCTGATCACCATCAGTTTCAAAGTTGAAAAAAGGGAGCATTCCAAAAATGTATTTTGCTTGAGAAGCAGAAAATGTAAGTGACAAGTAGATAAAACAACATGGTTACATATCTACATGTTTTGACATCTATACACAAATCCGGACAGCAAGTGATGGTCTGATTTCAGTCCCCCATAACTGGGGTCCATCACCTTTAAATCTTTTGATTTCCTTGCTTACCTGTATCATGGATTGTTGTACACTAATTTGTATCTTAAATTATCCAAGTTCACTAAATATGAGGGTTTGAAATGAAGACATTAAATGGAGACAAATTAAGGCTGATGGACCCCACTTATGGCTTCCTACAGTCCCTAAACACAAGCGCTAATCGGATTCATCTATATGAGTTTGACCCCCAAAATTAATGCATTTGTCATTTTTCTACATCTGCTTAAAGGAAAATGTAGAAGTAAGAGTTGCCAGAATATTTAACACGTTTGGTCCAAGGATGCATATGAATGATGGACGTGTTGTCAGTAATTTCATCATACAGTCTTTGAAGGGAGAACCTATAACAGTATATGGATCTGGAAAACAGAGCAGGTCCTTCCAATATGTTTCGTAAGTTTTTGTGTTTTATATAAATAGCAAGACTAAAAGATATGCCAAAGATTGTTATGTGAAATTTATTACCTTTGAAGAAATTTTGTATTATGTTGATGCTGTGTAGAAAAGCCATATTGGTTGTATTAACCAGTCATGGCAGGTTAAAAGGGATGGGGAATGAAAAAATGGTTTGAAGTGCTTTTTATGTTAGCCTTTTCTTTTTCTAGATGACACTATATTACTTTATGTTACCTTTTTAATATTGACCAACTGCATGGTCAAGTGGGCAGAGCATTTGACTTCCAATCAGGTGGTTTGAAGTTGACTCCTGGCTGGGTCATGCCCAAGACTTAAAAATGGAAAGGGTTTAATGTCATTTCAGGATTTGGTATATCAGAGGGATACTTATTCTTAGCATTTTGGTGAAATTTGCACTGAAATCCGATGTGTAGTTCTCAAGATATGAACAGGTAAAGTTTTCACATTTTCAACATAAAGTGAACTTGAAGCAAACACATATGACATCATATCCCCACATCAGTGCACAGTCTTTTGGTTTTCTTTAAACTTAAGAGTTAGTTTTTTCCTCAAAAAAACCCACATTATTAAAATGTGATTGCCTAAGTGGCATTAGAACTTCACAAACTTTGCATCCCCACAGGGAGGTCCTATTCCAGTTAACTCCAAGGTCAACACAACAGTCTAATAAAACAAAGGGAAACAAAGCATTCCTTGTCAATGTGAGGAAGTGATGTAAACTCTGCTGCCCTCAAACTCACTTCGGAACACAAATCTACTGACTTCATTAAATGATATCTCAAGAACTACACTTTAGATTTGAATGGAACTTTTACCACCCTGTGTAGTATGGGTTCCTCTTTCACATATGAAAATAAAATTTTTGGTTAAACCTTCCCTTTAATACTATTGTGCTTGGTGTTTAGCGCAAGCAATGGAGTAGGAAAAACAAGCCAGTAAGACACAAAAGGAAAAAAAGGGCCATGGCTGGCCCTACTTAAACCAGTTAGTGAAAAACTGAAACCTCATCGAACCAACTAAATTACAAACAAAATTATATAATTACTGGCCTCAACTCTTATCAAACTTCAGTTATTCTCCAATTATGCAAAAGGCATTCTACATGATGTAAGCACTTCACATTCCAAACAGGTATCCATGCTGACTGCCACTTCTCATTTTTCCACCAAAAATTGTAATTTTTCACAATTGTTTTTTTTTTTTCCAGAGATTTGGTGGCAGGTTTGATAGCCTTAATGAATAGTGACGTATCATCTCCTGTGAATCTGGTGAGTGTTCCCGTTGTTATCATCAGAACTCCCCAACACTTCAAAAACCGAAATGCATGAGAGGAACCTGCTTAGCTCATTTGAAAAAATTGAAGTACCCAAGCAGAAAAAAGATAAATCCTAACAGCCATTGCTGCTGTTGTGTTCAACTTCATAGAAGAGAGCAATCACAATATCCCAATTGTGCTGGTCACTGGACATTTCCTGAGTAGCTTCAGTGCACGTACTCAATACTCCGTTGAAGTTTACCTAATCCAAGGTTCCTGCCATGTGCCTGCTTTGACGGTGCTAAGTTTGAAAATAAGCTAAGGTGGTTCTGGGGAGCGAGGTTCAAGAATGAAACCAGTAATGATTGGGTCCCAAAAGCTCGTCTCAGGGCCCCTGATGAGTATGTGACAAAGTCAAAGGGGCAGGAAGTTTAAGGTGGTGAAGCCCCAAGATGCTCCTGGCTTCTAGGTGTTTTAGAGACTTCAGGAGATACTCTCAAGAGATAAATTTTGTAAGCAAATTTTTAAATATTTACATTGCGGTCCACGGTACAGTGCACCAATAGGACATACCTGTCTGTAATGTTGACTGGAAATGGGTACAGAAAAATTTATGGGACACAAATTACGTAAAGGATGGTTTGGTGGGAGAATAGCTGGTAGGGAACAGTGGGAAGGAACAAGGCATGATTTTAGAGAATTTTCTTCTTAAAGAGTGAAAGTTGGGAGCTCTGGAAAATGTGTCAGTTTCAATTGTTTACATCTCAAGTTTTAAAAGAGTGGATTTTTCTTGCAAAGCAAATGCAGTATTTCCCTTTAAGCTAAACTGAAGCTACCTGGGTCATGTTTTGTTTTGTAGAATGCACATTGTAAGAGCAGCATTGAGCTGCTTTGCTATTACCAAGTGTTGTGTAACAAAGCATGGCTACAGCTGCTGCAGTGTGGCTCAGGAAGGTGACTTCACTGTTTCAACATGGTGTCTAATATCAGTGCCTTTTTGTATCTTGTTTTAATATTCATTTTACTCAACAGGGAAATCCAGAAGAACACACAATAATGGAATTTGCTCAAATAATTAAAGATAAAATAGGTAAGTGGACACAACAGATAGTTTAGTTAGTTGTATGGAGTTTTATGGCCCAGTTTCCAACCTGTTGGTTCAAGAGGAGCTGGCCACCGCCTTTTTTCCAGTTGTGGCTTTCTTGTTTTCCCTACTCCATTGCTTATGCCGAGCATCATGCACAACGGCAGTAGGGTCCATTTTTAGAGTCTTTGGTATGACTGGACCTGGGAATGTCACCCGGGCCTTCAGCATGAGAGGTGGATGCTCTACCGCTGCACCAAACACGTTCTTTGTAGATGACAGAAATGAAATTTGATTAAAACGCCAATCATATACTTAAATGCTCCATCCTCTATGTCACATGTCACTTGCTATGTTAAGAGATGTTACATCTAGTTTTTACAAAAAAGAAATAACTTAAAATTGAAATTTCTGCAAAGAAATCTTCTCATTGAATTTAATATCTCCTTACAAAGTCTTTTGATTTGGAAAATTATGCTAGTTCATCCAATTATCTCCAACAAAAGAATTGAGTTTGTTTCACTAGCATTTAAAGCTAGTAAAATAGCTGTAAATCTGTTCCAAAATTTCCATTGTGATGAGTGAAACTGGATTTTGAGGATTGGATGTATGGGAGTCATGTGATAGGACAAAAGGCACATTATGTTGCTCAAAATCTTGTGAAACCTCTTTGACAAAAAGTTTGCAAGTGTACCACTGGCCCAAGTTGAAATTAACTATACACTAGTGGCTGTTTGGTTGCTGTATCCTGCCAAACAGCACCTGTATTAGACTTTATCATGTGACTCTCTTTATAGAATATTGCTACAGCTGTATAGACCTAATATTTTTTATAGACAAATTCTATCACTGCTTGTGTTTAGTGACTGTAGGCAGCCATGAGTGGGTCCATCAACCTTAAATTGTCTTTATTTATTGTCTACGTGAATTTCAAACACTCATATTCAGTGAAATTGAGGGAATCAAGATACATTTTAGTGTACAACCATCCTTGATAAAGGTAAGCAAGGAAATTGATTGAAAGGAAAGGTTATGGACCCCAGTTAATTTGTCCTACTAAAAAAAAACCACCACTTACTTGACTGTCCTGATTTGTATATGACACTCGTGAAAAAAATGTGAGTCCCTTCAACTATTCCTCAGATTCTTGAAAAATGAACCTCTCCAGGGATTTCTGGTTTTGAGCTGTAACATAAGCAGCATTATAAATGTCTCCGCAATAAACGATTTATCTATTTGTTCACAGGAGCCGACAATAATATAATCAATGTAGATGCCGCCCAAGATGATCCTCAAAGAAGAAAACCAGACATAACCAAAGCCAAGACACTTTTACATTGGGAACCAGTGGTAAGTGTTGTCTCGCTGTATGTGTGTATGAAGTTTGTCTGTATGTTATGCCTTTCACACTGTGAGAACATATGTAATTCTATGTACAAATGTCCCTTCCAGTTATGAGCCAACAGTAGTTTTGTTGTACAATGTGGAGAATGTTCACAACTGGTACAAATTTTATGGTCATGATCATAGATGGATAAGGAGTAAATTTTTCTCAAAGACAATGAATGAAAAACCAGCTGGAAAGGGAGGAGGGGGAAGAAGGGGGAAGAGGCAGGGAAGTTTTATGTGTGCAGCATCACATCACAACTGCTGGGCTCTTGAATTGGATCACATGTGCCAGTATATTTCATATTGATTCTCTTACGTAATTTGTTTAAAGAAAAGGGCACATACTTGTAAAATGTGTAAAATGTTGTGATGGATTAGGACATAGGTTATAATGCATTGTCATGGTGTTTGTTTATTGGGCTGGTGTATCATTGAAAGTCCCACGCCCGTGTATAGAATTTTTTCACATTTTGTAGCATGGAGGGAGTGAAACCTTGTATAGAGTGTATATAGTTGTCACATATAGTGCAATAGTACCCCCTGTTGCTGGTTATGGATGGAACATTTTACTAGAGGTCAAACTCTGAGCCGAAAGCTTTCTCAAGGTGGGAATGATAGGGTCTTCTTGGACTAAGTTTGTGGATGGCTTCATATCAGTCAACCACTTTTGGCCCATGAAATTTGTTTTATTGGGTTTAAGCCTGGTTTAAGCACACTGAGTGAAATGTTTTCATCAATCCAACCCAACCCCCTCTGGCTGTTAAATAACAATTTATAAAATTCCAATTATTTCCTGGTATTGTTTTTTTTTTTTTCTTTCAGGTGCCTCTTTCAGATGGGTTAGGAAAGACAATAGATTATTTCCGTGAAGAAGTGAAGCTTTTACAGGACAAAAATTGATAGTGAAGGGTTAAACATTTGAGACAGTACTCATCATCCAGGAGGCAATAAAACTAGATGTTGTGTAGAATTTCACCAGTAATGTGAATATTTATTCAAGAAAGAGAGTCAGCAGAGTCACTTGGATGAAGGACTGGCATTTTGGATCGAGAGAAATATGGTGGGAAATTTCTCTCCATACTGCTTTGGTATGAGATAGAGGATAAAGTTGGATGAAACTGAATATAATGACAGAAGATATCATTACTGGTGAATGCTTGTTGCCATGATGCTAGTGAATGACTATTGTGATTTCTTAAAGAGGCATAGACCTGTTTCCAAATAGCAATTACAAAGAATTGTGGGATGGAGTTTTGGTATGTGTCGTCATTGTCAATAACAGTTTACTGTGGCAAAAAATGACACACACCAAAACTCTATCCCACAATCCATTGTAATTGCTATTTGGAAACAGGTGTATGGGGGAAGGAGGGTGGGGAGATAGCTACCACTTATGTAAAAAAGTAAACACAAACTTATTCAAGGTATGTAGAATTTGTACCAGAAGGTTATCATCCTCCCAGCCACTGTATCTTTCCCCTCTAAATCTCACACCAGCTTTTTTTCAATCATTATAGCCTCTCACTGCTCATCTTTGTGTGTAACAATAAATGACATTAAACATAGCCTTGATATGAAGGGTTAGGGGTATTTCAGTGGAAGGGTCAATATGTCTCCATATGACTTTATTTAAAATATTGCAATATTAACTTGTAGGGTGTATGGCTTTGTATTCCGTCAATCTACCCTATTGTGTATGGGTAATACACCATGTTTATACCCCAGAGATCGGGATACTGCACTATGGAGGTACCTGAGCAAGGAGGAATATGCACCATGGACATGCCTCAGGCTGTAGGGAAAATGCACTGTTGACATACCTCAGGCTGTAGGGAAAATGCACTGTGGACATACCTCAGGCTGTAGGGAAAATGCACTGTTGACATACCTCAGGCTGGAGGGAAAATCCACCATGGACATGCCTCAGACTGTAGGGAAAATGCACCATGGATATATCTCAGGCTGTAGCGAAAATGCACTGTGTACATACCTCAGGCTGGAGGGAAAATGCTTGATATACATATCTCAGGCTGGAGGAAAAATGCACCATGGACATGGCTCAGACTGTAAGGAAAATGCACTGTTGACATACCTCAGGCTGTAGGGAAAATGCACTGTGGACATACCTCAGGCTTGAGGGAAAATGCACCATGGACATACCTCAGGCTGGAGGGAAAATGCACCATGGACACACCTCAGGCTGTAGGGAACATGCATGATAGACATATCTCAGAGTGTAGGGAAATACACCAGGACATATCTCCTGTTGAAGGGAAAATCCATTTTGGACATACCTCAGGTTGTAGGGAAAATGCACCAAAAACATGCCTCCAGGAAGAGATATGCACCATGCCCCTAACCCAGGGTGTAGGGGTCATGCACCATGGGGGATCACTTACAGCTTTAACCTGAAAGAAGCTACAGTCGGTTCCCTAGTCATATTGGTGCAAATTTATTCAGGTTTGTGGTGTAGCAATTTAAAAGTGGAAGAAGCAAAGTGAATTTGCTGATGTGAAGTCTTGTGTCAGTTTTCCTGTTTTTGTCTTGTATTTTTTTTTTTATTGGCACTAGTGCATGATTGACATTCACACCCAGCTATGGTGTTACTTCTATATAGGGTTGGGCGGTACCGTGAAAATATTGATACTGGTATTGTTAAGCACACAGAACCAGTATTGAGGCAGTACAGGGTAGGGAAGTCAGGTGGGAAGGAACCAAAGCCACGCATGGCCCCCATGTTATCCTGCACATGAATGCATCTGGGTGTTTGATTGGGTTAACTACCGTGCAGGAACCTCTGTTCTAAATGTTTGTGTGAATATTTTAATCATCCACACATCCTAACAGTTATTTTTGTCAGCAAATATAATGAGTACCAGTAATTCTTTTCAGCCCCACTCTACGCAAATAATTTTTTTGTCCTTGCTAGGAAAGAACAAAAGAAGTTTAGGCTTGCAAAATGTTAAACGTAAAGTAAAATGTATAACAGTAAAACTGTTTACGTCAAATACTCTTGAATACATAATTACACACAAGTACGAAATTTAGGCAGTATCTCAGTTTAAGATGCCACCACTGACTGGCTGGAAGCCTGCTTTTTAGTGAATGAAATATTTGGGCATGTTGCAATATTTTGATTGCTGTAGATTACGTTCATAACAATTTTGCAGTGTTGACATTTCATTAATAAAGGGGAAAGTTTTTTGGGCAGAAAACAGAGGTGAGGATTTATAGCTGGATCCAAACAACTTGTGAAGTTGGCCATCACTGGGGGCCATCTGACTTGTTTTTTCCTTTGTTTTGTTTAAACCCTCATATTTAGTGTATTAAGAGTATTATCTGTACTACACACGTTTAAATAAAAGAGTTTGACAGATCAAAGATCATGGATTAGGAATCATGGAAAATTAACACTAGCCTTCACTGGACTGTCCGTATTTGACCATCAGTTGACTGTGGATGTATCTCGTGGAAATAAAAATTTGGATTTCAAAATCAGATTATGCCCTCTGACGTTTGAAGAGCAAGTGGTATAGAGGGACTTTCATTCATTGGTATGTGTGTGGAATCCCAGCTCGAAGATTAAAACCAATTTCTGGGATAAAATTGCTATCTTCCATCCAAGGACAGTAAGTTAGTTGGATGAGCTTTTGCTATTCAGTTTCAAACCAATGGGTTTATGTTGGGCCGCCCATGCACAGCCTTTATTCCAACTGTGGCTAACAGATGGCTTGTTCTCTCTACTCCGTGGTTTATGTTAAGTAATAGCACAATTGAAGTAGGTTCCTTTTTCAAAGTCTTCCACATGACCCTCCCAGGAGTCGAACTTTAAAGGTCCTGGTAGAAAGTCAGATCCTCTAAACCCTTGACCATGCATGCAACTGGTTCGTAGGATTGTAAGACTGAAATGCCAGTCTCATGAGACTGGCATTACCATCTAAGTGAGTATGGCATTGCTGAGTTCAGGAACAGAAACTCAAAATCCTGGATTTGGCATACACCAAGTGACCAACAGATGAGGATGTACTGTGTAGGTTGTGTGTATTTAATGGAGGCTTGGTAAGAGACTGAAGAAAGTCATAATAACCTAAGGTTAGTGTGTTTGTCCAATTACCTTGAGTTTATCACATGATAATGCACAGTCATCTGTCTGTCATGACCATAAAATTATTACTTAACTAACATGAATGAACATTTGTATCTTACTCGTTCGCAATTTTAGGGCATATTTAATATCTAATGTTAGAAGGAGTGGGGAATCAGTTTGCTGTTTTTGAAATTTTCTCCCTTTTTGGTTCCATGCGGTAGCAAAGGAACCTATGTAGTCAGGTTGGCGTGTGTGTGTGCGTGTGTGTGTGTGTGTGTGTGTGTGTGACACTTGCTTCGGTACGCTCTAACTCAACAAGGGAAGGTTGGATGGAACTTGGATTTGGTACATAGATTCGTCATAGGGAGAAGGTGTGCCCTATCGTTTTTGGTGGAGGTCAAAGGTCATTTGGGGTCACCAGAGGTCAAAAACTAAAAACCTTCTCAACAGGATATTTCTAGTTAGGAAACTTGGATAGATGTCATACTTGGTGTGTGGATGTGTTATGGTGTAAGGATGAAATTGGATATGTTCTGTGAAGGTCAAGGGGTCGTCTGAGGTCACCAGGGGTCAAACACCGAAAAACGTTTTAACACAGTATTTTAAGGTAGAAAGGACAGATTTCAAAGCAATCTGTGTTTGGTTAAGGTCAAAGGTCATTAAGGTCACTGGAGGTCAACCACTGGAAATGTTATTAAGAAAATGTTGTAAGCTAGATAAAGAAAAGTTCAATAGATTTTTTTATCTCACCTGGTTTTGCATGCTTACACACCCAAACACCTTAGAAATTTGTCGTTTATGTTCGTTCAGTAATGATTCCTTTGGGTTGTACACATATTTTGGATCATTCACAGTTTTAAGAGGGCAATAACTGAAATCTGTAGATTTCACTGAGCACAGGTCACTCTGCATTAAACTGATCTCTCTGCCAGTGGAAGCAATGCATGGATTCTACAATATGTCTCTTTAATACTGCTGTGCTCTGTGGGGGTAACCTTATCCTCATTCTATTATCACACTTCATTAATCACTTGCTTTCTGTGTGACTGCTGAATAAACCCTGCTTTCTGTGTAGCGGTAGCAAACAGGACAAGTGGTAGATTGTTTTAAAGTAACAGCAAGTTTTATTTGAGAGCCGGTAAAAATAACTTGTGAGAGAAATACAACCTTTGGGGTGTTTTTCTCTCTCTGACCACATTGTGTATCATTTATTGGTGATAATATCAAATTTGATTACAAGCATAAATTTATACATATGGAAATGAGGTAGTGTTTTTGAAGGATTACCAAGCATTACAAAAGTTGAATGTCAGTAAGGCCACAGAAATTTAATCTTTGATTTCATGTAAAATTAGTTCTAAAATACCACTTGTGAAGATGTTACAAACATTGAGTACAGTATGAACTTTTGCTTAGCTCTATTTCACAGACTGGCTGTACAGTTCTTATAATATCCGGCAAGGAACCACAGTGCCCATTGGGCTCTTGTTTTCTTTTGTCAAGGGCAGATTTAGCCTCTACTTCATTCAGTTGGGGAGGGGGGAGAGGCAGTCTGAATGCACTAACCTGCTAAAATACAGTTTCACTCAGAGGGCAGGAGCAGTCATCCCAAATTGAAGTAGTGTAATACACTGTCCAGTTTCATGATTGGCTGTTGGGAGTCATGTGACAAATGTTTTTTCTCTTCAAATGTGAAATTTACTAGAAAAAAACTGCTTGGTTTACCTTGAATATGCAATAGTTAAATCATAAAAATGTAATGAAAGATACTTTGAAGAGAAATAAGACGAAAACTGTTCTAACTTTTTCTTCAAAATAAATTTGGGGGGACTGCTCTTTACCTTTAATAATCTTTAACAATCTTTGTGGGTGCATTTTTCTTGTGTAGTGAAGCCAGATATCAGATTGTTAATGGGTGGAGACAGCTCCTTCTTGTCCCCCCATTGCTCTCCCCTACCCCAGGTCTTCCCTTGTTTTCTTTTGTTTAGGAGTGCCAGCTAATAAAGGTTCCTCCATTATATACTTTGTGTGCTTTTCTGTAATTTTGTGTATCATTTCCTTTTTAAGAAATCAAAAATTTTTATCTTACAAATCTTACAAAGTGTTCTGTAAGATTTTTGTTATGTTATCATTTAGTTTTCCATTACATGTGCAACAAATATTTCAATCTCTTAAGAACCTATAAATCATTCAATGAAATGTAACATACTTAAAATTATGATGTTACTCAAAAAATGCTTCTTAATCTTTACTGATGGAAGTGACAGCCTTACTGGCTTGACTTAAAACTTCTTTTCAATTTTGAAAGAAAATTATGATGTGAAATATGAAGCAAGACTGTCATGTTAAAAAGGGGATCATTTAATATTTGTATTCTGAGGGCAGTATTTACATAAGTGTCAGAATGATCCTGTTTGTACAACCTCACTTTAAATCCTGGCAAGCCTGTCCACATCCAGGTATTGTTTAGCCAAATTTTGGCAGGTCTGGGACGGTCCTTGTTTTCCCAGTTTAGGAATGGCCAAATAACTCCTGTCTGCCTTTTGGAAATAAGCCACACCCTAAAACCAAAGTCACAGATTTTGGGGCTATTATTTGGACAGCACTTCTGAGAGGTGTGGAGACAGAGATCTGAACTGTCTTTTTTGAAGTAAATCAGGTTTGTTGTGGGCTGCAAAGTGCAGGGCTGCCAACTTTGTCAAACCAAACACCATGACACGCATGACTAAATATCAAAATTTGGATGATCAAAATTGCAATTTTGGGAATAGAAGCATATCCAGACCTACTCAAGACTGGTGGAGATGTTATGTTGCACACTTAGGCCTAGGCTTCATTCCCATATATATATAAAATCTGTAAATCAAAAATGTTAGAATTGAACCCTCTTGGTATATGTGCCTGATGGAGACAAAATGCTTTACCATACTTGTGATTTCTGACTTCACCCTATATAGCTGTTGATCAAAAATCTGTAACTAGGTCATGACAGGTGTGATGTAGGTATTTGTTAGCCTGTGTACAGTTCACAACATAAGCAGTGGCTATACTGAGCAAGGCTCTGTGGCCTAATGTTATACACATTCTGTGCTACATTATGTTAGGCTGTTGATTTCATCCCTTTATCACTTCATGTCAGAATTGAGCTCAAATTACTCTAAATAAATTTATGCAGGAAATTTGGATGTAAGAATAAATATCAAGAATTATCACTCACTCAGTGTGATCAAACCTGTACCCCGGCAGGCCAGATGATCCCCATTGCATCCCAGTTGCTAGATTTATTGCACTTGCACTGCAATATGCACATGATATGAAGTTCCACCACACTGGTCTACACTCACCAGGAGACTGTACAAGTTTACATGCAGTCTTTGCATTGCACTGTTAAATTACTGAACTACCGTGCAGGCAACTGTCAGTCAGAGGTTTATGATCAGTGTTTGTTTTGGAATATTGCAAGTCTCATCTTAATGTGCATTGCATACAGTGCCAGTGCTGTCGGAAGGTATTTTCGATTGGGGGGGCTGACTATCTAAGCGGAGCACCACCATCGGTTGGCGCGGAGTGTACAGAAAATTTTGAAAAATCCCAACCCCTCAGACAGCTGGAAATGAATTTCCTGGGCTTGTTAATAGTATCTAAGCAGTCCTTATTTTGACCTTTCGTTGTAATAAAATGCTCACTTCCAAAAAAAAAAAAAAAAACTATACATGGCAAAATTATTGGGGGGGCTCCAGCCTCCCCAGCCCCCCCGCTTCCGACGGCCCTGAATGCTGGTCCATTTTATCAGAATTCCTAAAGAGCATTTTTTCAAGGGAAAAACATGCTAGGGTGCTTGTCTCCAAATCGCAGGAAAATGATCAATAACTGCAACATGTACTTCCTATATACATGGACAGATAATGTAATGTGTACAGCCTATGTGTAGATTGTTGCCACCGCCTTGGAGAAAAAAAGACGCTCCAAGATGGCCACAGTGAAGCTATAACCTAATGTGTATTAATATTTGACGACGACTCTGCAATATTTTAAACAAAAGTTGAACGGGGAACAGTATCATATTCCTGCAATACATGCAAGTACTTCGACAGTGCCTTGCATTATTTCGAAAATATTTCAACTTTCTTGAAAAATCTGCTGTTTTGAACAACTTGAGCAAGACCAAATTTTTATACACAAAACCATAGCAAACAGCCACCTTTCTACGCCTATACCCCACGTATGGTAGCGACAGTCTACAGAAAGTATGCTCTGTCCATGTATAGGAAGTCTGTGTACTGAAGGACAAAATGATTAATCTGAAAGATCTGGTGGCTCTGAAAGAGATGAGCATTGTTAAAGTGTTTTTTTTCCTTCCAAAGTATAATAATAAAAGTTTTCAAATTTCTTGCTTTTACCTTCATATTCATAGTTTTATTTATCAAACATTTCCAGTTTTGTATGAATGTATGAGCTAAAATAAAGACAAGCCTTGGTTCAAACAAAATTTGTCTTGTCGAATAATTTTTTTATTTGAAATGCTTTTAATCAAGATTATGTTGTTTTCAAACAAAAGACATTTCTATACAAAAGTAATATTTAAAACAAAATACTAGCATCATGTAAGGTACATTGTGAAACATGTCAAAAGGCGTGACAAAAAACCTACAGTTCTTGTGAGACAGAAGGTACCACAAATTGCTCTGGACCCATGGGACCCAAGACTATGGTATAGACCCAGAGGAGCTGAGACCATGATGACATGGACCCCTTGCCCAAAGCTGTGGGGCAAAATTACCATGTGAGGTACTTATAATGAGAAACATCTCCATGCTGTGGACACATCTTTTCGTTCATCTCATCGCTACCGAAAACTTAGGACGACTTAAGACAACCAGAGGTGCTTGACATCTTTCCTAACTTTTTGAGGTATGTGCAGTACCCCATTCCCATACATTTTTTCATGAGAATATACCAAATGGAAAACCCCCCTCAAATTCACTTTATTTTTTAATTTTTACAAGGCCATGAATTGACCAATCAGATCCCCTGAAGGAAAGGTGAGCACTAATGAATAAAACAGCATGTTTTAAGTAGTATAAAATAGTGTTTAGTATGTAAATACTAAACACTATTTTCTTGCTTGTTTGATATTTCTCAAACTAGTCTATTGGTGGAAACTACACAGTCACACAGGCAACTCCACCCACCCCCATACCCACCCTCCTCATACTGTAATTTCATCCTTAATCCCTAAAATCACATGCTTGAATAAACTGCCTTCATCATACAGAACAGATTAAGACATAGTCAAGGTGGACCAAGTCCCCCTGGAAAAATTTTGCTCTGCCCAGTGAAGATCAATATTTCTATTGCCTTAGCGTATTTTAGGAATTTTTTTTTTTCTTGCTTTTTCCTGGAAGTCATATTTTCCCCCTTTCAGTTAGTTGTCTGGCAGCCACAGACCTGCAGGACACAAGCATTTCCCTAAACCAAAGCTAGAACACAAAAAAGGTTAAAAAGTTTTCCAATACCTGGGACTATGGAAGTACTGGTGTCCCCAGAGACCTGGTAACTATATATCCCACAAATGCTAAACAGCAGTGGTACTCTCTGGATAACTTTGTCAGAAACGAAAAGGGGGAAATTTTAAACCTGCTAACAATCCCAGAGTGCCACCATCAACTAGTATGCATCATAGTAAGAATTTCAGCCCTGGAAATGAGCACTTACCGAGGCCTCCCAACAACATGGGGATTCTTCCCTCACCAATATCCTTCCCCTTCCCTCCCCCACACACATACCCTCCCCCTTCTCTCAATCCACACACATCCATCCCCCTCCCCATCCCACCCCGTACTAAAAACTGCAGCTTCAAACTCCGGGCAATTTGGATACACTGACTTTGAACCATTCACAAAGGAGTTCCAAGGGACTTATCACCCATTTCCGTTCCTTCATCCCCTTTCCACATCCCCTTCTCCCCTTCACCCACCCCCTTCACCCACCCCCTTCCATTTGTAAACCACTACACAGACATACATAATTCATTTCCTTCCCATTCAAGGCAAACATTTTAATGTTCTGTACACTCTGAAATGGCTGAAATCGTACCTCAAATTTATTATTTATTAGAGTTATGCATTCACAACTTAAATGTTATACTCGGACACTGACATTTTACTGCTACATTTTTGCAAAGCTGTTTATTACAGAGTTGTACATGAGCCCCATGGCAAGAATTGAAGCGGGGCCAATGCATACTTTTGACCTCATAAATATGTATTTTACCTCATAAATATGTATTATCTACCTGGAGCAATACATACACTTTCTGCTTTTGTTGTATACATACCTCAAAAAATAACTGCTCCCAAGTGGGCAGCTTTGACTATGCATTGAAAGCAAGAATAAGTGTCACATTTGCCTATGACATGCAGTTAAACAAATACACCCCTCCCCTTCCCCCAGGGACTTCTACATGCCGCTAGAATTCAATAGGGTCGTTTAGCCAAACTTCCCTGGGAAAAGGCCATTTTCTCCGGTGAAATATATAGATGTCTTATGTCGCCTGATGGCTAAAACCTCCTATTGAATTCTAGCCTCATGATAAACAAATGTACTTTCTGCAAGTAAGCAATCCAGTCTGCGACAAATGGATTCTTAAGATTCACCAGCCTAAAGAATAATTTGAAAGAACATATGGAGCCTTTGCAAGGAATGAGCCTATACAATCTTTACAAACAAGAGCATTCTTGTATATTCTCTCCCCCTCTGTCCTCCCCCACCTACCCCCCCCCCCCAACAATCTGAAAGCTACTCTAAATGTCTTTGCTACTATGTCTGGCTAATGGACCTAGATTGGCCATGGTTTTCTAGCCAAGCTTACCTGACTATGCTTCAGCTCAAGACAATGACCTTACACCTGGCTGATGTGATCTCAAAAATAAGCAGCGCCCTGTAGATGGCCGGGATTACAAACTTGTGGAAACACTCAACATTGTGTGTTGATGGCATTAAATGGTCTTGAATATGTAATAACACAACTTAAGAGACACTTTATGTATGCGAGATGTCTGGTTAAAGGACTACTAACCCTGAAAACAAGCAAGTCAACATCATGTTATCCAGGGTTCTAGCTAGAGGACTCTCTTTTACTGCTGTGTAGCTTTGTCAGAAAGTTTGCTTGCAATATAAGTGATGCTTTGGGACTGAAAAATACCTTGTTTTGCAACAGATGACCAGATAAAAATGTGGATTGCATTTTTGTTGCCATTATGTATGCATATATTTCCATGTATAATCAAACAAATTTATGACTGGAAGGTCCGCTGGCAATTAGCTCTCAGTGCCAGCTACAGTCATCACCAGATGGTGTAGCTAAAACAGTAGCATAGCCAGGATTGTGTCATGGGGGGGAAGGGGGGCAGGGGGCATGGAGCACAACATGAGGGAAAAGTCTAAGGGGAGAGATAAAAACTACTATTTTAGGTGTTTTTGCATTTCAAGGTTGGGTCATGTGGGGGGGGGGGGTTTCAACACCCCAAACCACCCCCGTGAGCTAGGACCCTTATGTTTCAAGCTTAGTACCTTTAGATATGAATCATACTGAACAGTACCTACTAAGCTTGAAACCATGTCATACTGTACAAAGAGGGTGTACAAGAATACAAGTTGTAAACAGTACTGAGTATTACCCTAATGAGTTGTTTGTAAGACACATCTGGTCAGCACAGAGAGACATAAAACTCACAGCAGACAACATCATGCCAGCATTCAACAACAACATATTTTTAATTAAACATGTAAAGTGAATTCATTTCTTGTATCCCCTCAAAAGTCCCCGTTTAAAATATCCTTCAATCCAATCTTGGACCTTATTCCCCTCCCCAGTCCCTATCCTTAATGGAATATCCTCCATTATATGCAGGACAGTTTCCTCCCGAAAACCAAATAGAATAGCAAGGGGAGGGTACACAGTACCATGGCCAAAGGGGGAGGCAAAGCTTCCTTTGAAATGAAGTTTGTCAATGTCGGAATACATTTTAACACATTTGAACTTCCTGAATAGGCTTTTCTTCCTTTCAGTAGCATGTCAGGCTATAGGTCTGGGGGTGAGTGGCATTAGCGAATGACATAAGGTGAAAAACCAAGAGTCAGCCACTCAGGTTCACAATTTTTTTCTTTTTTCTTTTCATTTTGCGAAGATCAGAAATGGCTGGTAAAGAGAATGGAAAACTGAAACATTTACATTTTACAAAAGGTACAAAAATATGTATTAAAACGAGTCTCACATAATAAGGTTCGCTTTAATGTTACCTTATACTCAAATTAAAAGTTGTGCTGAAAAGTGATAATTAGGTGGGATGAAATCCAAAATATTTAAGTAGAGCCAATATTTTTTTATTTATTTATTTATTTGAAACAATCTGCGTTGTATTCCCTACTATTTTACAAACAATAGGACCAGAAATTACAGCATTTATGGCTAATATTAATTTCTGATTTTCTTTTCTTGTTTTCAAATCCACTGGAGGGTAAGAGAAGGATCAGATATTTAAAATTAAAATGTAAACAATTTAAGGGCCAAAGTGTCATGTCTCATTGTAATGGGTAACACTTAAGTGTTTCATTTCTACCAAATTGGAGAATTGCCTGAATCCCCATTTCACATACTTTTATTTTTATATGACATGTTCTCTGATCCATGACTCACATTTCCTAAGCCCTTATAAAATCCATAAATTTGGATGATGCAGAACACAAATTGTCTACTTTTGATTTTTTATTTGGCAAAAGTATGTGTCAATAATTCACTGACAAAACTACAGTCACAATGTTCCACACTGCTAAATTTTGAAATTTGATTTTTTTAAACAACTTTATAGGTATATGAATGGCTAAGCATTATTTACCTTTGCATCTTTCAAAATTCTTTTTCCCTGGACTGGACAAGAAATGGTTCCTACACTTTCACACCCTTCTGCACATTACTATTAAGTTGTGACACGAGGCTAATTTATTTGATTCCTCTGATTGATTTTATTGCTCTTTAATCAATAAATGAATATTCATTAGCTGGTTTCACCTCATGACACATTGATACAACCCTCTGTAAAAGGTTAACTTTCAGAATATAGATATATCCTCATTATGAAAAAGATTTAAAAGACGGAGGTAATAAACTGACCAATCAGAGCCTCCCATACACAATTTACTCTAAAATGAGGATGCAAACAGCCTGTTCTTATAAAACCAGTGGAGTACACATTTTTGAAATATTCAATAAAGAACAAGCCAGACAAGTTGGGCTGAATGCTTTCGAATCTTCCTATACAAAGGTTGTGAAGCTGCGACTGCTACAACGTGATAGCTAAAGATGGTTGGCCAATCAGCTCTTTTGGGCTTCTTTGGCAGCTATGATGAGAGGTACCAGTGAAGACAAAGGTTTGGCCAACTTCAAAAATGGATGCTGTAAGCAAAAGACAAGAAATTTATTCAATTAGATTTGTTGATGTTGAGCCGGATTTATGACTGAACTACAGCATTCTGTTCAATGAAAACCTTGAAATGTTATAACCTTCAACACTAGCCTGTATGACAAATGCGCAGAATTCACTGTTGACACAGTTGGACAGTTACAGAGCCAAGGTGCATTTGAAATAGTGTTGCTTAGCAATCCAGATGTTTGGAATTCGACGCCTGATCAAGTCACACAATCTACACTTTTTCACGACTTAATTGGCCTTAAAAAACTTGTAAATGAGCTGACATTTCTCATTGGAAGCTGTTTTTTAGCCTACTAGATGTAACACTTAGACATTCCTCTTATGCACCTAACTATTAAGTAATCTCACAACACATATATCCTTCAACCTTGTGTGGGTTAAGGGTTTCAATATGCCCACAGTATACCAAACCAAAGAGATTTTGCCATAAATACAAAAAGTGGGGAATTTTTATTACTGCTAAATACCAAATCTAAATTGATGATGTCCTTGGCTTAAGTCACAAGTGGGTTCAGGGGGACAAAAATTCACTTTATGGTCCCTGTAAGGTGGAATTTGAAGGGTTTTTAAGGATATTTATTTGTGTAAATTTAAAAATTGCAGCAAAAGTGTCCTCTTTTTAAGTAAGAAACAGAGATACAGACAATTTTCTAATTTCTATGGAAATGAAATGGGGGGATTTTACCCAACTTCTTTCCTGGGAAGGGCAGACAACTCCTACACTGTCCCCACTCTGGCAGAAATACTGCCATCTGTTACAAGAAGCAACCTATTATCACCATACTTGACACCAAACTTGAACTAGAACTGTATCTGACAGCCTATTTTTAAACTTATCTTTACTATCTAGCTGACACTATACAACAATTTTGTGTTCATGAAGAATTTCTCACCCTATTAGATACTTCACCCAAGTCCCCGCCAAAAGCGAGGTTTAGTGGGTAATCAAATTTTACCCCACTTCCTGCTTAACTCATTCAAGCTTGCTCCAAGAAACCACAAGCTTGAGAGGCAGCTAGAGGAAGATGTGAACAAAGGTGGAATAATACCAGCCAGATGTGCAACACTCTTTGCGAGGTGTGAAAGGCAAAGCAGTAGGGCAATATCTTATCTTGTTTTTGCTGACCTTTCTTCACTGAAGCAAAAAGGTGAGGACAGGGTTTTTTAGGCAGGGAATTTCAACATGTTGATCTGTCATAAAATCCCACCTAACTAAAGCACCCTTCAAGTCTCAATGATTGAGTTAGTTAGTTACTTAGTTAGAGAGTTTTACAGCCCAGCTTCCAACCCGACTGGTTCAAGTCAAGCTGCCCATGGCCTTTTTCCCAAATGTGGCTCACTGGCTTGTTTTCCCTACTCCATTGCTTATGCTGAGCACCAGGCACAATGGCAGTGGGTTCCCATTTTAAAGTCTTCGCTATGACCTGGCCAGCAGGACTCAACCTCCCGACCTCCCAACAGCAAGTCCGATGCTCTAACCACTTGACCATGCAGTCCATCTCTCAATCATTGAACAGTCCTGCTATTACCAACTGATGCACAAAAATAATGTTTCAGACAATTTAAAGTTAAATACTGCTTCTCTGCTTTTTGGCTCATATCATGCATAGTATTTATTTTTGGGGGGAATCTAGTCCAGGATACTATTACTACTTTTTTTTTTATCTAGTCTAGGACAAAATTTTCAAACAGCTATTACAAAGGATTGAGGGAGAGAATGTTGGTGTGTGTCATTTATCACCACACTAAAACACCACAGACAAATATCATATGTAGTCTTTTTTCGATCTAGTCTAGGACAAAGTCATAGACACAGTTTCCAAATAGCTAGTACAAAGGATTGTGGGATAGAATGCTGGAGTGTGTCATTGTTTAGCCATAGTAAAATACCAAATACAAAACAACAAATACCAAAACCCTGTCCCACAATTCATTGTAACTGCCATTTGGAAAAGGGTCTATGCATGACAGACCTTTGATAAACAGGTCAAAAGGTAGGTAATTTACGTACGTTATCCTTTTGAGAATATACCTCATTTCCTGGTCTGCTGAAATTCTTTGGGAATACCCAAACAAATTGCTTAGAAAGCAAGACAAGATAGAACCAAGCAGTGGCAGTACCAAGATTTCATAATTGGGGGAGGGGAGGAGGAACTAGTTGAGAGCAAAGAAAAATTTTGGAAGGGACAAAAACTTTGCATCAAGCTTGAGTTCTTGTGGGTGGGGCCCAGAGATATAGAATTAGGGCCTGTGGTGATGGTTCAGGGGGAAATGTCCCTGAAAGTTTTCAAATTTTAGCATACCTCTGAGTAAAAAATTAAGTCTCATAATAGGTAAACTAAGATTTAGCAGATAAGGTCCAGGTCCAGGGGTCCCCCCATGGTCTGCCTGGTGCTGCCACTAATACCACATAAAACAGGTCATATTACCTTTAAAAGATCATCACTATTTGCCCTTTTGTCTACATCTGTCTCCAAACAAGCCGCTAAGAAATTCTTAAACACAGGGGAAAGTCGTTCTGGATGTTGAATCTCAGGGGTGCCATGTGTGGCAATTAAGTACAAAGCCTGTAGGGGAAAAAATAAATCACTTTTGTGCCACATGCATTTCACTCAAGACTTTTATTTTTTTGAGCATAAACACGGTCAAATGGATAATGCAGTCTCCTAATTTGAATTTGTTTACCTGTCATAGTTATTCTGCAGTTGCTCCTTTGCAATCATGTGACAATTTTTTGTTACTCATTCTGAAATTCAGGGAGTAAGACTCTTTTGTTTTAACTTTTGTTCTTCAATGGCTATGTTTATTAAATATCTTCAAAAGTACTTGTATGAGAAAAAAATAGGATTTGCAGAATTTGATCAAAACTCCCTGACTTGGGAATCTAGTCCGTGAGCCTCCATACCTACACCTCATCACTGCTGTAATTCCCCTTAAAAGAAGGGTCTAAGTCTCTTAGGTCACAACAAGTTTTGATATGGTAGAGGGGTATACTTATTCTAAGCATTTCAGTGAAATTTGCATTTAAATCTGATGAGTGGTTCTCAAGAGATGAGCAGGTAAAGGTGTCACATTTTCAACAAAAAGTGAACTTGAAGTAAGCACATATGGCATCATATCATCATATTAATGGACAGTCTTTTGTTTTTCTTTAAACTTAACATACAATTTTCTCCTCAACAATCACATATCATCAGATTGTGATTGCACACATCGCATGAGAACTTTCCATTCCCCACAAGGAGGTCCTATTCCTATTAACTTAAAGGTTGACACAACAGTCTGAAAAAAAACAGAGAGAAACTAAGCATTCCTTTTCAATGTGAAGAAGTGATAAAATCTCTGCTGCCCTCAAGCTTACTTTGGAACACAAATCCGTTGACTTCATTTACTGTTTCTTGAGAAATACATGTCAGATTTTAATGGAAGTTTCACCACACTGTGCGGATTTGGTTCCTCTTTCACATATGAAAATAAAATTTTTGCTTAAACTTCCCCTTTAAATGTGACTAACCCTGTTAAACTAATAGCATATTGCAGAGAGAGGGCATCCTTGCACCTCAACCTGAGGAAAAAGTGACATAAAAGTAGGAACTATTCTGAAATGCTCTTACCCTCAGAGGGTTTTCATTGAGGTAGGGAGGTTCTCCTTCTATCATTTCAATGGCCATGATCCCTAAACTCCAGATGTCCACCTTGGGCCCATACTGCTTCCTTGTGACCACTTCTGGAGCCATCCAGTACGGAGTGCCTACCATAGTGCTGCGTTTGCTTTGCTCGGGTGTAATAGTTGCACAGAAACCAAAATCGGCTATGAAAGAAAGTAAGGATGAGTTAGCGTTTATGCTAGATCAACTTGTTTGTCAAATCAGGTTTTACGGCTCAGTTTCCAACCATTTGCTTTAAGGTGAGCTGGCCATAAACATTTTTCTAGTTGCGGCTCACTGGCTTGTTTCCTTCCTACTCCACTGCTTATGTTGAGCTCCAAGTACAATGGCAGTAAGTTCCATTTTTAATGCCTTCCATATGACCAGGCCAGGAGTCGAACTCCAGACCTCTGAACCTGCTGCAAGTCAGATGCTGAAACTACTTGACTATGCAGTTGGTCTACATGTTCAGAAATATTACAAATGGTGCAGAGGGGACTATAGATTATAGACTGACAAAACTGTTGAGCAAACAATATCCCATAAACTGCACCATAAATAGACCTATTTCCAAATAGCAATTACAAAGGATTGTGGGATAGAGTTTTGGTGTTTGTCATTTTTGTCAATGGTATTTTATACTGTGGTGAAAATTGACATACACCCAAAACTATATCCCACGATTCATTGTACTTGCTATTTGGAAATAGGTCTATGTCCAAAGTACCAGTTTCCAAGTAGGAATAACAGACAATTGTGGGACAGAATTTTGATACAAATTATTTTGTCAATTGCATTTTCCGTGGCCAAATTATATGACCCCATAATCCTTTGTTATTGCTAAAAGACATGTTGAAATGCTGCATTATTATGGAAAAGACTTATTTGCTTCTAGCCCACAGCAATGAAAGAAGAAAACAACACATTTTGTACAATGAAGGTTAAAAAATAGGTCTTAGAGTAAATCCTACACACTGATTATCCTGCAGCTTAGGGCTGGGGGTTATAGAATTTGCCCACAGTAATTCCGGCCTGTCCTAAGAGGAAGCTTAAGGGACAGACTTTTGCCATGATTGGACTGTATTTGAAACTACAGTAAAACTGCATCCATATTTGAAACTGTGTTTTGACTTAACCAACTTAATCTTGTTGACATTCTACATTAAACATATAAGTGTTGGTGTGTCATTTAACCCTTTTGCTTCACAAGGGGGGTCCATCTCGCCAAACTGAACTATGTAATATCATATATATGCGCAGTACCTATGTACCGGTTCTGCGAAATCCTACATTTTTGTATCGATGGCCATATTTGCACTCGCTATGCCCCAAGAGGATGCATGTGTGTTGAATATCTCCTCTTCAAGTCTATTTCATGTCTAAAACACTATTACACACCATAGATTTATACTCAGCTATGCCAGAACGCAGCTGAGTGGTATGGTTTTGCAGCGAAACCATGCGTAAGCAAAGAGGTTAATCTCATCTGCCTTACTGACTGACTAATAACTAACAAACACCATGCTGACCTCAACAACAGAAAAGGTATCTGATATTTTGCATGACTCAATCATTCTCCCAAGACAGTACAGCTGTGTACATGCATGTATCCACAGTGCAAACATGACAGTTCAAGTACATTCACCTATTTTTCTCTCCACTTTCAAATCTTATCCCTAGCTTGGTTAGTAATCACAACGTATTCAACTGTGTACATTCTCACAGAATCAATGTTCAATCCACACCTCACCCACACTGCTAATACGCAAGCTGTCAACGCAGTATTATTTAATTATCGTAACAACCACTTGTTACTTTGACCTACAGTCAACTACATGCTCATTTTCATTTTCCTTCTTTGAAGGAGAGGATATGAAATGTCTCAGTCGATTATAATAATCAAATTGAAGGAGGGTAAACAGATACTTGGGAAGTGAAGTCACTTAGCGCACTGACAGGAATGTCCTCCATTACCTTTGCAGGTTTAATATTGAACTTCTTGTAAACATAATTAAACACTCCTGCTCTTGCTTTGGGGGAAACCCCTCAAATTAATTCTTTCTGGGGGAGCTTAATAAAAAGTTTTTATTAGAACCCAGTCCACATTAAAGCCAAAAACTGATTCAACACAACTTGTTGGTTTAAGGGTCTATAAGCAATGTAGACTGAAATCTTCCCTAAGAGGGTAAGAATCTCACAAAGTTGATAGTAGTACAAATACAGTACGAAGTAGACACGGATCCAGACATTCCGAAAGGAGGGGGGCTGACCTAGGAAAAAGCAGGGGTATGAGGGGGTTGCACTGCTAATTTCCTGTATGTTTTATTGTTGATGTGGTGAAAAAAGGAGGGCTGAGGCTGTAAAAGCCTCCCCCCCACCCTTGAATCCGCGCCTGCTAAGATGGACCCAATATCCTTCCTTCTCAGCTATTCGTTAGTAGGATGAGGTTTTTGCTGCACAGTTTCTAACCAGTTGCTTCAAGTCAGGCCAGCCAAGGCCTTTTTTCCAGATGTGGCTCACTGGCTTGTTTTCCCTGCTTCACTGCTTGTGCCAAACACCAATCACAATGATAGTAGGTTCCATCTTTAAACCTTTGGTCTGACCAAGCCATGAGTCAAACTTCAGACATCAGGTCCCAAGTAGGATGCTCTTACCGCTTGACCATGTAGCTCCAGTCACAGCACTAAGATTTTTATGTATAAACACTTTTACATTAAAATCCAGATTTGGCTTTCCTTTTGGTAGTTTTACACTTGACTAGTATCTTTCCTTCCAATGCATTTTCAAATGCTTGTATTCTTCAATTTTGCCAGGAAGATATGGAAAAAACCCAGTGGTACTTTCTAAAACTTGTTTTATCTTCTTGGAATACTCATCTGTTCATGCTAGTTGAAACAATAAGAATTCCACGGAAGATTGAAATACCCCTTGGACTGAAATTACCCCCTCCCCCCCATTGAAACTATTTTAAGGATTAAAACTACACCCCCATCATACCTCCCTCTGACTGAACCCCTCCCCCCCCAAAAAAAAAAACTACCCCTTGGACTGCAACTACCCATAAGACTGAAACAACCCCTCTCGACTAAAAATATCCCCATTAGACTGAAACTACCCCAACTAGAGTAAAACTACCCTCCTCTGCAGCTGCAACTACCCTCCTCTCCCCCTCTCCCCTCCCATCCCGTTGAAACAACCCCCTACACAGAAACTTACTCAATTTGACCTGTCCATCCACTCCCAACAATACGTTATCACTCTTTATATCTCTGTGGATGACACCTCCAGCGTGTAAAAATTGAAGAGCTTGAAGACACTGAAAAAAGATTGTAGGAAAAAATTTTTGATGGGCATGTTTCCTGTAATATTATACTCCAGATCTCAATAGGATACGTCAAAGTAAACAGAGGGAATAAACTGAAGAGAATTACACTGCTTTAAGAAGAAATTCAGTCCTTGATGGAACTTTAAAGATGTCACCTAGGTGTTCTAAGTGTTCAGGATATACTCTGGTGTATTGCAAACATTGTTTACAAATATTCATGATATATATTTATGTAACATAAGTAGTATTTCCTGAGTGAATGTATTTCATAGTTACGATACACATAACATGTCAATCACTCATTAACGTGTTGGTCAGTGGGACATGAGGATGGAATGCTAAAACTCATTATATCCTGAGTGAATGCATTTCATAGTTACCATACATATATACTCATATGAGCTAATGTTAACCCCATTTATAGGCGACAGATACTTTAAAGGCCCAGTTCTCTCACCCCAAACATACCAATCTGCCTAACCTTCTTACTTAAGCCCCTCCCACAACTGTCTGGAATTCGTCCTCATCCATATACAATCTCAGTTTATTGCTGCAAGGTGAGTATATTTATATATTCAATTTATATAATCAAAACACTCTCAGTACTGTTCATGCTGTGTAGTATAAGCTTTGGTACTCTGCATTGTTTGAATTATTTGTCAATCAAAGAGCTGAGCCAATTGAGAATTTCAGTACCCCTGTACCAAAACTGTAGTTTGGGGTGAGAGGTTTGGCCCTTAAAGCAAACTCTACACCAGTTAATATTTTATGTTATTTAGCTAGGAAAAGACCTAAAAGTTCAGTTATTACAAGCCCAACTAATTTCACAAAAACAGAGTGCCCACTGAAATGGTTCCGTCTCAACTATCAACCCAGCAAATAAGACAATGAAACTGAAAAATATGTAACATTTCAAAGTTATTTTTACCGTACCTCTCTACATACAACTGCTATTTGACCTTCATCCATGCATGTCTCTGTGACCACATCTGTAAGAGAGCCTCCAGCTAAAAACTCCATGACAACCTTTGATAAAACAATAATGAATATTCAATATAAAGCAACGAATGTTTAATATACAGTAATGAATATTGAATAGTTTTTAAATTGCAGGAGCAAACTTTATGATATCCTTTGAAGATGACACAGGCAGAGAATATGTCTTACCATTATCAAAGAAGCTATCAATGCACAGAGATGTAAGTAAATTAGAAATCCGTTTCCTGAAAATGTTACCCTTGGTTGTCGGCCCAGGGGAGGGGTATAAGGGGAGAGTTCCCCTTTCAGAGTAACTTTCAAATCAGGTGGAGGCCTAGGTGCAAAATGATCGTCCCATCTTTTTCTGTTTTTTAAGAGTGGTTAGGCAGTAACACTACATTTATGTTACGGGTTTCTCCACTGTGTGTAAAGTGGAGATTGCAAGGTGTTAGTAGGAGGAAGGGAGGAAAGGAGGGGCGATGTAGCTTCCACACAACCTACAAACTCTCCCCACCCTTTGTCATTCCAACCACCCTGGCCATGGCAAAACTTTCTGTCTAGTAAAATGGATTTTCAGGGATTTTTTACTTATGACTTCCACTTTCCTGAAATCAAGGAATTTTTTGAACTTTTACCTCTTTAACTCTTAAGGTGTGTGAATAACCAAGGCTCCCTCATGCACTTTGATCCAAAATACTTACCCACAATTCCTCCCCTACAAGGAAACTATCTACAAAATTAACAATGTTAGGATTCTTGTTCTCTCTCATGACCAGAATTTCATTAATGATGAGTTCCTTCTTCGGCTGTTGTTGAAGGTTCATCTGCTTAATTGCAACCTGGGAACAAACAATAAGAAAGCCATTGTATTATTATGAAGACTGAAAACAATGTATTTTATAACACCTACATCGCCTCATCAGGGAAATGAATGACCCCAAAGTGGGAGTACGATTCTTTTACAATTGTATAACTTTTCTCCTCAGTCAAAATATTTATGCACCGCAAAGGAAAAATATGAATGAGTTTGTGTTCTTGTGAAGACAATGCATCTTGTAACCCTTGTGTTTTTCATTGTAATAGCTACTAGCGGGGGCATGATTCACTTATAGTTCCATTGGTTCTCGTGTAAGTCCATATGCTTTTGCACTACATAGGAATTTTAAGTGTTGTTCACAAAACAAAATTGTGGTTTGGAATGATACTCAGCCTGAAAGTACACCTTGTGACCACTTGGATCTTCATGTTACATTTTAAGCCAACCAAATGTTTGCTACATATTTTCCATAAATTCTTTATTTCAATGAAAAATGAGGCATTCATTGGTCCCAAACCATCACCGTTTTGGGGAACACAACTTTCTAAAAGGCACCTGCTTGCCTATCAGTGTTGACGCTGCAAGGATTGTGGGGGACAGTAATGAACTGCACTTTTTTAACTTACTACACTCTCAAAGAATTAAGTGACACTCAGAATTCTCCAACTAGAATGCTGCATTGGAAGTATCTTTACTGCCTTCTACATGCATGGACTTCCTTCATGGCCAGATGCTACATTTTAAACCAATGACACAGCCTGATGGTATACCCTTTGACCAGTTGAATCTTGAAATGTTGCATTCTAAGCCAATGAAATGTTTGCTACATGTTTCAACACAAATTTATGTGCTACTTGTTTAATGTAAAATTCATCGATCACATACCACCACAAAAACATGCTGCAGCACCCTCTGAAAGGCATCTGCTCACATGTCAGTGTCAGACATAAAATGATTGTAGGGACCAGCAATGACCTGCACTTTCTTTACATAGTGCATTCACAAAGCAATAGGTTACAGCCACCTTCTCAGAGTCCTCTAGCTAGAATGCTGCATTAGATCAGATTCTATTACATTCATTGACTTACTTCATAGACCTATTTCCAAATAGCAATTACAAAGGATTGTGGGATAGAGTTTTGGTGTTTGTCATTTTTGTCAATGGGATTTTACTATGGTGAAAATTGACACACACCCAAAACTCTATCCCACAATTCATTGTAATTGCTATTTGGAAATAGGTCTATGGCCAGATGCTACATGTTAAGCCAAAGACACATCTTCAGGGTACACCCTTTGAGCAAATGGATCTTGAAATGTTGCTTTTAAGCCAATCAAATGTTTGCTGCATGTTTTCCACATATTTTTCTCTAAAATTTATTTAATGTAAAATGAGGCATTCATCAATACCAAACCATTACTATAAATATGGGGAGCAGCACTTTCTGAAAGGTCCCTGCTCCCCTTGCAGTGTTGGAGCTACGAGGCCATAGGGATGATAATGAATGGTAAGTGGTTTTTGCACACCACTCCTGCAAAGCATTAAGTGACAGCTGTCACTCACACAGAGTCCTCTGGATAGGACATTGTATAAGATAGAAGAGTTACTAAGAACTATAATTTACCAGTATTGTAGTACACATACTAGTACTAGTACTCGTAACTCTACTGATGTACAAGATTCCAAACGTACCCATACCTGTAGTCATGACCTGGTATCCCTACCGATACTCATACCAAGATCTATTGCTCTTGACCATACTTGTACACATGACCTGGTACCCATACCTTTACCTGTGATCATGACCTGGTACCCATACCCCCACCCATACTCAAAATCTTTTTTTTTTCTTCAAACTCATACTCATCCCTGTTCCCATGACCTGGTAACCCCCTACATGTGCCAGTACTCATAATTTATTTTTCGTTGGACTGGTACCTGTACCAGTACTCATGACCTGGGACCCCTACAGGTAATTGTATTCATGGTCCTAAACTCACACTATAACACTATGACTTACCTCATGGCCAGATGCTACTTCTAATGCTGTATAAACTACACCTGATGCTCCTTGTCCTATCTTTTCAAATCTTGTGTATTTCCTCTTAGGATCGCCAACACTGACAATAGACCCTGAAAAAAAACAAGAAAATATGAAAAAAAAGGTTCAACTTTGACTGGAAACTGAACAAAGATGGTAAACAGTTAAGATGGGATTAAACTTCACTCTCATATGAATATGTTACAGTTTCGGCTAGATATAGAATTAAACTTCAAACATGGTTTCCAATATGGTTCAGGATCAAGGTTGACTTCAAACAAGAGGCAAACAGATTCAAGTACTTCCCAAAAGCTTTTCAACCCATTCCCTACCCATGGTTTCGCTTCCAAACCAAAATTTTCCATTACTATATATGTATGGTTTCGCAGCCAATCCATAGCACTAAGCTGCATCCTGGAATAGCTCATTATAAACCTATGGTATGTAGTCATGTTTTGGACATGGAATAGGCTTGAAGAAGAGATACGTTACACATAAGCATCTCCTTGCGGCATAGCAAATGCAAATGTGGCTACCTCTGTACCAAAACTTAGTATTTGGCAGAACCTGTCCATACATGCAGTGTATATGTAATATAATACATAGCTCATTATGGCAGGATGGACCCCCTTCTGTAGCAAATGGGTTTAAAACTTTTGAAAAATAGACATGTTGGATATTTTGCATTCATGCTTTCCACCTCAAATCTTTGACACATACTGTTTTGTAAGGGAAGTTAATTGTACACATTCATACCTGCAGTTATATTCACTTCTGCTATTTAAGTACTTGTCTACACATCAGAGTTGTTCACAAAGACTAAGCTTGTAACATGAGCCAGTTATTCATGGCTTTGTGTGTAATTATATCTTTGAGGGGGCAGAGAAGTAAAAGAAAAACTCACTAAGCCTTGATAAAATCTCCTCATCAGACATTTTGCTTTTCTTCTTTTGTCTCCTTTCTGTTCCTCCCTTTTCTTGTTTTTCTGTGTTGGGGGTTGGCGTTGTGGGCGTGGTGACGGGAGATGGTGATGAGGGCGCTGGTTCTGCAGGCTGAGTATCAATTCTTGAATAGTACTGTAAAAAGAATTGATAACATTAAACCTTCAATTTAGTGAAGATGAGAGAATGAATTATTGATGGATGTGAACCATTTCACTGGTCGATGAAACAAGAGCACGTTAGGATAGCTACAATCCTGGCCAAAAATACCTGGGGCAGTCCCCCGTTCCCCTTTCAATGTTGAAATTCTTTAAATTTTGGTTTGGACAACACTGAAATAGGGGGGAGGCCAGCGAAAGTATTTGGTAGATTTTCCCACATTTGTGTCAAAGTGTCCCATCATTTTTGTCCAGGATTGTAGCTATAGGAAGTGATATAGCGCCACCAGCCAAGGATTTCATCGCCAGTGATCATTCCCATAGATGTACCGTCCAATAGTAGTTATAGGGGAGGTAAGTGGGAGTGTAATAGGCTACTAGTAACAGACATGAATGTGACATGAAAGTCCTTTTAGTCCAAAGTCTTGTAAAAACTGACCACAGTTCATCACTTGCATCAAAACACAACATAACAAATTGGTCACGGTAAAAATATACAGTTGATTTCCTTCCTTGCCCAATTACACAATTTGATGATTGACAGACAGTAATACTCCATGCAAAGACATTTTATCCAAGTCAAGAAACCCTAGCCCCATAGTACCCTGTCATTTTTTGCAACCCAAGTGGACTAGAAGCTCTGTGAAGTGATAATAATAGACCTCCAGCAGTGGGTTTGGACACCTGATATACCTCAGTTGAACAACAGATTACTGAATTTAGAAAATCAACTTTTTTACCGCAATCAAAACCGCATGAGGTACTAAATCTCTAACCCCATCAGCCAATAATGACTTGTCATGCCTGATAAGTTCGAGTTGCTACACTACTGTTTGGCAGGAACATGTCCAAATTGAGCTTGTTTGTGAGGTACAACTTGTTGGACAAATACCACAGAATATGAAAGTCACTGACCATCACTAATACGACCATCACTCTAGCTTATGGGCATTATCATAGGATAAAGCGTTAAAAAAAGTAAAACTGAAAGTAAACCAGGGTTAATTCTACAATAATACTTAAATGCCATTCCATAAGTAACAGTTTTGAAACTTCTTAGTATGGGAGGATGCCATATCCCCTTTGAAGACATGGCACACATCATCCCAAACTATATTTTAAGATGGGTGGACAATATTCTCAATTGGTGCTGCTCTTTGTTTGACATCAAATCCAAACAAACACAGAGGGACTCATATTACAGAGCATGCTGAGGAGTATTTGATTCCACATAGGGTATTGTACACTCACAAGCGTAATCTCTTTATATTGATGATTGTGTCTGCAGAAGAGTTGTTGAACATAAAATGGCATAATTTAAAATTTTGCATGATGCATAGCCTTGTATAGTGTATGTTGCTGTCACAGCTTTCCAGGATATCATGCACTGAGACTAGGCTGGCTATTGCCTAACTAATACACAGCATGTATCGCTTACGCACAATGTGTTAATATGAAGGGTTTTGAGGTTTTGTTCAGTCCCTGAAGTTTGTCAAAGGTAATAAATATACCTTTATTTTGGTATAAAATGAAAGACTTTTAAATTTTGCACAAAACTTGGTTTGCACTTTTGCACTTTTGTTGTTAAAATGTTATTTTTGCAGGAAACAATGATTGAAAATGCATTCTAATATTCAGTTCCACATTGTACAAAGACATTGGTCCTTAGAAAAGGGTAGTACGCGAGTGCATGGTCCTAAGAGGGTTTAATCCTGCTGGATTGGTGAGTCATGTGAACGCTGCTACTAAGTGTGAGCAATTTGGAACACAAGTGACTTTCCATGTCATCTTAAACCAAATGCAATAAAGCCATTGTTTGGCAGTCACCAATTGCACTTCACATATGATCATATTTCTAATTAAGTTCTGGGTGAGATGCAAGGCCTTTAAAAAGTTTCCTTACTTTGCTCTTTGTATGTTCTGGCCTTGGTGCTATGGGAGGAGGTTGATCCTCATCTTCGTCATCTTCTGCCTCTTCATTTGGTTTCTGAGAGGAAAAAAAGAAGAGATAAATTAGAATCTAACAAGGTCAAAAAAGAACAGCAGGCTAGTTTATAGTTAGATGGGAATTTTACTGGCCAGTTTCTTTAAGTTGAGCAAGCCAAGGCCTCCATTTCCAGTTGTGGCTCACTGGCTTGTTTTCCCTACTCCATTGCTTGTGCTGAGCACCAAGCACAATGGCAGTAGGTTGCCTTTTGAAGTCTTTGGTATGGCCTGGCCAGGAGTCAAATCCCCGACTGCAAATCTGATGCTCTAACCACTTTACCACGCAGTCGGTCATGGAGAAAGAACAGGGGAACATCGCATGAAGGAAAAAATTCATTGGGGTATATACTCCCATTTCAACAACACAAAAATAAGTGTCTCGACACTGCCTGCTACAGTTTAAGACATAAAAATTTACCCCAAAGCAGTCCAAAGTCAAAACCACACATACAAATCCTTCTTGCACTTGTTCTCAAAATACTACCTTAACACAAATTTAGGATTATCCCTATCAAATGTAGGGTGACCCATATCAAATTTGGGGTTACCCCTATCAAACTTATGGCAACCTGCATCAAATTTTGGGCTAACCCCATCAAATCCAAAAGTAACTCACTAAGCCAATGGTTTTTCCCAGATTCCTGGTCACTGATCGTCGTAAAACAACTGCCTGCCTTTTGAGACCTGATAATCAAATGTAGGGTATCAAATGTAGGGTTACCCCACATGTGACAAGGCATACAATATTTTTATCTCATTTAGCAATGTATCCATAACGTGCCTTCCTTACTCTCCCCAACCAAAATCTTTTCTTTCTCAATCTGAGTTTAAAGAGTCTTTCTAAAGGATGCCATAGAACTGATAACATATGATGTCTTAAAAACAATACTTAAAATGTGGAAGTGCCTTACCGGTGATATGCTAACATCATTTAAAGCTTCTTCAATTGCTGGCCTGGGTGTTCCTGCAAAAAGAAACACAAGGAAAATGATTTAATCCAAGTTAATGATTAAACTTCCAGACTGGAAAACAATAAATGTTCCTTTCTGACAACTGGTGTCTATTACAGTCACATTAAAGGCTGTAGCTGTTTTACCAATCAGTTGGCACGGATTTGGCACAATGGGGAGTGCCACATACTACAGTGAGACCTTTTCTAAACAGTCTAACCCGGGCTTCCTCAAATAACGACGCGCACGCCACTTGTGGTGCGCAAAGTGGTTTGGAGTGGCGCAAAAAATTACTGGGAGAATATTGAACAATTTTAACAAAGATAAGAAATAGGTACTGTAAGTAAATCTAATACTTCCCACAGACTGCCGTCACATACCGAAAAGGATATAATAACGTCCTATTTGTTCTCACAAAAAGTAAAATCACCTCACTGTTTACATTCATTAGAGTCAGTGCTTCGTTGATTCACTGTTAACAGTAAATCGACAAAAGTTGTAAAGTTTGTGAAAAATTTTGGCCGAGAAAAATTGAACAAATTTTGCACCATTTTGCATGTAAGCCTTTCTGAAACACAAAAATTTTCTCCCATTATACCCCTCCCCCAGGACGGCAATCAACGGTGCATTTTATCAGTAACATTTAGCAATGTGGTACTTCAGAAAATTTAATTGAGGAAGCCTGGACTCTAGCCCGTCACATAGCATGCATCAGTAAATTGTCAGAATGAAAATTGCTGAAGGACTACTTCACCCCAAGTTAAATTTGGTCACATGCAATGGTGTAGCATGAGGATAGCTTTAACTTACTTGAGGAGTCTGTGCTCAGAGCAAAACCATACACAACATACCCAGACAAATGGGAGGAAAATGGAACAGTATTATTTGAGAAATAAACTCCCTGGTGAGAGAGTCTAAAAGGGACAATGCCTACCTCTTATCACCCTATCCAAACCATTTAATATACCCATACTGTCTGGCAAACACCATGGCAACCCTACCAGCAAAGGGCATCCTACACCCTCCTACACCCTCTAACTTCACCATTCTCCATTTTTTAGCTCACATTTAAACATGTTTCTACTTGTCTGGCAACTATTTAGTGATAGGAGGTAAGTGAGAACCAAAATAGACTTGACACTTCAAATAAAACTGGGTCCACTTTCAATTGGAAACCAAGAAGCCATTGAAGACAAGCAAAAAGGTAGCTGTGGCAGATCCGGGGGGGGGCGTGGGTCCACATGCACCCCCCCCCCCCAAAAAACTCCAAGACTACTAAACTCTTCACATTTTAAGGCAGGCCCAAAACGAAAACCATATATCCTGACAATACAGCTAGCGCTAATTAAATACACCTTTGTGTATTATGGACTTATCCTTCAGCATTATCTTAAACCCAGCCCAGTGCCCCATGAAGTTACCTGACCTAATAAGTAAATCTACTGCACCCCCAAATAAAAAATCCTGGATCCACCCCAGGGCAGGTTGTTCTGGGAGCAAGATCACAAACAGTGGCTCAAAACTAACAGTCATATGTTTTGATCATTAAATTGCACTCTAAAGAGGCTAGAAAAAGTCCACTGCAAAATAGTATTAGCATATCAGTATCTACAAACATGTAAAAGGGGAAAACTCAGCCTCTCCCCATCTCAATGTTGTTTTTGAAGTTCGGTGAATACATACTTGTCAGCAGAAGAAAAAAAGCAACACTATTTTTTAAGACAAGCAAAAGCAATATGCTGATGAAAAATTTACATCCCTTTGTTTTCTCAAATGAACAAGAAGTGTGGGGAATAGTCAATGAAAATGTTTTACAATTCTGAAAACATCCGTCTGATGTTGTACAGGATTGTACTCAACCTTCTTGTCCTAATGGATAGGTCTATGACTGTTTTACCCTTGTTCATTTATGCACAAAAAGATTTTGATTTAAAATAAAAAATTGCATTTGTATTAAAATAACCAAATCAACACAGAACAACCTCAAATTAAATGGAGAAGCCTAAGATATGTGCATTTTTGGCAATAAGTTTATGTCAGGATAATGCACAGTCACATGATGGTAGTGAACCAATAGAAACTGAGGATTATTGCACAGTATGAATAAACAACAGATGATTATCATAAGCACTTCCTTGTTGTTAAGTTCATTTTCAGTCTGCTGAGAAAAAAATTTATTCATTGATCATGATATTGCAGTGTCTTTACTGCTATAAAATTTATTATTTCAAATAAATCATTGAACAGCTCCTCCCAAACAAGAGTGCTTTTGAACACCTATAACCTGTAAATAATAAAATCCATAACAAGGAGTGTAAAATAAACTGAGCATGGACAATTGAAAGGGAACTTCAGCAAAAAATTTAAGATGGAGAAATAATAAGGAAGACACAAGATGACAGGTTTCTAAGAAAGGGTAAAAAAGGAACAAACATGGTTGATGAAAGTTGGGTAGTTAGGTGTGGCTCCTTACTCAGAAATTTTGGGCAGGTCGAAGGAATTTTGGCAGTGGGGGAAATTCCCCTCTTCTGTACATAAAAATATAAAAATATAGGGAGACTTGGAGAAAATTTTACTCCCTTCCTGTTAATTTCACTCCCTTAATGGGAAATAAACACTTTTGTTAACCATGGGAATAAAGTTGGAAATGACTTTACCTGGTTTATGTTGTGTCATAAACTTGGTGTCTGTTTGTTTGTGTGCTGAATCATCATAAAATTTTAGAGCATCTAATACAGCTTGAGGATTTTTCTTCTGTTCTGTCTTCGAAATTTGAGCGACCTGTAAAAGTCTGGCCCAGTGTTCTGGCATACCCTGAGGAGAAACACGTAAACTTGGAATATTAGTACAAGGAGTCTTCGACAGACATGTTGTGGTAGGATATGGAGCCTATACCTTTGTCATACAGAACACTTCCAAAGGAATAACAAGATGAGGAGTATATTCTTCAAACTTGAAGGAAATATTATAATGAGTGTTAGCATTTTATGTTTTTACTTTCATATAGGTTTTTTCAACTTGTTATATTTGCAAAGAAAAAAGAAAAAAAATTTAAACCAAATTGAATTATTATTTCCAAACTATAAGGAAAAACAAAATGAAGAAATTTCTTATTAAAGTATTATCTTTACAAAATCTTTATTAGCCTTTGTTTGTAAAACTCAAAGTCCTCAAATCGTGACAGCAACAAGTTTACAAAGTTCACAATGAATATAAACTGGACGAATCATGAGTCCACCACTGAACAAACTTCGTGACCCAAAAAATATGAAAACACAATAAAAATCAATGAAACTTGACAGTAATATTTTGTAATATGTCTCCGTCCTTGTGCTATATTTTGGTGTTGTTCGGACTGAGTAATCTGTAGAAAATCCATCTTGAAATGTAGGTGACAGTACAAATAGCAATGCTTATGAAGTAATCTTGAGTCAATCACTTCATAAAGCAATCAAACTAGAAAGCCAACAGGCTTAGTGATTCCTTGCCGTATCATATATCATAGCAAACATGGAAACAAACATGACATGCATGAGATCCCATACAATTATCCTACTTAATTGAGATATAATACTAGTAAGGTCAAAACTTTTTGACCTCATGTGACCCAAAATGACCTTTCGACCCCTAAAAAACAATAGTGATCACCTTACCAACACGTTCATCAACATGAGTAATTCAAAATTAAGCTTAGTACAGAATGAGTATGGAAGTACTACCACCATGGTATGAGATCCCTCACAGTTATCCCCCTAAAAATATTATGTCTACAAAGTTTGATCTTACTGTCACCTCAAACCTTTGATCTCCACACACAAGAGGAATTTCTCACACAGCTTTAATATTCCAGAAGACTGTCTCATTACTTGATAAAGCGGTATTTTGAAACCATTTTTATCAAAAGTTTGGTCAATGGGGACAGCTCTCCATTCTGAAGTCTCTATGTTCCGATGCCTCTGTGTTTCGAAAAGTCTGCATTGAGGTTAGTGTTTAAACAAGCCCTCATCGACACACTCTCCTTCAAGCATTGGATCAAATACTGTGTTCTCACATACCTCACGCTCGAGGTAATGCTGTATTACCTCACGCTCGAGTAACGTGGGAACACGGGTTAACGCGGGGTCGGTGTTTAAAATTTGATCCACCTCAAATCGCAGGGTTAAGCAGTTTTAAACATCGTGTTTGTTTTAATCAAGCAAGGTCACAGGTATTTATCGCACTGATGACAGGTATTTTCTTACATTTTGCTGTAATCAGTGTGTGAAATATTTGGCCTCGTTACTATGGTAACACTATCCAATCAACGAAACACTGGGTACATGAGAACACAGACTGGAAAACACGGGGCTAGCCTGTGATTTTGTCTGATTGTAAACACAAGTTAACACTGGGTGTTGCGGGGTATGTGAGACCAAGCCTAAAGAGACATCTGAACAGAGATGTGTAACCTTGGCTATTACTGACAGCAATTTTTGCTTTATGGGGGAAATGCCCCACCCATTGTCTATGGTATCCTTGGCAAATTAACAAAAGCAGATATCCCTATTAATCCATAATTTAACAAGACTTTTAATTCGCCTTTTGTCTACTTATACTGTAGGTACAGCATAACATACAGTACAAGTTTTCCTTGTTTGATACACAGTATACAGCATTATGCTTGCTCTTATTACCTGAACTATACTTTTAAATGACAGCAGCAATGCAAAATAAAATCTTAATACTTTTGAAAAGTGTCATAAAGGGTAATCTTGAAGCAATGGTTCTATGCATTAAGCTTTATGGTACACTTTGTGTGGGGGGGGGGAGATAGTGACATGGATAAAAATGAAATGTGAGACAAGAATTCCCACTCGATGATGATATTTGACATAACTATATAATCCTTCACACAGGGGTTACTTTTTTGGTGCATGTTATCCAGATATAAGCAGAGATGAGGCAAGTAGTATCCTGATACATTTATGCTATCAAAAATTTAAAACAAAATCTAGAATGAAACTAAGTGACAAATAATCACTGTAGAGTATATTGAAAGTGTAAAGCAAAAAACACCAATCTAGACAGACACCCTTTCAATGTTTAAAGTTTTGTTCAACAAAATTCCTTATACAAACACACTATTTGTTCAATTCCACCAGCTTCTATGTAAAGGACACTAATTTCTGAAGGGTGTCAATCTACAGTATTTCTAAGATGACTTTCTCTCAGTTTAGAAAACTTGATCAGTGTACATGAACTTCTCCACC